>JACEHZ010000304.1:0-382151 GCA_017893485.1 Hemerocallis citrina
TGGGGTTAAATCGGAACCATTCATAACGGGCACGAATCTCAAAGTCCCAGGGGCAAGATGATAATCTCGCCTACAGATGGGTCCGAATTGGGAACCGGGTCTCTCCTCCTGGACTCGCTAACCCATTAACAGATCTGACCAGTTGAGAACGGGTCTCAACCCGTTAGGGGCCAGTTCAACATGAGTGGAGGAAATCCTGGCTCCCCCTGATTTGGAGGAGGTGGTTACAACCACCCTTATCCTCCCGCACCGGGAAATAGGGATCTGCTCTCATCCCGAAAAGGATCCCCATCGCGGCTATAAAACCCCCTACTGTTAAAAGTGATCACACTTTGCACACTTGAGCTTTTTTCCTTCTCTTTTTCTGTGTATTGACTTGATCGTCGGAGGGTTCGTCGCCGGGATCCATCCCGGTGTCTCGAACATTTGTGCAGGTCGCAAGGGAGCACCAAGGAGCCACCGGTTTGCAAGGAGAAGAAGGGGTCAATCTTTGTGAGTTCCTCACGAACCTACAAATCTCATCTACTGCCCCCACACTCGAATTCAGCGGCAACATAGATGGTGAGTTGGCATTAAATTTTTGGGAAAATAAAATCTAAAAAGTTGAAACTACATGCACATTGCACTCGACATGAATTTTTGGAGTATTATTTTTGGAGAAAATAAAATTTTTGGAGGATTATTTATGGATGCTAACTATTGTCAAATCCCTAACTGAACTACATGCACATTGCACTCTGCATGAATTTAGTATCCTTATATAAATTATACTGTTAGAATTAGGGATAGGAAGAAATACTTTATTAATTGATTATTGATTTTTAATAAACTAATTAGGCAAACATTTCATTCTTGTGGATTAGAAAATTGGAGGCGGCTAGGGCTACGGGTGTGGTGTTTGGGGAATGTGGCGGCGGGGTAGGATTTCGGGAAGGGAGTTCTTTAGGAGTTGATTCACGCTGGAGTTGAGAGTTAGGGTTTTTTGGGGTGGTTGTGGAAAGGGGGAGAGGTTTATGATGATGAAGACAACATAGGAGGTGGTCTTCGGGATCTGACTGGTGTCGACTCCAGGATTATGTTGATTTTGGGATGGGTCAACATGGATGATGGATTTGGTGGTAGAGGATGGTGGATTTGGTGGATTTGGTGGGTTTGGGCGTCGAAAGTGGGGTTCGGCCGTTTGGGGGTTTGGGGAGGCATCGAGGTAGATGTTTTTGATGTCGGGTGTTTGGAGGTGTGCTATCGACGGTGGTGGTGAGTGGTGTCGCCGGAGTTGCAGTGGTGGGTGTTGCCGAAGTTGGTTGCGGGTTGATGTTTGGAGAAGATGAAGAGGGTGTCGTCGGTAGCCATGCTCTTGCTGTTGACGATTAGGGCTCTTGCTGTTGACGATTAGGGTATGGAGAATAGGGTTTGATTAGGAATAGATGTCGGGGGGTGGAGTGATTCTGATGAAGACGAGAATCACTCTACCCCGATAACGAGGATCAAATTAGGATAAGGCCAATTAGGATAGGTCTTATAGGAATACAAGATCTGATACCATGTTAGAATTAGGGATAAGAAAAAATACTTTATTGATTGATTATTGATTTTTAATAAACTAAGTACAGTTATGTCTCCTATATAGAGGAGAGAAGAGAAAATTAAACAACATATTATTCGATATGAGACTAAACTAATTTCTCATAATATAATGGGGAAAAGGGGTATGAGCAATTTGCTCATTTAGTATATAAGCAATTGATGATGTGGGATATATGTGATTGGAAAATCCTTAAAAGGGTTAATTGTCCAATGTATCACATGCATGCCATATAATCAATTGCTCATTTACTAAATGAGCAAGTTTCTCATATCCCTTTTACCCTAATATAATAGCTAATATAATATTTAACATATACAAATGTGCTTTCCCAAGTAAATTAAATTGTTATATATATCCTGTTCAGTGTGATCTTCTGTGTGTAGGGTTTCGATGCCAAACGCAGCGAAAATGACAGATCCGAAACCCTAACCCTAGGATCCGTGTATAAGAATTGGCTAATAATGGAGAAATAAAATTTTACCTTTCGGAGCTTTCGAAGGCTGAAAGATGGAGATTGCAATCACCACGCAGTCCTAGTAGCTAGATCCGCGTCTCTAAGGCAGTCCACACGAACGTCCGATCGTCCAACGATCAAGGGAGCCGGTACTAGCCGATGATCCTTGCCTCTCTCTCTCTCTCTCTTTTACCTCTCAACAGTTGAGCGGCTAGGGTTTCTGTGGAAACGGATTTGTCAAAAAAAAATCCACTTCAACTAATACATCTCTATGTATTTATAGGGAGAGATAAGAGGTGGGCTTAACCGTAATCAGTTTGGCTTCTGATAAGACCAATCTGATTTGGTTTTATCATTTAAATTCGAATTAACCATAATCAGTTTGGCTTCTGATAAGACCAATCTGATTTGGTTTTATCACTTAAATGATTCGAATTATCCTTTAATTAATTAAGTCCAACTCAATTAATTAACTAATTTCGAATCACTTAATTTAAATTCCGAATTTAAACTAATACTCCTTTTAAACGTTCTAAGTGTGTGACCCTATAGGTTATTATTACGTTGGCAATAATTTTATTATCTTATAATAAAATTATAAACAATGAGCGGCATCTAGTAATACATCATTGCTACCCAAGTAATAACAATAATTGGTGATTCAATTAAACCTTTCGTGATTAATGTTTCCATGTAATATAATCCTTTTAACCTTGATATTATAGATTAAACTAGAGGCATGGGACGTGTCATCCTCTTAATAATTTAATCTTTATTTTCTTGATCGATGAGTAGACTATTCAAACAAATCAATATTTGAGCATGGCCATGCATTTCATAGTCTCACTCAAACAAGAGGCCGATAATATCACTCCTAAAATTAGGAGGGTTAAATTCCCTCTAGATCATTCATATTTCTCACACGATTCATAATGAACCCAATAATTATCTTTTTCATTACCCGATTAAAGATAACTTTTGATAGAATCAAAGTACATTAATTCTCGTGTAGAAATATAATGATTTCAGGTCAGAGGACCATTACACCATTATCACAGTGAGATTACTTATGACACTTATTAATTCATTCCATGTAGAATCTCACAGTGGGTCTGTCCAGTACAATGTACTCTTACACTTACCTATGTATTGATTTTAGTATCTCTATACTAATGACCCATGAGAAGTGGTCATCAATCAATCAACATACTAGTCTCAATGTATTATTACTGTCCTAATAATAATAATACTCGACTAGGGACATTTAAGATTATTATACTATATATAATCTCAAGTTCATATAGTTCGTATTAATAATCTAAGGACATTTATCATGCTAATAATTATATCGCAGTAAATACGAAGCATAATAAATTATTAATATAAAAAAGAACATAATGTCAATAATACTGATTACATAATATCATTGTATTGCCTCTAGGGCACCTACACTAACACTGTGCGGCTATTAAATTTTCTTTGGTAAATATCTTGCAAAATAGTTCAAATGGGCATAGGAGTAGATGAAATCCCTGTTATTAATCAAAGAGGCTCGGGGACTGACAGTGAATAGGGAGGATATGAACATGATATAGCACAGAAGAAGATTACAGAAGAAGAAAGAGACGATGCGATGATCAGTGCATTACAAGGAGGGGGGAGGAAGATAGTGTGTCCGATAGTGAGGAAGCAGATTTTGCAAGAAAAGTCAACTTAGTAGGGAGACGGGAGGAGAAGCGGGGTGTTTTGTCGAAGGAGGCAGTGCTAGATGAAACGATGAGGAAAAGCAAGAGGCAAACAGACAGATTGGGGTTGAGCGGATCAAGGGAGGAGGATCTAATCAGATCAGCTGCCAATTCTAAGGAACCCTCGTCAGCATGTGGAGCTAAGACAGCGGTCAGGAAGAGGCTGCGCACAGGCGTCAAGGAGTAGTAGTACGAGGGGTTGGCAATCTCACTCTACGTCGTTGAAGTGTTCTACTATGTGGATAGGGTGGATGCCTGCTTTATGCATTATGTTTTTATGCTTTTTATGTTTTTACATTTGGATGTATTTTGTGCTAGAGCATGTGTTCTAGAGTGAACTAATTTTGGGTTGTAATATTTTGTACATTTTGTTGTTGAAGTGTTCTACTATGTGGATAGGGTGGATGCCTGCTTTATGCATTATGTTTTTATGCTTTTTATGTTTTTACATTTGGATGTATTTTGTGCTAGAGCATGTGTTCTAGAGTGAACTAATTTTGGGTTGTAATATTTTGTACATTTTGTTTTATTAACTCTTTATTAATTGAATAGGTAACCGGTAGGTCACTTTTATTTTATATATATATATATATATATATATATATATATATATATATATATATATATAAAAGTTTAGATATAAAAGAAATTCAATTAAACATACTGGGGAATAAGAAGTTTAATAGATTTATGGGCTCTTTCTTAAAAAAAGAAAAATAGATTTATAGGCTCAACCATTTGACCGAACTGGGTTTGAAGAGATCGAGGATCTAACTACACTGCCTAACTCCCAGTCCAAGCAAATACCAACATGTTAGACTCTCTTGAATTTGACAATGAAGGGGGCCACTTGCCAAGGAAAATTTTGCTTGGCGACCCACCTCCGAAATCAATTAGCGATTTATCCCTGTTTAGGACACGTCAGTATAAACCGTTATTATAAATAGCGTCATAGGTTATTTACGTGCCGTTATTTTTAATAACGGCATCAAAATAACGGCATCTATATTTAAAAAAAGTGTCATGCCGTTATTTGGAGTAACGCCATTGGTTATTTTGTTTTTCGACAACTTGTTGTCTCCATTTAGAAAAAAATTGCAAATGTGAAAACCTTATAACAGATGCCGTTAATTGAAATAACGGCATTCTCAATACTGATTTTTTTTAAAGTAACTTATTATTCATCCTCTCTGACGAATAAGTTAATTAAAAAAAAATTATAACTGATGCCGTTATTCCAAGTAACGACATCAGTTATAAATTTTTTTATAAAAAAATTAATTTATTATTCATTCTCTTTGTTTCCAAACAACGACAAGAGTTCATTTATATATAACTGATGCCGTTATCTCCAATAACGGCATCAGTCATTCGAATGCCGTTATTGGAGATAACGGTATTATTTATAAGTTTTTTTCACACTTAAAATTTTTTAAAGTTAGAAGATTCACACTTGTAAGAGAAATATACTGATGCCATTATTTTAAATAACGGCATGGAAAAAAAATGTAAAATAGATGCCGTTATTGGAAATAACGGCATGTAAATAATCTATGCTGTTATTTTCAATAACGATTTATACTGACGTGTCTTAAATAGAGGCACATCGCTAATTGTTTTTGGAAGTGGGTCGGAGCGCCAAATATTTTCAAAAAGTGGGTCAGTACGGCAAAAAATGTTATTATTTTAAATAACGGCATGGAAAAAAAAATGTAAAATAGATGCCGTTATTGAAAATAACGGCATGTAAATAATCTATGCCGTTATTTTCAATAACGATTTATACTGACGTGTCTTAAATAGAGACACATCGCTAATTGTTTTTGAAAGTGAGTCGGAGTGCCAAATATTTTCAAAAAGTGGGTCAGTACGGCAAAAAATTTCTTGCCAAGAGCTGCAGACAAAAGGTTTTGATATTATTTTTGGTCTATGCTCTAATTCTGCACTAACATTTAAGGAAATGCAAACCCATGATTGCAGGTTCAGGTGACAATTTTATTTTCGTGGTCAATTAATTAACCAACTATATATGCAGCCAATGCCATCACGGTTAACTATGCAATAGAGATATGTATGAATGTTTCTGTCTAACCTTTTGGAAGTATTTCATTCTGTCAAACTTTTCCAAGACTATCACTTCCATTAAGAACTTGCAAAATAAAAAAATGCAATTTGCTTAATATATTTTTACTATGATATTTTTCAAACCTTGAATGTACTTCAACAAAGATAAACATCAAGTCACATGCTTTTCAAGGATGACTCCAACTTAATAGTATATTTTTAGTGACTTGGAATACTTGAAGTATATGTTAATGTGGAAAAATAATCTATATAGGCTCATATATGTGACTAAATGTATAATTGTTATTCTAAAGTCTAACTCAAATTAAAGTAATTTAATCAAGATTAAGTAATAGGTTAAAAGCATATAATTTAAAATGTGATATAACACATGTAGAGACCGTAAAGTAAATTTCTTATTTTGTGATGAGCAAAATCGGAAATCAATAATTATCAATTAGGGTTATGGTTCCCTATATATATGTATCTTCTTATTCCATCTGTCATCCCCATCAACAGAAGAATAGAGAGACGGCCTCTCATAGAAGTGTATATCATATAAGAAGATCCAAACCCTCTGCGCAATCTCCATCAATGGCTTCAGGTTAGTGCTTCCGCTTTTAATGTTCTTCTTCTTTTGATTTAGCAAAGATCTATAGTTTCATGATTTAAAATTTTATATTAAAGCACTTTTGCAACATGATTAAGATCTAGATTCATAGAAACATGTTTTAGGTTGTTATTAATGTTTTATACATGTTCTTAAGTGTATATAAAATTCCATCAATTGGTATCAGAGCCATCTTTGCTGCATTAATTGAAGAAAGTTAGGGTTTCTTGTTTAAAGAAATTTAGGGTTTCTTGTTTAAGAAATTTAAGAAATTTAGGGTTTCTTTTGATCTTATTTTTTTGGTATTGGATCTTCTTGTTTAAGAAATTCAATTAATGATTTTAATTGTTGAAGTAATTGAGTTAATTTCGTTTAGATCTAGAAGAAGGAAGAAGGAAAAAAAACAAAAAAAAGAAAAGTCGAAACTGTGAGTACTGTTTTAAAATAAGGTTTTGGATTTTGATTTTTTTTTAAAAATTAAGATATGGTTTTGATGAAGTTTTCATTCTGTTAAAGATAATTAATAGAGTTTGTTAGTTGTGTAAGATTTATTTTTGGTCAGTGGGGCCCAAGACAGCCGCAGCATGCTTTCATTGCTGCCGTCAGCCCCATAGTGGTTTGTATGATGATTGTGGTTGGTGGGACCCGTTTGAAGAAATTGATCTAATATGAATAATTGAAAGATGATAGTTAATTTACTGAATCCATATTTATCAGTAAAGATCATTAATTTCTTGTTATCATCATTTAATTAATTTTTGGTTAATGAGAAGGGGTTTTCCGCTATCATCATCATTCGATTTTTTGTTAATGAAAATCAATTTTCTGTTAATAAAGATATTTATCCTATATTTGGATAAATAAAATTCAATTAGATATTATCTTGTTATTATCCATCTCAAACAAAGTTAAATTACAAAAAAATTAAGGAAAAGATAAAATTTTGGGAAACAATTAAATTCAAATTATGGTTTTGGTTTTTCTTATGAATGTCTAATATTTTGAATAGATCAATTGAAACAAAATGTTGCCAAAGTGACCTCTTTTGTGTAGATTAATTTATTTAAAATATCAAGATAATTGTGTGTTTGTAATTCATGCGTTTATTAACTGACCCAAAGGTAAGTTGATATTTGGCCGAATTTCATACACATCTGTGGTAATAAATATGTGACAATTATAAGGTATTCCATGTGAAAAATAAGTCAGTCCAAAGAATGACTTGTTATCTGACAGGATTTATTGTCAATATTTGATTGCTACAACAAGAGTACCGCTTACAGTTAATGTTACTGTCCAAAGACTTGATATTAATGTGGTGCCTGGTATCTTGAGATGAGATTAACCATTATTTGAATTTATTGTTTTATATGGATTCTCATGTGAGCTTATTTTGTTTATTTTTGTTCTATATTCAGCTAGTGTATCTTCTACTGCCTCAATAACTACTAACATCAATTCTATTCCCATGCTTAATGGGACAAATTTCAAGGAATGGAAAGAGATCTTACTGAAAACTCCTTGCTGTATAGAATTAGACCATGCATTAAGGGAAGAACAACCTCCACCTCTCATTGCGAAAAGCACCCCTGATGATAAAAGAGATTTTGAGAGATGGGATCGTTCAAATCGCATGAGTCTAATGATTATGAAACACAGCATTCTAGAGGCCTTTAGGGGCACAGAATCCGATGGGATTACTAAGGCCAAAGATTTTCTAGATCAAATTGTGAAACGTTTTGCTAAAAATGTAACACCCCGAATTTTAAATAAGGATAAATTCGAGATTTCACAGGATCTTTACTTCACTTCGTACAATTTTACAAGGAAAATTTAAAACTTTTTTTTTCAATAGTACATCAGAGTTCAATTACAACTTAATTTTACACAGCGGAGTAATGAAATTTACAATAAAATATTTACAACATCTTTAAAATAAAAACAGCATCAGCATATCCACTTCATAGCTTCATGAATGGTCCTTTACCTGCATGTTAATCTGTGGCCTTGTCAGTTACTTACAACTGACGAAATGTTATACACGGCTATCATCTCTATGCCGGGAATAGTATAACGATCTCATACTTTAACAAATCACAAAAAAAAGATTGAATGAACAAGTAAAGTGTCAAAAGTGATTATTCTAAATATAAGTGTATGTCATGCCTTAATGCCTAATGCACACAATTCTACACTAGGATGACACTAATGCACACTTGTTCAGATTCTATGCATCCCATACTACATAGGTCTGAGGGCAAGTGCCTACGTACTCCATATTGAAGGGTTCGATCCCTCGCCATGAGACTACCCAGTAATAAAACAAGTTTTAGAGTTATTTCACAGATACGGATCTCAGCCTCTCTGGCTAGCCTTCCTGGCTATAATAACAGATCCCAGCCTCCCTGGCTATTATATCGTGAGAATAATCCCGTAAATGCCCCTCTAGCCCCGGTATATACATATTCTTTGGAGTATGGTAAACATCCGTCGACTACCCTAAGTCCCGGATAAAATACAGTCCATCTCCTATGGGGCAACCACAGTCCACCAACTGGGTCTATAGCCACGGAGATCCACCGCCGACTATATAGAAGCACCCATTTACGTTTGCACATATCTATTACATCTTCACCTAGGTGCCTAATTATTTTCTTAAGTTCAAGACATGAATGTACTATCACCCTAGAATCAGTTTTACCTCATACCGGATTTATTCACAAAATACGAGATCGCCCGACGGCATTATCTCAAAATCACGTCAATTCTTTCTTTCGAAATTACTGGTAACCGAAGTCTTACTAATTCTTAATCATAATCTTTCATGTACCGGGAACATGGGTACACATACCCTTTCATAATCATGTCTTGACTTAGATATTTTCATGTCTCTAGCTTATCCACAATTTGATCTATGTCTTATTTGGCATCAATCATAATTCTCTTATAGTTCATTCATGAATCAACGATAACAATTTCATTTGCAAATTTTAAACTCATGAAGTCTCTCCAATTAATCAACTATAATCTCTTCAAGAGAAATAACTCACAACTTAATCAATGTTCTATTCATGATTCACTTATTCTCAATTCTTTCCAACAAAAATTCTATTCACGTATTCATATAATTTAAACTCATTAACAATTTGAGTACACAAAGAAATCTAAAATTTCACATTCAACATAATTACATAATCTCAACAAGAGAAACTAATTTTCACATCAAAGCCTTAAAAAAAATTCATATTCTTAAAATAATTAACTTAAGGGCAAAATTTCATTTTATCTTCAAATATCTCTTTTACTTCTTAAATATACTTGAAGAATTCTACAACTATTTTCACTATATTCTATTTCATTTTATAAGAGTTCTAGAATTTTTCCCCATTTTATTTGCATTAAAAAATCTCATCAAAATTACTTAAAAATGTCAAAATATATAAGTGGGCAACAAGGGATTTGATCCCGTGACCCAACAGTCAGTGCCTACCGCACACACCGCAAGCCAAGAGTCCAAGTGGACTTTGGTGTCATAACTCTACTAGAAATACTTATATATAAGCTTCTCGGGTTGGGTTTTATTTAAAACAAAATAGAAAAAATGTTTTGGGCTTGACAGGAGTCGAACCCGAGACACATAAGAAGGCCAGCGCACGCCAGACTGCTAGGCCGAGCGCGCCCCACGATACAAATAGTCTGTCTAGGTTTTTGTTAGGGTTTTCCGTTATTCCATTTCCATAAAAAAAAATAAGTATATTCGATTCCCCATTGATCTAACTCTTCTTATTAGACTGAAATAGACTTATAAGAACTGAGATTAATCTCGGACAGTCACTCATATTTTTCTAATCCATATTTTTGATGATTGATTTAACTTTCAATATTTCTCCTTATTAGAGAACAATATTTGCATCTATCCATTTTGATTATTGGAATCAATTTAAAAATAAATCTTTTGTGCACCAACCATATTATAAAACAAATACATTCTTTAAACTATAAGAGAGATTTTCACAAATTTTCTTACAAAATGTACAAAATAACAAATATCATAGTATGATTCATGACAATAACTTATTTTTTTATTCTTTATTTCTTATTCATTAATCAACATGACTCTAGAGCATAAACTAAACAACATTTTCCAACAAATTTCCCATACAAAAAAAATACACTTTTAACATGCATAACATTTTACAAGCATTCAAACATGATCTATGGTATTAGCTCTTTAGTCAAAAATTCCTATTATTTGTTTAATCATAACAATATTGTTCTCATTCATAGCATATAACACTAACATGAAATTTTAGCTACATATCAAAACAAAGTGCTCATATCTTATCACTAGCATGCATAGTTCTAAATTAGAAAGCATGAGAACCCACCTTTTGTTTGAAGGTTGAAAACTACAAGGGAATGGTTCCTTCTTGCTCCTAGCTTCACAAGCACCTCCTAGTCCTCTTCTCCTCCTAGCAAAAGCTCCAAGCAAGAGAACACTTCTTTTCTTACTCTCTTTCTTTTTTTTTCCTTTCCCTCTTTTCTTTCTCTTACACTTATTTCTTTTCTTCTTTCTATAGTGTTTTTGGTGAAATGAGAAAAGAAAGTAGGGCTCTATTTATAGGGTTATGGGAGGGTTTATTTTGCATATATTCACCCCTAATAACTCTCCTAATTAATTCTTACAACCCTTCCAATTCTAGACTCCTAAAACCTACAACTCTCCACCTCCCCACTCTCTAAACTTTAATTCCTCTCATTCAATTTCTCTCTCTTTCTCTCTTCATCAAAACCGGCCCTCTCCAAGATCAAAACCGGTGTACAAATGTACAAGCACATATAGGTATTAAATACACTTGTTATAATTCTAAACGTGTACAAAAAAAAAATGTGACTTGTCTTGTATTAGTTTATGTTCAACTTAATCTAGGTTATAATTAGTGGGCTTGAAACATGGGCCTTCATTTTATTTAACTAAATTAATTATTCTAGTGGGCTCTCTTTTTAATTAGTCTATTGGGCTAGAATTTAACTTTAAGTCCATGGATCAAAAGAAAGGCTAAATAAAACCAATGCATGCCAAAAATAGTAAAATGAGAGTAGCAAAATGAGAATAAAAATTTGCACGTGCACCATACGTGCAGAAAATTGAAAAATGCATTTTAAATAAAAAAAATATAGGTGGGGTGTTACAAAAAACAATAAGGTCGAGATGACTTTGGTTTGTCCTGAAGTTAATTTATCTTCAGTACCTAGAAACACTTGGTGGATAAATTCTGGTGCTACTACTCACATAAGTGTTCCTATGCATGGTTGTCTGAGCTGCCGAAAGCCAAATGATGGTGAAAGACACATCTTTGTAAGCGATGGAAAATCAGTAGAAGTGGAAACAGTTGGGCATTTTAGGTTGTTATTAGGAATTAGTTTTTATTTGGATTTGAAAGACACTTTTGTTATTCCGTCTTTTAGATGAAATTTAATTTCTGTTTCCTTGTTGGACAAATCTGGTTATTATTGTTCATTTGGAAACAATCAGTTTAATTTATCTTTAAATTCGAATGTTGTTGGAACTGGTTACTTGAATGCTTATGACAACCTTTATTTGCTAGAAACAATTGCATCTTATAATGAAACCTTGCATATAGAGTCACATGGTACTAAACGTAAATTAAATAAAGAAAATTCAGCGTCATTATGGCATAAGCGCTTATGTCATATCTCAAAAGGTAGAGTTGGGCGTCTTGTGTCTGATGGCATTTTGGAGTCCCTGGACTTCACAGACTTTGAAATCTGTGTAGACTGCATAAAGAAAAAACAGACCAAAACTAAGAGATTAGGTGCCAATAGATCTTCAGGTGTCTTAGATTTGATTCATACAGATATTTGTGGGTCATTCCCTACGAGATTTTGGAATGGTAAACAATATTTTATATCATTCATAGACGATTATTACTCACGTTATGGGTATCTATATCTCATTCATGAAAAATCACAGTCTATGGACGTGTTCTAAGCTTATAAAGTTGGAGTTGAGAATCTACTCAACAAAAAGATTAAAATTGTCAGATCTGGTCGTGGTGGTGAGTACTACGGCAGATATGATGGCTTAGGTGAACAACGTCCAGGACCGTTTGCTAAATTCATAGAGGAATGCGGTATTGTACCACAGTACACCATGTCAGGATCACCTAGCATGAAAGGTGTTGCTGAGAGACGAAATAGGACTCTTAAGGATATGGTAAGGAGTATGATTGCTCATTCCACCTTACCTGAGTCCCTCTGGGGAGAAGCATTAAAGACAATAGCTTACATTCTTAATAGAGTACCAACTAAAGCAGCTGCAAAAACACCTTATGAGCTTTGGACAGGTCGAAAGTCCAGTCTAAAGCACTTTCACATTTGGGGATGTCCAGCTGAGGCAAGGCCTTACAGGCCATATGAAAAGAAATTGGACTCCAAAACGGTGAGCAGCTACTTTATTGGTTATTCTGAACGATCTAGGGGCTATAAGTTTTATGATCCCACACTTAGGAATATTTTTGAGACGGAAACTCCAATATTTTTTTAGGAAGTTGAGTTTGGGGGGAGAAATAAAGTTAGGGACATTGCTTTTAAGGAGGAATTGGATTCAATTACAAACCCAATTCCTACTATCACTTTTAACAATATTCAAGTTCCCACACCTATTATTGACCAAGAAGTGAATCCGGAACCTCAACAAGACAATGTTGAACAACCCCCCATTCAAAATGAGGTAATTGTTCTAGAAGAACAAACTCAACAACCTCAAGAACCAGTGCCATTAAGGAGATCCACGAGAGAAAGGAGGAATGCTATTCCGGATGATTATATTGCATTTCTCCAAGAATATGAGGATGACAATGGAATGATGGAAGATGATCCAATCACGTTTCATCAGGCCATGAAAGGTTGTAACTCTCAAAAGTGGATTAATTCCATGAATGAGGAGTATAAGTCTATGCAAGACAACAAAGTTTGGAAACTTGTCCTATTACCAGAAGGTGCAAAACCAATTGGTTGTAAATGTATATTTAAGACCAAGAGGGATGCAAATGGTAATGTGGAGAGGTATAAGGCACGTCTTGTAGCTAAAGGCTATACTCAGAAAGAAGGCATTGATTTTACAGAGACTTTCTCTCCAATTTCATCGAAAGACTCGTTTAGGATAATTATGGCAATTGTTGCTCATCTTGATCTTGAGCTACATCAGATGGATGTCAAGACGACATTTCTCAATGGCGACATTGACGAGACAATTTATATGGTGCAACAAAAAAACTTTGTGTCGGGAGATCCAAAGAATATGGTTTGCAAATTGACAAAATCTATCATGGACTCAAGCAAGCTTCTCGTCAATGGTACCACAAGTTTCATCAAGTAATTATCTCATTTGGTTTTGAGATGAATATAGTTGATGATTGTGTGTATCACAAGTTCAGTGGGAGTAAGCATATATTCCTAGTTTTATATGTCGATGACATATTGCTTGCCACTAATGATATAGATTTATTGCACGAAACTAAAAGGTTTCTGTCCAAGCATTTTTAGATGAAGGATCTTGGGGATGCCTCTTTTGTATTAGGAATTTAGATACACCGAGATCGTTCTCGAGGTATTCTAGGGTTATCACAAAAGGGATACATCGATAAAGTACTCAAAAGATTTGGCATGCAAGATTGTAGACCAGGGGATACCCCTGTTGCTAAAGGAGACAAATTTAGTCTCAATCAGTGTCCTAAAAGTAACCTTGAAATTCAGAAAATGCAAAAGATCCCCTATGCATCAGCTATTGGGAGTCTAATGTATCACTACAAGAATTTTGACATATAGTGACAGCAAAAATCCGTAGGTAAAAGGTGAAAAACCGTAGGTATAGCCCGTAAAACCTATACCAATGGACATATTTTTTTGTCGTTTTTAATTAGCTATACCCACGGCAAAATGTCGTCACTATAGCCTATAGCGACGGTTTTTTCACCCGTTGGACAAAACCTCTGTGTTATACCCACGGTTTCGTATCCGTTGGTATAGGTTTTAAAGACACCTTTTGCTTTCCTATACCCACAGTTGAAACTCCATTACTATATGTTTTAGTGATGGTTTTTGCATCCAATTATTTGAATATATACCCACCGTGTTTATTCCATTGGTATAGTTCTTTTTGTGTACTTTAGGCTGATTGAGATGTTCCAGCCTCATTATTGTGTTTGTTTAGTTCTTCATCATCAGATATAATCATTACAAGAGATCAACATCGATCATGTTAATTACAGATTCATAACCATTACAGTAATCAACTCAGAATTGAAAATATTGGGATATTGTTTCATACAGGTAATCAAATTTTCAGCTTGTTACATTCTGATACTGATCGATCAACTAAAACTTTGACACAAACAAAGAATGCCAAATTTACAGCTTATTACATCTTCTCATCCCTTCCTATCAGGACAGTAGTGTATTTAGCCACACACAAAAAAAATGAATCAATCAGACTCTAATCTCAAAGCAGAGTAGTGCATCCTTGATTATCACTGTTCATTGTCCTGCAAATTAAAGACATCACATTACTAATCAAGATTACTAATCAAGAAAACTTATTGAAAGTATGTGTGCTGGAAGAACCTACTGAAAAGTAAGTCCTTACTGCCATGCGAACATGACCATAGTTTGTCATCCATCAAACTTTGCTAAATCAAGTTTAATTAATCAACCGAGCAAAGTTGGAGTAGTAATCAAAAGTATCAAATAGTACTCAAAAGTTGTACTTAACATGAATCTGGTAGCACTAGGATCGTATTTAAATAGTAAAATGATTAGACAACATACACTCGAGAGTTATATAAGTATAAAACAAGTTTACTGCATACCTGGAAATCTGATAAATCGAGGTTTCAGATTTGCTAGCATTGAAAAAAGATCATTCCTGAAACCATGTCCCAGCAATAGAAGAAAACAAATTGATTAATTTATGCATCATTGTACAAATTAGACAAAGGCAAACCTCTGGCATCTCCCTTCAGACAATTTATATTATTACAAAAGAAAAGGTAATAGCTATTATTATACAAGGCACTTGTACAAATGAAAAGGTGCTTGTTATGCCATGAATCTACACAAAATTAGTTTCCCTCCTAATAAAGATAAAGAATCATATTACCAAGCTCTTAATTGATACTTCAACTAATAAGATTTCAATAAGTCCTATTTCAGTCGGTATTGTAAAAATCACATTGCAGAGATTCATGTTATGCAAAGATGCAACTGGTTCCTTGCCTCATTGTAAGGTTAGAGTCAGAGTAAGGATTGTGAATTTGTTATATTCTACAACAATATATATACCTTGTAAGTGTCCAAGGGCATAACAGATACTTGATCAAACCAAAATAAACCCTGTTTAGTAGTTGTCAACTGAAACCTTGAGTTACTGTTTGCTCTTATTTTAGATATTAGCTGGAGCTCGATCTTTTGCCAGTTTGACATAGCAGACGCATCAGCTTAAGGAACAATACATTTAGACAATCATTTATCAGTGATTATATATAAAAAAAATCCAAATGAATAAATCATCGAAAGCCTTACATGATATTAGAAGAAGCAAGGATTTGTAAACCATCTGAGCTTGTCAGTGAAGCTGTTATGTTCACCAAATGCAGTGACCTAATATATAGGATCACTTTATAGATCTTTCCCTGCTCAATATTCTGGGATCACAACAATTTAAGGAATATAAATTATTTAAATACCTCAAAAACTTGACGAGAAATATTAGGAAATAATGTAAGAAATTAGATCAGACGGCCAACTGAGGTGTATCAGGAGATTCAATCTAACTTATATCCAGTTCATAGGGCTTAAAAGATTCCTGTAATAGTTAGAAGAAAGTATTTGATCATGCGGAAATTTCTAAATTTGCATTACTTATCATGAACATGAGCGAGCATTATATTTTAACTTTTGTCATGTTACATGCCAAATGATTGAAGAGACTATTTGCCTCAAAGAGTTGAAAGAAGTGATAAATGAGCTTCTGTTGCACTAGATTTTGCACTAGATTATATTACAGATTCATTTTTTAAAAATTTAATTTTTCTTGTGGAATATATTCTAGGTTTCCTGTTTGTACTCTATAACATCTTAGTCAGTTAGTTGTTAGAGTTGGAGAACAAGAAAAGAGATTAAGACCCAATATAGTAAAGTAGACACCTCTCCTAAGTTACCGAATACGGGAATAAACTAAATCAATGGACTACGTACTCAAAAAAACTGATAGACTCAAATAAGTTAGAAGCATAGAGATGATAAATCAAGATATCAATCCATTGATCAAATTCAGAAGTGCATACCATGCCCCAGTATCCAGGGTTATATATGCCAACACCACCACTTGGACAGATATTAGCCCATCATTATCACATAATACATCCATTCGAAGTGCAACCTCATTACGATCAAAACAGGACGTACGGTCTGTTGATACAGTAATATATGATTCGTTTCCAATTATAGACCATGGATCAATGTTTGAAGGAGTGTTAGGACCTCCAACTTCAAATCCTAGATGAAATTATATGAAGACATCAGTGAGAAGTATATGTAATTTTCAATCTACTGATCATGTCAGAATGTAAAGTAGGCAGAATAGTTGAACTGAGAAAAGAAATATGTGAATTGATAAAATAATTAGCAGTATTACGCATGTCGTTTTGGCACTTTGACATTTATAGAATGATACATTTTATTAAATCACATAGTTTATAAAATTCATAATAAAAATCTCTTTAAGAAATTTATTGAACAAGAGAACACACCTCGATAATTACTACTCCAACATATTGAAAGATCTGAATAAGACACCAACATATTTTACCAATTCACCCATTATACAGTTTCACGCAATCTCACGGATCGAGATTACAGGCTATGCTATTCAATGCAGCAAGACTGAGAAACATCAACTTGATTCCACTAATATTTTACAAATATTAACAAAGGGATATCAACATCCATCAAAACGTGCAGTAGACTTTAAATCACATCGCTTATTGAGCTATCATTGATGAGGAAATAAGAGCATAACCAAGACCCTAAAAACTTAGTTTCCAACTGAAAATAAAGCATCAGATAATCTGTTTAATACACTAATCCAGAGAACTGGTCTAGGGAGGATCTTTTACTACTAATAGTGTAAACATCTACCTATTCAAAGCTAAATATGTTCACAAAAAAGCTACAATCTACTCATTATTTGAGTTATGAACATAAACAGCAAAAACATACAGAGCAAGGTTGCTAATTAGGATTATACATAAATCTAAACTATGTCTACTAGCCAAATACAGAGTGTGTTGGTAGACAAGATGCATATCAGCTACTACATCAACAAAATAGTCTAAATGTAGCAATGTCTTTGTAACGCCCCGAATCCCAAATCATTGAATTCGAGATGTTCTTCAGGATCTTTTCACTTTCTTTGAGTACAATTTTACAAGGAAATTCAAACTTTTCTTTTTACATCAGAGTTACAACATCTTACATTTAAATTTACACAGCGGAAGCAAAATGTACAACATTTACATAAATGAATAACAATATAATGAGATCTTTATGCATCCATTCCTTTTTACATGTAATTTATCATGCATACAAAACTGTGGGTACGTCAGTTTATTCAACCGACGATAATTATACATGGCCATCCTCTCTATGCCAGAAACAGTATAATGAATCTCATTTCTTGACAAAATCACAACTTGTTCATAATAAGCATGTAAATCAAAGGGAACTTTTAAGGATGTCGTGTCGTGATTGTGCACTTAATCCTTAATGCAATTTATTTAATTAACATGACACTAATGCGCACTTGTTCGAATTCTATGCATCCCATACTACATAGGTTCGAGGGCAAGCCTCTTAATCGTTCTTCATTTTTGTAGGGTTCGATCCCCCGCCATGACTTACTCTACTTCTGTAATTTCAGTGAGTATCCTAGATGATTCTATGAGTACAAACATGTATCCTGGCCCCTGGAGTAGAATTTCGCGCCATGTCTTGACTCGTCAAGCATGCATTCTGCGACAATTCAGCCTCCTCCCTGAACACAATCCTCTTGCAGTCACCAAAACATCCCATAAGCATGACTAAAGTCCGATCATTACTGAGTTGTGCTCGCGCCATGTCTTGACTCATCAAGCATGCATTCTGCGGCTCACACACCCACACCGTACCCTAGCTCTCATACTCATGTTTTTCTCTCACCTTCATCACCTCCACACTATGTATTAAATTGATTAGAATCATGAATGAAAATCAAGCTCTAGAGTTAGCCTCTCCATCAAACCGAACTTATCATTTCATTTCACATGACCAACCTTGGTCTATTTCTCAATTTCATTTCATTTCACTGCCGGGGAGACTTAGCTACTCTTTCGTTCAATTTCAAATTCACAATATCCAATTGAGCATCATCAGCTCATCATTCATTTTAGAGTCTCGCAGACTTTCTTATCATGATTTCACATTTCATATTTTCAATTAATTCTCAATTCTCATCTACGATTCATTTCACATAATTCATACAGCCATAAACAGAGTCCATCGACTTAAATCATAAAGTTCACCATTACCAACAGTAAATAACATGAATTCAAATATATCAAAGTCCACTCTGTACAGTCGACTTGGAAGAATATCAGTCGACTCATACAGTCACATACAGGATCATCATAATGCTCGGGATAGTCGACTGTTGCACACAACCAGTCGCCTGTCCCGCAATTTTTCAGGTTCACAATATTATCCTCATGACAGTCGACTGTTCATCCATCAGTCTTCTGTCCTGGAGATTTCAACAGCACAATTCTATGTCCAGATCAGTCGACTTGCTACACGCATTCGGTCGACTGGACAGATCCATTTTAATTTAAAAGATTATTTACAGTTCTTACGTGCACTTGCATCATGATGTCAATTAACAGTATACATAAATTCATGTTTCATAGACAGAGTCTCTTATCGTTCAGTAACATTACAACATGAATTTTCAAGTTACGAATATGCTCTTTTCTTTAGAGAAAATACTTTAAACATGCGTTCGCATTGCTTATACTTTCTTACGACAATGAAGATATGAATCTCAAGTCATTAAACTGGGTCTACATAATGAAATATCTTAATTTATGGAACTTCCAAACAGTCACAGTCAGATTGAAGTACCAGTCGACTTAACACAACATCAGTCGACTGCTCCGACAATTCTAAGTTATTAATCACCATTAGTTTTTTTCATTCATTTACCTTCCCTCCATCATATGTGTCATAGGGAGAAATATACATATAATAATCACACCATCATGTCTAATTGCACACATGTTTATCAGCACATTATGAAAAATAGTGTCACGTACCAGTCGGCTGGCTCACATGGCAGTCGACTGTACCGACAGTCTCGTTCTCATTATAAATAGCATGTTCAAGCAATTTCTACTGCATTCAATTCACTTTTTGTAACATGGTATCAATCATAACAATTATAGTATCATTCCTACATTAGAAGTCCTGAGAAACACCCACCTTATATGAAGAAATAATCGAAATCCCGCAAAACTCTTCAATACGGTACTGCACTCCTTGCTCCTTTGTTCCACACCGAGCTCCTCAGAAGTGCTGCTCGTCTCCACAGAAAAGCTCCCACACACACAAACTCACAAATAACTCTCTTAAAATAATCTTAGAAAATCTTAGTGTAAAAGAGATAGGGAAATAGGAGGGGTATTTATACTAGGAAATAAATAGAATAGATGGCTAAGATTAATAGGGGAGTTGCAGATCAAGGGATAGGATGCAATCGGGAGTTTGAGAAACTACCCACACTCACACACAACCGCCCATGATGGATGCCACTACTCTACCCACAATCCGGCCAAAAGAAAAGGTGCTCAATGCACGTGTATGCGAAATGCACGTGCATGCACACCCACACTAATAAAATTGTACAAAAATATAATGTATAAAAAGTGTTACACAAAATGGGCTTAAATTCATTTGGGCCAAAAATAAATATTTTAAAAAGAGAAAATGAACAAATCAACATTGGGCTTCAAGAAGAATGCTCTATAGAAAATAATACACTTTATTCATCATGTAGAGAAAATAATAGACAACAAGCTACACAAGCACACCATATGAAAATAAATAAATAATCTTTAAGTATTAAGAAAAATCGGGGTATTACAGTCTTAGATTACATTTTTCCATGCCAAGACTAACACTATTCTTGACATAAACAAATCTCCTGCCAAATGCCTAGTAAGCATTTTGACTAGTGAGTCAGTTTGATTTTGGTTGTGTGCTGGAAACTGTGCACCTTGTTTGCACAATTTGAAAGGGCAACCATAAAATGCCTCCAAAAGGTGCAAACCACAAAGACTTAAACATGAAATTCAATGGGAGTTTTCTTTCACAAACAAAAAAAATATATTTTTTCTCAATTAACATTTTCATGTGTAATCCTAGTACAACCCAAAAACAAGTCCAATGCAAAATTCAACAATATAAAAGGATATAGATTACATTATAAATTTTTTATTGCCCTTAGTTAACATTGTATACCCAGTATCATGTCATAGAAATCAAAGCCCGACTTTCCACAAATAAAATGTCCAAAACATAATCAGATCACTATAATCATCCATATGCACGATACAAACTGATCTTAAAAATAAAGCAAATGTCTACTACATTATAGAAGAATTCAAATTGAAAAGCCAACATATGATAATTTGTAACATCAATAACTAGAACCTTAATCATATAAATCATGAACCCTAATTATACAGTTTCACACAGCTTATAGTTACCCCAATCGAAACCCTAATTATTCAGAAACCCTAATTATCCCAATCGAAACCCTAATTATTCAAAATAAAATATGTACATATTCAAAATCGGCAATCCTCAATGCCAGCGCCAGCGGCGGAGGATGCGGCGAATGCGGGGGAGATCTCATCGAGATCGACGCTGAGGAAGAAGAGGAGGATGTGGGGGAGATCTCGTCTTCTTCCTTTAAGTGAGGAAGATGGGGCGACGGCAGCGATAAGAGGGGGGCGACGAAAGCGGGAAGAGGGGTCGATGACAGCGGGAAGAGGGGTCTGCGACGGCAGCAGGAAGAGGGGGGCGACGGCAGCGGGAAGAGGAGGATTTAGAGATTGGGTTTAAGGAGAGAGGGATTTAGAAGTTTTAGAGGTATAAATGAAATATATATTTTTTGGAGGGGGGAGGAAAATAAAAAAAATTGGGGAAAAATAAATTATGGACTATACCCATAGTGTTTAAATGCTCTAAATCTATAGGATACCTATACCCACAGTTTACAACACGTCTGTAGGTATATGATGCCTATACCCACAGTTTTAGAGATCCGTCACTATAGGTGTCCGTTGGTATATGGCAAATTCCTTGTAGTGTATGCTCAAGTATGTATGTGTCCGAATATTGCATACATTGTTGATATTAGGTAGATATTTAAGCAAACCTGGTATGGACCATTGGATAGCAGCCAAGAGGGTTATAAGGTATCTTCAGAGAACAAAAGATTACATGCTCACATATAGGAAATCAGATCATTTGGAGGTCGTAGGATATTCTGATTCTGATTTCGCTGGGTACCAAGATAGCAGAAAGTCTACATCAGGCTATATTTACCTGTTAGCTGGATGAGCTATATCCTAGAAAAGTGTCAAACAGACACTTATAGCTTCTTCCACTATGGCAGCAGAGTATATAGCATGCTATGAGGCATCGAATCATGGAATATGGCTGCGGAATTTTTGTACTGGGCTGCGCATTTTGGAGAATATAGAAAGACCACTCAAGTTATTTTGTGACAATAAGTCGGCAGTGATGTATTCCAACAACAACAGGGGTTCGACAAAGTCAAAGCATATTGACATAAAGTTCCTAGTTGTGAAAGAAAGAGTGTAGAGTGGACAGATATCCATAGAGCACATTGGGACAAACTCCATGATAGCGGATCCGCTTACAAAGGGATTACCACCCAAGGTCTTTCATGAGCACACATGATTTAGTGGGAGTTTGTATTTTATTTGCATTATGTTTGTGCAAGACATTTATACATTTGGTTATTTTCTGACCAGAAATAAAGAATTCAGTTTTCTCACTCATTTGTCATGTTTTGATTCGGACCTCACTTAAGTTTTAAAGAGGACCAGTTGGAAATAGGCATGTGTATAGATCACATTGCATGAAATTTTCATGCTACACATTCACACTTAATCTATGTTGTTTGATTATGTTGATATATATGATCATTGATGAATTTAATTACGATAAATGTAACGAAAATTGCTTTGATCCTATATTTACATGATTAATGGATGAGATTGTTTGGCTATACTTTTGGTTATGATAGTAAAATTTTGAGCTCATAAAGTATGTACATTTATAAGGAGTAACATATGTGGCCGAAGTGGGAGATTGTTGGAAAATAATCTATGTGGGCTCACAGATGTGACTAAATGTATAATTGCTATTCTAAAGTCTAACCCAAATTAAAGTGATCTAATCAAGATTAAGTAATGGATTAAAAGCATATAATTTAAAGTGTGATATAACACGAGTAAAGACCGCAAAGTAAATTTTTTATTTTGTGATGGGCAAAATTGGAAATCAATAATTATCAATTAGGGTTATGGTCCCCTGTATATACGTATCTTCTTATTCTATCTGTCATCCCCATCAACAGAAGAATAGAGAGACGACCTCTCATAGAAGTGCGTATCATATAGGACGATTCAAACCCTCTGCGCAATCTCCATCAATGGCTTCAGGTTAGTGCTTCCGCTTTTAATATTCTTCTTTTTTTAATTTAGCAAAGATCTATAGTTTCATGATTTATGATTTTATATTAAAGCACTTTTGCAACATGATTAAGATCTATATTCATGGAAACATGTTTTAGGTTGTTATTAATGTTTTATGCATATTCTTAAGTGTATATAAAATTCCATCACTTAGTTCTTTCAACTAAAACTAAAACCTAAGTTCCTGAATTTAAACTTAAAACATAATTAATGTTTTAACATATTTCAGTTTAATCTTTAATGCCCTACAATCTGATATTTACATGATTCACACACAAAGGAGGATATTAACGAATACTTACCTGGATCCATGTTAACGCATGCAGAATGAATTTTCTTTTTCTTGCTTTTTTCCTTGCGGTTTCTTTGATGGTTAGGAGACCTTCTTCTTTCTGTGTATCTTATAAGCAGAGGAAGGAGTATTTATAGGGAGTGGTTATCTCCTCAAATTTTCTTTCAGTTTGAACTTCTTTTTCAGTCACTCAACCATCACAAGTGGGAGTTACATGATGTTAAAACCTTATTATTAAAATACATTAATATACAATAATGTGAATTTAACATTTAATTGTTACCAAACTTACAGTTACATGGGTCACATAATGACAGTGGAATAAAATTATTCCAACAATACAGTGATATTCAATGAGTTGGTTAGGGATGGGTCTTGTTTTGTTTTGGTTTTATTTTATTTTTTTCTCTTTGTTTTCTTTGGTTTAGTCATTTTTCAGTATTATACAGAGGAGCTTCCCCTTTTCTTCATACGTACAGAGCTTCCCCTTCTCTTCATATATATATATACAGAAGTAAGACTTCATATATAGACTAAACTCTTAAGTTCACATGTATTTAAGTTTAGATTGTAGTTGTGGTTCCTCAAATTAAAGACCAAGAAAAAACATAGAAGACATTCGTATACATATACATGGTCATGAATTGGCACGCATCTTATCTTAAATCACATAATTAGTTGCCTAACACTAAGTAACATTTTTAGGAAAACAAAAGACTTTGAAATTTTTATATAAAAAAAAGTAAAATAAGAAAGACTATGAGAAAGTGATCGACAATTAATAAGCTTAAGATGTCTTTGGAACTGGAGATCAATTCAAACAAAACAGCTCCAACATGTACATGTCACCTCAAATCCTTTATTTCATTTCACTTTAAAGGGTACAAGAATAATGAAAAAGACTACATATGGGGAAACAAATAAGCGTGTCAACCTTGTCGGCAAAACCAAACTAATTTTATATATATATATATATATATATATATATATATATATATATATATATATCTTTTTTCTTGATTAATTAATCTTTTTCACTCTCTCAATATATATCATCTGAGTTATGATTAATTATTTTTAATTTCTTTTGTGAATTTCGACATTTCTTTCCTCATGTCCAAAGAGGCTCCTCCAACATTGATAATTGGTTAGTCTCGTTGACAATGAGACACTCTGTTTCGCAGAAGCCATATTGAGGGTAATTATCAGCATGATTCATGAGTTGAGGAGCACATTGTTGCTGAGAAGTTGTCATCTCCATGCAAATTAGTGCAACAAGATTCGCATGTTGGGTCTGCATGTTGATCATCTCCGCCTGCGCCCGTGCCAGCTCGGCTTGTAGCTCCCCTACCTGGTTTTGGAGCTGGCATATGACTCCTGCGCACCCGTATATGGGGTCTTTTATCCGTGCATTCGCCTCATATACCATGCTACTCACTGCATCATCTCTCTGGCTCTCTGGCAACTCCTGCATATCAAATAGACGCAAATTAAATTTAAACACTAGCAATATATTTTAAACTATAGAACTCCTAGGAGGTCACTAATCATACTATTTTAAATCTTGATGTTTATCTTACTCATCTAATGATCAGTAATCAAATGAATTGTTTGCGAAGTTTTAAGATGACATCTCACATACTAGTACTACTGTAGTACAGAAAGAATGTTTGTTAGGAACGGTAGTAACCTGCAAGAACTTGATGATGTTGCTGGCACCAAAGACCCTGTGCGCGATCGTGAACTTGATGGGCTCTGTTGGGGGGAAGTAGGGAGCGAGCATGCATTTGTCAACACAGCGACGACGAAGGATTTTACAGGCAGCGCACGGGCTGGCAACAGTAAGAGGAGGGGAGGGGGAGGTGGTAGTGGAGATGGTTGGAGAAGAAGTAGAAGGGGAGTAGCTGTAATTGAAACATGTAGTGATTGTATCCATATTAAGATCTGTAAAGGAGAAATGGTTGATGAGACTAGAGAGAGTTGTGACTTATGAGGAAGATAGTGAATGAATTGTGAATTCTGATGAATATTTTCTACTTCAGCTCGGGAGCTGGAGTGGCATATATAGGGAGAGATAGAAGGGGAGATGATGAGGTCAGCTGATATCAGCATTTGCATACTTGGTGTGTCCAGAAAGGGATGTTTGGATAGTTTTTTTTTCTTTCTTTCTTTTTTTTCTTTTTTTTTCTTTTTTTTAGGGTAAAAGGTGAAATAACGTCACCCTGTTTTATTAATAAGAAGTTAATAAAATAACCCTGGTGTATCGGGAGAATACAAAAGTACAGTGTAGGAAATAAAACATAACCCCCCAATAAAATCCTGAGGATGGGTCTAATCATCCATACATCATACAACCAAAAAAGCAGTAGGTCGATAGAAACTACCAAGTAGCGGAGACTGCGGCTAAAACTCTGATGAGTATGGAGGGTGCCAACCCCTCTGTCCAGTGTCGGCCCAAACTCAACCTCTCATCATCAAATTCCTCTACCTGGAAGACTCTGGCAATCCTCTCTATCGCTCCTGTGGCAGCAGCTATAGCCCAAAAAGAGATAAGATGCATGATATGAGTAAAGTTACCAGAAATACTATTACATGAAGCACGAAAATAAAAATTATTTCTGTCTAGCCATAACACGCATGTAGTTGCCGCAATGGCAATGTACCACGCATCCTTCATTTCGTGGCGGATCAAGGTAAATTTGGGGCCAACCCACAAATCTTCATATTCGCTGGGATAGTCAGCTATTCCTAAGACTCGTAATATATCTACCATAGTTGCCTTACTCCTTGGGCAGTGAATAAAAAGGTGATTCAAATTATCCACATGCATGTTGCAGAATCCACAGTTAGACGCTATCTGGGGCTGTCTTTTGGCAAGATTCTCTCTGGTGAGGATTGCATTATTGAGCACTAGCCAGAGGAAGACCCTGACTTTAAGGGGGGTTTTGCCTTCCATAACACCTGTGCCCAGCTGGGTCTGCATCCTCGATAGTGAATTCGATGATACAGAGATCTAACCGTGAAAGCTTCTATGGTCTCGAGTCGTCAGCGCATCTGATCTGGGTCTTGAGCACACCTCGCACCGGTCCGTATGATGTGTGCTTGTAGTTCAAGCAGTTGCTGATGTAATTGTGGGATAAGAGTTCCTCGGAACGGCGGCCTCCAATTGCCCCTCTTCCAAGTCTCGACCACCGATATATTTGGTCGATTCGTTTTCTCATACAGTTCTGGGAAGGTGTCCTTAAGTGTATGGGCACCACACCATATGTCCCACCAGTTCTGGGATGTTTGGATAGTTGTAAAATATTTTCAACCTATTGTGGAGGGGAAAAAAATATACGTAGAAATGAGTTCTAAAAAAGTGATCTATTTAGATATAGTTTTATTGTTGTATAGAATAGAAAGGGAAGAAAGAAATTTAATGTAGAGAATTAGCTGAAATTCTTGATTTGATAGTGTAAAATGAGTTGAGAGATAAATCATTTAAAACTGCTATAGTAGCGCAGTAGCTTTCCACTGAGTTTCATGTTTTCTTATTTTCGCGCTATAGTAGCACAACAATGGAAATCCAAATCCAAGCCAAATCCAACTATCCAAATATGTGAACAGTGCTTTCCCCCTGAATTTTTTTCCTGCAGTAGCACTACAGTCAAACAAACAGGTCCAAAGGGAAACTATTTTAAGGACCCCGCATTCCGCAGGGAAGTTAATTATGTTGGACCCTTTGACTGTATTTGATGTATATATTTGATCGATTGTCATGTATATATATACTAGATTTGCTCGTGAGCACGTGCGTACGGCACGTCTTTGGAACGATACAACATATGAAAGTCTTGTAAACAGTAAAACAATAATTATGTAGCTTAAGTTTGAATAGTAAAACAATAATTAGTTGTAAATAAAAATCCATGTTTTCATTAGTATATGTTGAAAAATAATTATAAATGAGGGTGTAAAATCCAACTTCTTAGAACTTTGAGTGTGGAAAATAATGAAATTTAACTGTTGATGAGATATTTGCTATTTTGAATGTAACATGAGCAATAAAAAAATGTATAAAAAATCCAAAAATTTACAAACCTGAAATCTGAAAATATAAATTTCCGAGTAAACACACACACACACACACACACACACACACACACACACACACAGAGAGAGAGAGAGAGAGAGAGAGATAAATAAATAAATAAATAAATAAATAAATAAAGGAGTTGTTTTGGAATTTGAATTTGAGTTTTGGAGAGAACTTTTGAGCTGGAAAATATATTTTGTGAGGTTAGATCTAAACCGTTGATTTCAACCATATTGAATAAGAGACACTTGATAGCTTTCTTTGTGTTTTATTATATAGATACTAGTATAATGTACGTGTGATGTACGTCTACAAAAAGTAAAGTCATCAAATTAAATGAATATATATCGAATAAGAAAAAAAATAGTTTATATTTGAATGTTTTGATTTGGGCTACACGTGCGGTGCACATTTATATTTGTTGGATATAGTTTGGACGTGTATTATACGTGTTTATATAGTTACAAAGTTAAGATTTGTTTGTTACAAATTTCAATTCTCTTATTAAAATAGTAGAGATACTTGATGGCCTTTAGTTTCTACAAATAACTAGTAGCCTCGCAATTAGGGCTGCAATCGAGCCAAGCCGAGCCGAATACCTTCAGGCTCGAGCTCAGCTCGTTTACGAAACGAGCTCAATTTTGAGCTCGAGCTCGGTTCGAGCCGAGCTTTGATCGAGCTTTGACCATATTCGAGCCGAATAGCTCCCGAGCTTAGCCTTAAAAAAAAATCAAGCTCGAGATCGGCTCGTTTACGAAACGAGCTCGGTTTTGAGCTCGAGCTCGATTCACACTTGGTTCGAGCCGAGCTTTGACCGAGCTCGAGCCGAATAGCTCGTGAATAGCTCGATTCGTTTGCAGCCCTACTCGCAACTGTACTTCTGTACCCCAAGCGTAGAAAAACAATATATATATTTAAAAAATACATTCTTAAATGAGTGCTTCAGGTAATTTAGCAAAACGAACTGAATGTTATTTCGTCTCTTTAGAAGTAATATCAAATAGCTAGAGTATAAACATAATGTATCTAAACGTGGTTTTAGGGAAAATAGGTAGGAATATCGCAATAGATCGATATAACAATCTTTTATATGTTATATCAATATAGATTTTCTGGCAAATTAAAAAAATGTTTATATCGATCTATTGTGATATTCCTACCTATAATGGACCCCCTAACCACTACCACCACCACCACCGCGCCTCTGGTGGGTGTTTGTTCAGTTGGGTATTCATCGGAGTTTCACCGACTAGATGATTATATGTGTTTTTGGAGTCGATGGTGTTAGTTCAACGTGGCAAGGAAGATCGACGTCATGAAGGCTGGCTTCAAGGGCGAGAGTGGCGCTGCCGTGAGAGAGGGAAGATGCACAGCTGAAGGAGTGGCTGTCGTGGCTGTCGTGGCTAGAATTGGTTGTCAGCATTGAGGTTGCTGCTAGTGGATTGGAGGGGTTGGGGGTGATGTAAGAGGTTGAGGGCGTTAAGAGTGGGGGATGGGTGTGGTGGTTGTACGGGGGAGGGGATGGATGACGGAGCTTAGCTCGGCTGGATGCGGGCTCGGCTGGAGTGCGTGTTATCGATGACAGCGTAGATGGTTGTTGGCGAGGGTTTCAGTGAGTTTGTTGAAGAAACTGGTGCGCCGAGTTTGTGGGAAACATTTATAACTGACTACTCTAGTTCGTCGTTATTATATCAG
This sequence comes from Hemerocallis citrina, assembly GCA_017893485.1. Lineage (NCBI taxonomy): Eukaryota > Viridiplantae > Streptophyta > Magnoliopsida > Asparagales > Asphodelaceae > Hemerocallis > Hemerocallis citrina. The sequence continues at coordinate 29,425 of JACEHZ010000304.1, forward strand.
ATGCATTAGAAGATGAAGTTATTTCATTTCTCTATGATGGAAGGTACTGATCTCCAAGACCACATCACTGAGTTCAACAAGGTATTATCTGAACTTAAAGTGATCAACGTGGATGTGAATAAGAAAGATAAAACTTTCAACTTGATATATTCACTGCCAGATTCGTACGAGCATTTGATCACTACCATGATACACGGTAAATCTGTCAAGGAGAGTATTACAGTGGATGGTGTAATCAAAGTATTGAAAGAAAATTAACTTAAGAATGAGACTTAGAAATCATCGTTAACTCCAATTTATCTAGCAGTGGAAGGTCCTTCAGGTGGAAGATAAAGTGTTATGCAAAATGATTCGATCTGTTGCTTATATTGCAAGAGGCCATGACATATCAAGAAAAAACTACTGAAAATCGAATAATCAGAAGAGCGCGAAGGATGAAAAATCTACCTCTTATGTGGTTAGTTCTTGTGATTCAGGTGATTCGTGTCTTATTGTTCAAATTCTTTAGAAGTGAATTCTAGTTTGTTTCTTGACTCAGGGAGTTCTTCTTATATTTGCTTCGAGATGGAGTGTTTTCTATTTATAAGTCTACTACAGGCTGTTATGTGAGAACGAGAACTAGGGAGATTTGTGAAGTAGTATGTGAAGGAATAGTTGAGTTGTAGATGTCAGGTCTAAACATGTTCACTCTAAGGAAAATTTTGCATATTCCTCTGCTTAAACAGAATCTGATTTCCTTGGGAACCTTTGAAGCACAATATTGTAGGTACACAACTCGATGTGGAGTTATGTCTGTTTTTCAGAGTTGTCGTAAGGTAATTACAGGTATGAGAGTGGTTGGGCCAAGCCAAAACAATCTCTACAAGCTTTGGCAAATCCGAAATACCTGTGCAGGTGTTGTTGCTTCTTTTCCCGTTATTCCCGCAAGCTTATCTAGTTTGCCACACCTAGCATCATCAGTTCGAGACTAAGACGTTCGAATATCGTTGAAAGGTGGAGAGTGCCTCAATGTAGGTGAATTTCGTGCAGAGGTAGGCAACTCCGTGATAACGCCTACTGAGGTGTGCCCTTGAGGGGGTATACTAATCAGTAAGATTGGGTAGAGATTTGTTGAACTAGTAAAGAAACTATTGTTCAAAGTTTGATTTGCAAATGGAGTTTAGTAGAGTTTGGAGATGAGTAATCACATGATGTTGATAGCACTCGTATGCAATCCAAGGTGGAGGTTGTTAGGAATATACCCTAAATACTCGTGGTTCAGATATGAAGAAGGTACAATGAAGCATGGAGGTCGAAGCATCAAAGAGAGTAGAAGAGAAAATAACAACATCAACAGTCAGGAAGAGAGACGGTCGACTGCACCCCCGATCGCAGTTATACAGAGTTTTGGCTGAGAAAAGGTCGGTCGACCGGTCTTGTTGAACGGTCGACCGTATGCAGCACTGTGTTATTTTTGGGTCTCGATTTGTTAGGTCGTTTCAGTACAATCTTCAACTTCAGGTCAGATCGTAAGCCTCATATTCAGTTACTTTTTCTACAGGTTATATCGGACGACTGAGAATCAAGATTAACCTCGGGTTATCTCTATTCTTCTTCTATATATTGTTGTAGCCTCCAATATGAAAGGTAGAGTACTTCGTTGATATTTTCTCCATTGCAAATAAAGTCTTGAGAGAGAGAGAGAGAGTTCTTGATGAGTAAGTTTAATTCCTTGTATTAAGTAAATCATTAACTTCTTATAATCTATTCTAGTTGAATATTATATTTTCTTATTTTTCCCTCTGGATTAAGCAAAAGCTAACTGGGATAAATCATAATTGTGTTTGTGTTGATCAGTGGATCTATTTGCTTGGGTGTTCAATTGATTCGTCTTCTCTAATTCGACATTCTCATTATTCTAATTAGTTTCGCTGTGCTATCGGTGTGTTTGTAGACACTCCATCCCAACAGAGCTCTCCCTTTCTCTCTCAAATTCTTTCTCAAATCTTATTGTTGGGCTTATCCCCGTTTCTTCTCCTTAATTGGGTGACAGTGTGCTTGTGACTCTGTGAGTCTGGAAGACTGGAACCAAACACTTAAAACTAATTGAGCTGTCTGCTGACTATTCTAATTCCTATGATAACGACTTGATGTAGGGTTACATAATCAGGATTTCTAATTGTTTGTGTAAGCACCTAATTGTAATAGTTTTTGGTCAAGCGTTGGTGAGATGGCGGTCCGCTCGTTGGGCACGAGAAAGCAACCCATGCACACCATGCGACTACTAGCGTTGGCGTTCTAGAACGCAGAACAAATTAAGTAGGTGTTGTAGGTTATTTACAGCTGATTACATTTCAATTTACAAGCTGACGCGCATTGTTTTCTCTCGACTCTCGTTGAAGAAAAGCTGGGAGCTAAGCTAAGGCAGATGGACTTCCATGCACTCTATATGTATATACTTTTTCTTTATTTTTCTTATGCTTACATTAAATACTATATACAACGTAGTTTTTTTTTCATTAATTTGTTTACTTCAAAATTCAGGTCATTTCCTTGGGGGCCTAATCCATTGATCGCGGTCAAATAGGATATTTTTTGCTTGCATCTTTTGCTCCTCAGTCAATCTTTAAGGACTAATAATGTGCTTAGTTTAGTAAACGAGATAACGGTTTTTTATGTGAAATAATATTTTCGAGAGTAAAATTTATACGCTGAACAATTTGCGAAGCGGGAGAAATGTTCAAGTAGTATATATATATATATATATGGATAAAAGGATATGAACAACTTGCTTATTTAGTAAATGAGCAATTGATTATGTGACATGCATGTAATACATTGGACAATATATATATATGTATATGGATAAAGGGGATATGAGCAACTTGCTCATTTAGTAAATGAGCAATTAATTATGTGACATGCATGTAATACATTGGATAATTAACCCTTTTAATAATTTTTCAATCACATATATGTTATATCATCAACTGCTTATTTACTAAATGAGCAAATTACTCATACCTCTTTTTTCCTATATATATTTAATAATGATGTAGAATTAGCTGGACTCATTGAGCGATTTTAGTTTAATTTACCTTATTTTCTGACTAAAAGTAGAAAACGAAAAAATAGCAAAAAAAATTCTAAAGCACCCGATGGGTACGTACCACTAGGATGGGTGACTAAAAGAAAAAAATATTATCAAGGACTATATACCTAGGTATTTAGCACTTATAATGCATGTGCATATTCTAAATTAAATGACGTACTATATTTTCCTTTCTAGATTTAATTATTTAAGTGAATGGTGAATATAAATTAGAATTTTATTGTGCCTGGGGGATTTAAGTGAATGGCTAAATATGTGGATTGTATGCAGTTAAGATTTATGTGAACAGAACTTGAAGTAAATGGTTGACATTATTAAGAAAGGCAAAAAATGTAAATACCATATATAAACTAGAGTTTTAAATACTTAGTTAAAATTTATAAGTAGACTAGGTTTGTCTGTAGACACGTGTCTACGACACGCCTTAGTGAACAATGAACTATCTATCTAATAAAACACAAAGAAAGCTATCAAGTGGCTCACCTTCAATCCTCAAAAAATCAAAGGCCCAAATCTATCCTTATAAAACATATTTTTTCCTCCAAAAGTTTCTCCCCAAAATTCAAATTCAAATCCCCCACCCAAAACAACTCATATATCTATTTAATTTTTTTTTTCTCTCTCTCTCTCCCTCCTTCTTCTATTCAAAAAATTAAGAAAATAAAAAATTTAAAAATTTTAAAAATTTTGAAAAATCTAAAAAATTTAAAATTTTCAAAATAAAGAAATTATAAATTTAAAAACTTTAAAAAAAATTCAAAAAAATTAATAAATCATATAATATGTTTTTTGCTGGACTCCCAAAAGTTCCTCATATAATATGTTTTGTACTTCAATTAATTTGCTGGACCTACAAAACTATTTTATATGATCAAACAAGGTGCACCGTTACGAAGACGTGCCGTAGGCACGTGTCAATGGGCAAACCTAGTATAACAATAAAAAGTAAAATATATGCAATCATATTTGACTAGCAAATCACATAAGTATCATCATTTATATGCAATATCATCGGACTAGTGACCATCCAACTATTGAAGTGTAATGCCCCAGAATTTTTAATACCATATTTTGAATTAATGAATAATTTTTAAATCAATTTATTTAATTATTTTAATTTTTTGTAAAATTGATATTTTCACACATGAAAAATACGTGCAAATATTTTTGAGGTACAAGTTTCCACTTTTGAATTAGTGAATAAATTCTACTATTTATAATCTAGTATATTTTAAATTTTAGAATTTTTCTAAATAAAGAAACTATTTTTTGTAAATACTTTGAAAGAAAAGAGTTTCTGTGCAAAATTTCGTTTGGAGGTAAAATTCGAATTCAAATATTTGTTGTGCTGCCTTGGTAGGCCGATTTGGCAGTGGAGAGATTGGGTGGGATTTTATCCCTCTAATTTGATTTGATTTGATTTTATCGATTAAATATATAATTATGCAATTTTGAAATTGTTGGGAACTTTATTGCAAAACTATGATTAAAACCCTAATTTTTCAGAACCTGGCTATATAAAAGAGAGCATGAACAGAGGATTTATGGCTACCCATATATTTTCTATATTTTTGTGACTTATTAAGCATTTTTCTGAAATTTATCATTTTTGCATGTGCAAAACACGTACAAATACTTTCCTTAGAAAATAAAAAGTCAGAATAATTATTTTAAAAATATAATCTTTATTATTATATAATAATTCTAAATTTTCTGAATTTTTATGAATAATATATGAAATGTTTGTAAATATTTAAAAGTAAAGGACTTTTATGTAAAATTACCACTTGGAAGCAAAATTTGAAATTTGAAACCCCTTGGCTGTACATAAGAGCTGGCCAAATCAGGAGAGATTAGGGGGGGATATAATCTTACCTTCATTGATTTGGTTAACTACTTAATTTGGTATATCTATATATTTGTAGATATTTGTTTTCTTGGAAGAGTGTTTTTGTAAAATTCGTCAAGAAACCCTAAAAACATAACTCCGGCCTATATAGAACAGCAGCAGCCTCTCCTCTGTTGTGAACAAAATATTATCTTCTTTATTATTTCTTGGAATTTTGGAGGCTTGGATCTTTCAATTTTCTCAAGGAGGAGTAGCTTTTCTTTCTTATTAGGATTATTCTTCAATTGGTCTTCTTTGAGGTGGGTGGTACTTAGGGGTGGCAAGTGGGTCGGGTCAACCGCCGACCCGCCTGTGACCAGCCCGTTGAACCCGGCCCATGAAAGGGTTTGGCGGGTTCGGGTCGAACCCGTGTACAGTAACGGGTCGACCCGGGTCGTCGAAAACGCGAATCCAACCCGTCTAACCCGGCCCGCGAACCCGTTAAAAAATACCCAATCCGCTGCCAACCCGCGGGTTACGACCCGTTGAACCCGTATGGGTCGAATGTTCGACCCGTTACGGGTCGACCGTTGACCCGCGGGTCAGCGGAACGTTGGGGGGTTACTGTACAACAGAGAGCCAACGGCTCTCTCCTAGCCGTTTTTTTTTGTTTGTTTGTTTTTTTTTTTTGATTTTTTTTTACATTTTTAGTCTATAAATACCCCCAAAAATCCCCTAAAAAATTCACACCTTACTCTCTTACTCTCTCTACTATTATAACTCATTTCTAAGGAATTTTTCAACAATTGAAGTATTCAACAAGCAAGTCTTCAAGTCATATATACGATCAATTTTCGATCGTATCGAAATCAAAATTCAACAACGTCAACTCTTCAACTCTCATCCAACTCCAAGTGATCAAGTCGTCAATTCTCTTTCAAGCTCTCCTCAACTCTTCAATTCCGGAATCGCTTATTTTTAGCTCTATTTCTATTCTTATTTTCACGGTTTTTTTTATATACGCGTATCCATGGTGAATGGTATCAAAGTTTCATACCTCTCTCGTTATTTTAATTTTGTGTTGTAGTTATAATTATTGTTGTTTTTTTATCTTCTCTATTCAACCCTCTTGTTTTTTAGATTTTTTTTATAATTAACCGTTCCTACATTGTGTAGTTTTTTTTACATACATTACTATATTATGTCTAGATCACGCGGTAGCGGTCGCAGTGGGCAAGATTCCTCCTCCTCTTTTCGTAGGCTACCAATTGTCTCAATTAGTGAGCCCACCGAAGAGTACCATGATCCTCCTACCCAACAATGGGGTGCACACGACGAGTTTGTAGGTGACATACAATTAGAAGAAGAAGAAGAACAACAACAACCAACCGAAACCACACAACCCCGTAATAGTAGGAAAAGTAGAGGGGAAAAGAGTGATTGGAATAAGTTTTACGATTATATCCCGGATGAACAATCTCCTGGTATAGGTTTGAAAGTTTGTAAAACATATTCTAAGGCATACAAATTCAAGAGGGGTGACGACACCGGTACAATTAGTAGACACATTCAAAATAACCATAAAGACCTTCTTGCTGACCTAAAAGGCCAACAAAAAATCAACCCTAGGATCAATCTAGCTGATAGCCACCCTTATGATCCCGATCTTGTTCGTCGAAAAATGGCCCGATTAGTCATAAAGGAAGAGTTACCATTTTCCTATCCCGAGAGTAGGGACTTGGAAAATTTTAATCAAACGGCCTTAAACCCTCATTTTAGAAGAATTCCGAGAAATACTTGCAAATCGGATTGTTTTAAAGTGTACAATGAAATGAAGGACGCTTTGATTGCAATTTTATGGAGTTTGACTTGTAGAGTTAGTTTAACTTCGGATTGTTGGATGGGTGTGAACAATATTCCAACGATGGGAATAACATGTCATTGGATCGACAATGAATGGATTCTTCAAAAAAGAATCATATCACTTGCGGCGTTGCCGTATCCCCATAGTGGCTCTGAAATAGCAAACCGTATTTTAGAAATTTGTGATGTTTTTCATATTCGCGATAAAATTATGTACATTAGTTTTGATAATGCATCTAACAACAATATAGCAATTACTACTTTAAAATTCGTATTAAACCCTCCATCTGACAATTTTTTTCATGTTAGATGTGCATGCCATATTTTAAATTTATGTGTTCAAGATGCATTAAAAATAGCCGATCCATATACAGTTAAAATTAAAAATTGTGTACATTTCATTGTATTAAGTCCCAGCGTATTTCAAGAATGGAAAAATTGGTGTAGGATTCCAAATGTACCCTTTAGAAAATTTCCAAATGATGTTAGACACCGATGGAATTCTACTTTTGATTTACTACATGTTGTTACCGAATATAAAGCAGTTGTAAATAATTTTTGTATCGCAAAAAATATGCCAAATTTTGAAATGACTCCCACCGATTGGTTTTATGCCGAATCTTTGTTAAAATTTTTAGAACCTTTTAAAACCGCAACTTTAAAATTTTCAAAAACATATGAATCTACTTCTAGTAACATTTTTATTTTATTAGTTAGCAGGATGCAAACATTTAACGAAATGTTAAATGATACTTATGTTGGTGAGATTGTAAAACCTGCATACAAAAAATTTTTTAAGTATTATTTTTCTCCTCCTATATTGATTTGTGTTGCTACCATTATGGATTCTCGTATCAAATTAGAAAGTACAAAGAGTTTGATTGAAATATTTTTTGCATTACTTGGAAAAAATGTAGAAATAGTAATTGATTGTGCTGCTTTTTAGTTCAGTTTGAATCTATATTAAATAACTTGTATGATTATTATGATAGATGTTTTGCTTCTAGTAGTACAACTTCTGTAGTTAGTTCTTCTTCTGCTACTTCTAAAGGTAAGGGTAAGAGTATATTTGATGATAGAACATTTAATTTACTTGCACAAATTCAATCAAAAAAACCTAGGACTAATCAACTAAATGAATTAAATTGGTATAACCAACAAGATTCTGAGCCTTCTTCTTCTCCACTAGATATTTTACAATGGTGGAAAGACCATGAACACACTTTTAGTATTTTGTCAATTATGGCTAAAGATTTACTAACTCCTCCTGTCTCTACAGTTGCTTCTGAAAGTGCATTTTCTTCAAGTGGCAGAGTTCTAACTGATTACAGGAATCGCTTGAAGCCCGATACGTTAGAGATGCTCGTTTGCACAGAAAACTGGCTGAAGACTGAAGATAGGACATATGGGAAAGCACTATCAACGTCCACAAGTGGGAGCAACTCGCTGGAAGAACAACAATAACAACAACAACAATAGCTTTGCTTGTAATAGCAACTCGACCGACACGTTAGAAATTGTATTATATCTTTGTTTGTTATGTTAAATTAGAAAAATTGAAGTCAATTAAAATTGTATATAAGAAATATGTTAGTGTATAAAACATATTTTTGAATTGATTTCTTCATTTCATTAGAAATTGTGAAAATTGTATAACTTAAATTCATATGAATAATATTTCAATATTTTTTGCCAATTTCACTCTTTCAATCTTATTATTATTATTACGACTTTTAATGTTTATTATTATTATTATTATTATTATCATTATTATTATTATTATTATTATTATTTTAAGTGAAAAATATTTTTTTTAAAAAAACCATCTATCTAAATGGGCCAACCCTCGGGTCGACCCGACCTGACCCGGGTTGGACCCACGGGTTGGGCGGGTCGCCTAAAACAACTTTCGCCCTGGCCCGGTTAACTCGCCAAACCGGCCCGAGCCCGCCCAAGTCAAGGTCCAACCCGGGCGGGTTCGGCCCGGCCCGGCCCGTTCGACCCGAATGCCAATCCTAGTGGTACTTCTTGTCTCTTGCTTTGCTATAAGATCTAGAATATAATGAATGATCAATTAGGATGTATGTTGGAGTTTTATATGTTGTTTTGATATAGATCTATTAGAAAATGAATTTCAATGAATGAGTAGTCAAAATAACATCTTTCATGAAATAAAACCCTAAATTGATGAGTAATCTTTCATGCATAGATGGTTGAAGAATGTTAGAGATTAGTAATGCACAAAGATTCTTACTATTCTTAAATTATGCTTGAATAATCATGTATGCAATGATTGGGAATAGAAGTTGTAAGAGACTTGTATGAGTCGTTATCTAAATTGGAAAAGATCTAAACCTTGCTTTTATGAAAGTTGCTTACTTTGTTGCAATTACATCATGTGTAAACAAGGATGCGATTAAGTAATGGTTTCACATATGCATAAGAATGGGTATTTTCTTAATTTCATATCAAATGATAGAAACGTTCATGCTAATTTTATAGGTCTATAACTAATTGTAGTCTAATTGGTTAATAAGGTATATGAATGTAGAAGCCAAAAATTTTCTATTCAAATTAAGTTGTATAAAATTTCATGTTAAAGTGCCTTAATTAAAGAGAATACGTTTCTGGAAATTTAGAGATGCTACATAGTAGCAACAATTATGAAAATATTTGAAGAAGAAGAAAATTGAAGTAATATGGCTAAATTAAAAATATATGAGAAATAGAGAATTTAGATAAAAAGAATTTAAACGGGTTATAATCAGAATTTGGGTTTGGTCTATTGGTTGGTGCGCTGTGTTGGGTACTACCGGTCTCGAGTTCTAGTCCAGGAAGGGGCCTTTTATAATTTTTTTCATAATCAGATAAGTACCCAACAGTGGAGAGAAACCATATAAGAATTCTTTATGTAGAATTTTCACCAACGTGAGTTGGCTTGATGGTTAGGGATTGCGGTTGGCTTGTTATTGGTCTTGGGTTCGATCCCGGTCATACACAGTTTATGTTTATTTTATTTTTAAAGGGGTTTTCATGTTTTAAAAATTGGAAAAAAGTTTAGAAATAATTTAAAATATTACTAGAACATTGCTGATAATTCTCCACCATTTTTTGATGAATTTTGGGGATTTAAAATGACATTAGATAGTGTGTTAGATGAATTTTAGTTTCGAGTTCAAATTCAAAAAAAAAAGGATTGTTCATGATTAAAATGATTTAAAATTGGGAGTAGAATACAAACTTAGAACTCCTCTTTGTAAAATTACATGGATATTAATATAGTGAATTAAGTAAATGGTTGGGATGTTTTGTAATAAAATATATAGACATTGAATGACTATAGATTTGCTTCAGATTGACATTGATTTGAGGAAAATCCTCAGTGTGAATGAATTTACCTTTGAATTTAAGAGATTGAAAGAAAGGATTCTGTTGATATTTTGAGTTGTGAGACTCTAGAGGTTGAATGGGACCCTAGTATGCCGGTGAATGAAATTTTTTTGGAAGCTGGCTAGTGGGGTCTTCGTTCCTGGTTTAGTAGAGTTAAGTCCGGTAGGGTACACCAACTCTAGGGGGGACTGTGATTTTATTTAATTGAATAAAATAAACATAAGGACAATCACTAGTGGAGATGTGATAGATCGTAGGAGACGTAAGTAGGGGGATTTGTATAGTCGACGGATGGGATTCGTGACTATAGTGTGGTTGGGCAGTATGATTCTGAAGGCTACGATTATCATGACATCACCCGGGGTCGCATGTCGAGGGTCTTGTACAGTTAGGCAATTTTATTCCGAAGTCTGGGACCTATTCGTGCAATATCAGGAATGGAATGTTCAGAGCGATGCTTACATGATGCTTGTGCATTGAGGGTGCTAGTCTGACAGGTAGATACCGGGACGTAGGCCTATTCGCGGAGTATCTAGATCTTGTTTCTATTACCGGAGTAGGTTAGTTGCATAACGAGGGATTGAACCCTATAAAGTGGTGAACGATAAGGGCTTGCATCAGATCTATGTAGAATGGGATGCACAGAATCCACAAGTATGCATTAGAAATCATCATATGCATTTGTGTTTCTTGATTTATTTTATGCATGCTTGCTTTCTGTTTTCATCTCATACACTTGACACTTAGTCTAACTTCACTTGCTGTTCCAATGTTCTATTTATTATTGTTTATGCATCATTTATTAATTTTTTATTAATATGCATCAAGTTTGTGATTGTGAGATTTAGAAGTATCACTATTACCATAGTTAACGTCAGTTACATTTAACTGACGTGCCCACTTTTTAATAGACTTTTGCAGGATTTTCAGTTATGGTTAGCATCGATGCAAATAAAGCTTTGAGTATAAATGCAAATTGAAAATTTTATGTGTTGTAAAGATTTGTAATTAATATATTTAATTCTGCTGTATTTTGTAAGAAGAGAAAATGTAATAAAAAGTTTTAATTTTCCATGTATTTGATACTGTGTTTATGATTATGAATGAAGTTGATTCTGAAAATTGTCACTTATTTCTACTTTTATTTATTGAAAATTCGGGGCGCTATATGATGATACCCCTCATTTTCTGAAAAGTGAAAAGATATGAGAGAGGGGGAGAGAGAAAAATTTGAAAAAGTGAAGAAAGGAAAGAGAGATAGTAATTAAAGTGAGAAGGATTTATGTTTTGGGGTGAAAAAAATTAGTTTTGTAGGGGAAACTTTTTGGTAAAAAAATTCTTTTGGGAGAGTAAATCCGAGCCATTGATTCTATTTCAATTGAAGGAAAGCCACTTGATATCTTTTTTTCAATTTACCTTGTGATTTATTATATAGATGATTGCTTATAATTTATTGCTAACTCCGGATCTCTAGTTTTTTTCCCCCTAACCTCTGGATCTCTAGTTACTTAGACTAGAGAAATATTCACAACCGGAAATCCATGGATGGTCAAACAACTTACTGAGCTAGGTATATGTTGCAGCTAATTTTGGTGTGGGAGCAATCGAATGATGAAATTTTTTTAAGGAAGAAAGCAACGATCTGGACCGTTAATCATGATCAGAATCTAGATGGTTGGAGATGGCTGGATCTGGACTTGAATGTCCGAGAATGCATGAGTGTGGATCTAGAAGGCTGAAAAAATGTCTAGCGAACCTGAAAAAAGTCTTAACATTGGAGGTTGCCCTGGCGTAAGACCTTCCGATGGTCAAGTCAGCAATCCAAAATAAAGATTATGATTTTTCAGTGGAGAAATATTAATTACCTTTAACTGGGTTTGGGGGGGGGGGGGATGTGATATTTATAGGTTAGGAATCAGTTACAGAAAGATAGCCTTTTAAGATTATGTGGGCGATTCCTCTCGTTAAGGGATAAGATTATGAGATTTGGCTGACAGCTGTAATTAGCTGGAAATCCCCTTCTTCATGACTGCAAGTAAGCCAAAACTGTAGATCAGGTTGAGCTGATCGACTTGAAGATGGCCCATGTTCTTCTGGAGAGCATGTTGGTGTTGTGAAATTACTGTACCGCCCCTAGAAGCTTTAAGATGCATGTTGGAATCGTGTGGGTTTGATTTTAGCCATATTAGTGTATTTTTTTCTTCTTTTTTTTGAAATATTAATGTTGACCTTAAGTTTGGTGTGCACAAAATTTATCATTTACAACTAATATTTTTAGTTGAGATTTACAGACAGGAAAAGAAAAATTAAATAAAGATCCAAAATGATTTTGCAATCAAGCAAAAGAGGCATGCATCAAAGAAGATTGTAATCAAAGAAAAGAATCATGTGTCTCAAATCTCAAGAAAACCAGTAAAAACAGTTTATTTATTTCTATTTATGAGAGGATATAATATGTAAAGAATTGTTGATTGAAGAATTAGTTTTGGAAAGAATATAAAGTGGATTCACCAAATAAAAGTTGAATCTGCATGATAGCGGTCGACCGTACAATATGTCGGTCGACCGTGACAACAGTCGAATGCCCATCTAGTTCAAAAGTGAGTCAGTCGACCAATCACCCTTCGACTTTTTAGTTGAAGAATGAACGGTCGACTGCTTAATAAAGCGGTCGACCACACTCGTACAGTTTGACTATTTTTGAAAATATACATTTCCTCGGTCTATAAATTGAGGCAAATTCACTGAGTATTTATCATCCCTTGCAATCTTATTTCTTCTGAACTAATCATTCAATCAACGATCCGAGTGTGAGAGCTTTTATTGTTTTCTTCGGTCGAGATCGTTATAGATCTTGAGAGTTTTTCTTTTCTTCCACTTTGGTGAGTTTAGCAGGACTTATTTGTAGAAGCCATGCGGGTGTAATAGGTCTCTCTGCCTGAATTCTGAGAATTATTGTACAAAAGTTTAAAGTATCGTGGAACGTTTGTGGGAGAAAATTGCTAAAAGTAGGTGGTGTGGATGTAGACCTATGGGTCGAACCACATTATATCGTTGTGTCTTGCGTGCTTACTCTGTTTGCTTTATCTAACTCTATCTCCTTACTTTAGGCATTATATTTAAGTTTTTAATTTTTGCACAATCACCCAATTACCCCCTATGGTGATTTACAGTGGTATCAGAGCGAGGTGCACATTAATAGCTTAAAAAGCTTGAGTAAAAAGTCCAATGGCTGAAATCTCTCCTCCCGAAAACTTGTACACATCGGAGCCATTCATCTCCAATGGAACAAGTCTGACACGTTCACCTTATTTTGATGGAAAATGCTATGATGTTTGAAAAGTTCGTATGTCTCATTTTTTTGCAGATGTTGGGGAAGAAGTATGGAAAATTTGTGTCAATAAAATAGAGATCCCTATCAGTGATGGAAATAGGACCTCCACAGTAGCTGAACTGTCATTGAAAACTGCAAACTCAGCTATGCTTGCACTTTATGCAGGTCGAAATAATGAAGAATTGATGGGATGTGGACACAACTGCAAAATAGCATATGAAATCTGGAACAACATGTGAAAACATCATGAAGGAACTGCATCTGAGGTCAATGCAAAAGTTACTTTATATTTTTATAAGTTTGATATTTTTTGTACGCTTCCAGGAGATACCGTAGATTAGATGCTAACCCGCTTTGATATTATCACACATGAACTTGAGATCTTAGGCAAGGGGTTAGATAATGGCCGAAAGGTCGAAAAAATCATAAGCTGTCTCACACCTGAATGAGATATCAAGGATGCTGCAATGAGGGAGACGCTTGAAGAGAAAGGTTTCGACTACTACACATTTCAAGGAAAATTGAAGACGTATGAGATGGAGATGACCGAAACAAAGAGGTACCGACGAAATATTGGGATTACCCAAAACTGAAGAGAAGGTCGTTGCCTTGAAAGTAGCAACCTCATGTTCAGAGTCAGATCATGAAGAATCTGACGAAAAAATTGTGATGTTGACAAAAAGATTCAAGAAGTATATTAAACGAAAATTTTTCCGATATCAAGGAAGAAAGACAAAGAAGACATTCTACAAATGCAAGAAACCAAGACACATCCACGCAAATTGTCCTCTCTCCCAAGATAGAGACCAAGCTTATCGCTCCAATTCAGAATGTAAAAGGAAAGCACTAAGGCAACATGGCTAGATCAGACTCCAACGATGGGGAGCAAGAACACAACGACTTTGTATTCATGGCTCTTGGAAATGGTGAGGTGCATTCACCACTCCAAGAAGAGCTAATCGAAGAACCCACCTATGATTATTTAGTTGACATGTGTAATGGACTAAGAAATTATGCAAAAAAAAATAAGTCATGAGTTGAGACAATATAAGTAAATGTCAAATGAATCACATGACGCTTGCATTGCTAAAAACCGAAAGCGCTGGAAAATAAAAATTCTCTAATTATTGAAAATTTTAAGTCATTTAGGAAGGATCATGATGTATTGATAGAAAAAAAAATGAAGGTCTGAAACAACAGATTCAAAAATCTCTGACAATACATAATAAAAACTTAAAGAAAATTCATGAGCAATCTGCTATATTGCTAAACTTACTGATGATCTAAATTAATGCAAAAAGAAATTTGATGAGATAGTGGAAGGCTGTAAGGATGCACTCGAACATGATAAGATACTTGATGCTACTCTCGACACTCTTCGTTAGAATACTAGCGACGATGTGAAAACTCAAAAAGAACTCTGTAACAGAATAATTGAGCTCAAGAAAATAGTTGAAAAATATGAAGGCTCAATTATCTTATGACAAAGAATTCAAGGTCATATCATGACAATGGAGGACTTGGTTACAATGAGCCAATACAAAGTCAAAATACTAAGCAATCTCATCACACACACATATATAGCCACCAAAACAATTACAAATCAGTAAATAACTATGAAAATGTGCATGACCCAAGGCATAATCGCATTACCTGTCACTAATGTAGTAAATTAGGACATATATCCTATAATTTTACTTTAAAAATGAACACTAATTTTGTTTGGGTGAAGAAGAATACAAGTGCAGGAATAGTACCTACTTGGGCACCTAATAATCGTGATGTAGGTGTATCAGTGCATACAACATAACAATCTGTGACACCTTGATAGTCGATGCTCAAAATCATATTTAAAATAAAACATTTTGCATCACTATCAAGAGGAAAAATGAAGGACATCGTCTTCCTTGCGCACCAGCCAAACTGTTAAAGGTAAATGAATTTTGGCTCAATTTTTTAAACAACATTATTTTGGTAAAGTAACTATTGGAAAAATAAGTACTACCTGCTAATAAACTTATAAACTCAATTGAATTAGCACAAGAACAAATATGAGACATTTCTATTGTGTTTTATATTATACCTTATTCTACTAATGGAAGTATGTGCAAGGAGCTTTCTAAGCAAAACCAGGTTCAGTTTGAAATAAATATGATGAGGAAAATTCATCAACTTCATTAGACTAAAGTATAACAATGCGAGGTATTACGAACAGAACATATACTGGAAGACTATGAGGTAAAAAAAGTTTCATTTTTAAGCACACAAAACACATAGAAATTTGCTGCTACTTCAATAGAAGACATTGCTTTTGACTACATTTTTTAATGATGTTTTGCCTAATATGTTTGATCTATTATGTGATTCTTTTTTAAAAAATCTCTTGAAAAAAAATCTTAAAATTGTAGTCGACTTCACAGTCGACCGTCACTCTTGAGGGCAAAATGGTCGACCGTCCTCAATACTGTCACTACCAGTCACTGGCCCCTATTTGATTGCCAGAAGAACAGTCGACCGCACGGTCGACCGTCCTTACACTGTCATCTTCTTACAGGTTTATTCCTCTTATTTTGTGGGTTGCGGTCGACCGCTCCATTAATCGGTCGACCAGTTCTCTCGACTGAACAGATCTCAAATTCTTTTCTCTATATGACATAGTGTAACACCCCATATTTTTATTTTATTTAAAAATGTATTTTTTCAATTTTGCACGTATGATGCAAGTGTTAATTTTTCCATCTCTATTTTCTTACTCTCATTTACTATTTTAGCATGCATAATCTTTATTTAGCCTTTTATTAAATCCATGGACCTAAATAGAGATTCTAGCCCATTAGATTAATTAAAAGGCAAGCCCACTAGACTAACTAATTAATTAATTAAAAAGAAAGCCCTTGGGACAAGCCCATTAATTAAATCCTAATTTAAATTGTGCATGGACTCACACATAACATGTAACAACTTTTAATACACATTTTGGAACTATACGAATTGTTTTAAATATTGTGTGTGTGTGTGCGCACTAGTGCACAACACGTGCACGTGGTATGTGAAGGAGCTAGGTGGTGGCCAATTTTTGGAGAAGGGAGGGAGGTTGAGTTTTTGAAGAGGTGGAGATGTGAAGAGTTAGGGGTTATGGGAGTTAGGATTATGAAGAGATGGAGAATTAAGTTGGGTAATTTATTAGGTGGAGAAATTTGCACTTTAAACCCTCACCTAGTCCTTACACCTTAGTTTCCTTCTCATTTCACACCTAAACTAAACAAAAATAAAGAGAGGAAAAGAAAGAGAGAAAGAGAGTACCATTGTGCATTGGAGAGTTCTTGCTATGAGGAGAAGGGCAAGGAGGTGCTAGTTGGAGTTAAGAGCTAGAAGTTGTCTCTTCATTCTTGGTTGTTAGTTCTTCACAAGAGGTGGGTGGTATTTATACTTTCTAATTCATAGATTGAACATGCTAGAATATGACATTAGTAATGTAGATCAAATTG
Organism: Hemerocallis citrina; assembly: GCA_017893485.1. Lineage (NCBI taxonomy): Eukaryota > Viridiplantae > Streptophyta > Magnoliopsida > Asparagales > Asphodelaceae > Hemerocallis > Hemerocallis citrina. The sequence goes on from JACEHZ010000304.1 coordinate 46,419, forward strand.
ATGTAATGTGGGTGATCTCTTTCTTTCTAAATGTAGAGAATGCATGCTAAAATTTATAAAAGAGTAGCATAGATTGAAATCGATGTGATGTATGTAGACATAATCCATGCTAATGTAGTATGGCATGAATGAAAGTAATCTTGTTGTGATTAAGTAAATAATTGCCACCATGATAATTAGAAAGAAGAATATTAACAAAAAATTCATGCTATGAACCATACTAATATGTTTTTAAATTTGTACATATTGAATATATATAATTTATATGAAACTTTGTAGATGAACCATACTAATATGTTTTTAAATTTGTACATATTGAATATATATAATTTATATGAAACTTTGTAGAAGTAACGTTATAGTCAATATATGCCTCGATGCCATGAGGATTAGAAAGAAGAAAGGAAGAAAAACAAATTTAATTATTGTCATGAAATGTGTTAACTTATGCATATTGCCATGTTATGTCAAGAATACAAATTTTTGCATAAAAGAGTTTTGAGATCCTCCTGAACAATCCATGGTTGGTTTTTATTACAAAATTATAATTAGTGCATAAACTGGTTTTAGTGAATACAATTCTTAATTCACGTTTTGAGGAAAATGCAAATTGATATGTAAAATGGAATGAAAAACTATTTGAAAATAGAGATATATATTTTAAAATAAATTTGAAATTTGTTAGCTACTGTTTTAAAATTTATTTCAGGCAAGAAAAGTTTAACTCAGTGTAGATTGGATCATTTGAATAAACGAGTTTTGCGAAAAAGAACCATTTTCAGAACATTATGAACAAAATTACAATGGCGTAATTCCTAATCAATAATCACACTTGGACTTACTAGTTAGCCTCTGCACCACAGAGCACTACCGTACTTGTAAGAGATCTTGGGTTCGAAACTTGATGGTCACATTTTATTTTTGTTTCACTTAATTAATTCCGAAACCTGGGTCAGAATATAAGGGGATTTTGTTGTGATTTATGACACAAAGTCCAAATGGACTAAGTGGCTAGCGTGATGGGCTTTGGGTGTTGGCTGTAGGTCTCGGCCGGTCCTGGGTTCGAAACCCGAAGCCATCTTTTTTATTTTTATTTTTATTTTTTTTTAATACTTTTTTTGGGATTTATAATGTGAATAAGCTTGAGAATAAAATACTATTATTCTTATAAAATCACATAGAAATTATTAGAGATAGTTTTAAAAGTATTCTTGTATATTTTGAGAAAGTAAAAAGGGGAATTGAGATAGTAAATGAGTTTTGGACTCCAAAATTGTTATTTGAGTAAATGACCCTTATTTTTTAAAATAAGAGAAAAATATGTAACAAGTTATGAAATTTTCTTGATGTAAACAAACGCTTATGTTGAGTAAGAAATACTTGATATTGATTGAAATGTGAATTGCTATATGAACTAAAATTGCTAATGAAATTTATAGTGATGAATCTTTTGTTCATGAAAGGAATTATTGTTCTATTTGAATTGTAAATGAATAAGTGAATCATGAATAAGTGCTAAAATAAGACATTGATCTAATTGTGAATAAGTTGAAGATATGAACACTTTAAGTTTGATACATGATTATTGAAGGGTATGAGTACCCATGGTTTTTTGTACATGAAAAGTTTGTAATCTAGAGTTTAGTGAGACCTCAGGTACCGGCATTGTTGAAAATAAAAGAATTGAGTTATATTTTGAGATATGGCCATGGAGCTATCTCGTATTTGTGATTAAGTCTGGTAGAGGGTAAAACTAACTCTAGGTATGATAAATTATTCATGTCTGAACTTAAGAAACTAGGCACTTAAGAGAAGATGTAGTAAAACTTGGGCAAACGTAAGTGGGACACTCTATATAGTCGGGCGGTGTACTCCAGGACTATAGACCCCATTGGGCGGTGTACTCCGAGACTGAGGTTGCTTCGATGGAGACGAATTTTTATTTTAAATCAGGGACTATGCGTAGTCGGGCGGATAGTTTGTCATACTCCAGTATATATACGTATACCAGGGCTAGAGGGGCACTTGCGGGAGATTCGCATGACGAGGAGTCTGTATAACAGTCGGGCGGTGCACTCCGGGACTGGGATCCGTACTCATGGAATGTCTAAACCTTGTTCTTATTACTGGGTAGTTTTCATGGCGAGGGATCGAACCCTTACAATATGGAGTACGTAGGTTCTTGTCCTCGGACCTATATAGTATGGGATGCATAGAATCCGAACAAGTATGCATTAGTGTCATCCTAATATAAAATATCTGTATTATGCATTAAGGCATCGCATACACTTACATGTTCAGTGTAGTCACATTTAACACTTTATTTTGCATTCAAATTTGTGGTTTGTTAAAGTATTGAGATCGTTATATGTACGGCATAGAAAAGATGGCCGAGTATAATATTTTCGTCTGTTGTAAGTAACTGACGTGCCCACAGCTTATTATGCAGGAACTGGATTTTTTTATGAAGAAGTAAAGTCATTATGTTGCTGTTGATTAATTACTTGATAAAGATGTGCAAGTTGTATATTATTTTCATTGTTGTGCTTCATTTTTATCTTCCGCTGTGTAACAATGTAAAGAACTTTGATGTATAATGAAAAGTTTAAATTTCCTTATAAAGTTGTACGAAGTGAAGTGTAAAGATCCTGTGGAATCTCAAATTCGATTTTATTTGGAATTCGGGGTGTTACACATAGGGGCCCACTAACTAAGTATATCCCTCTTCCTTCTTCTCTTCTTCTCCACCCGAAACCCTAGCCCCCTTTCTCAAAACCCATTCACTTTCTTCTGATTTTTGCCTCCGATTTTTGGGTGTTGCTTCTCTCATGCTAGGTCTCTCATGGCTTCTCACGGTCCCTCCTCCTCTCACCAATCAAAGGGTAAGAAAACTGTAACTTCAAAACACAGTAGAGAAGGGATTATATTTTGAGATACCAATTGTGCAGATCTTAATTTTTCATCCCTCTTCACCACCCCTGTTGTGGCAAACCGAAATTAATCTAGGAAATTTGGGTGGTCAGTTTAGTTCAATGGTTAAGATTATTAAGGAATTTGGGTGGAAAATTTATCTCACTACATCTAACACCCATTCTGAGTCCCTTATGATGGAACTGCGATGAGTCCCAGGACTACGGATTGGTGTGCGTATCGATCATAAAAGCTTAACAGATTTAATACGTGATCTAACCCTTTATAGCGGAATCTAGGATTCACAAATTATACCTGCGATGAGAAGAAGACGATAGTTTCTAGCAACCTCGAGCCGTCAGCAACCCCAAGATCTTCTGCACGTATTCCTTCCTCGGGTTGGACATCGGGTGGGCGACGGTCTCCCAACCTTTCTTCTCCTTGGCTGACCTCTCTTTCTCTCCTTACGTGAATCACGAATTTAGAGAAAACTTCTTATCTCAGATGATAAAAAATGACGGCCAGAGAATAGAGGATATATATATAAGGCTATGGCAGGGACCATGAGGAGAAATTAGGGTTAGGTCTCCTAACGAATCTGGGTATCCCGTGTTCAGCTCGAACACACAACCCAGGCCGATTAACAATAGCTCGGTCCACTAAAAAGCTATTGTTGCACTACCTTCCTAATCCCAAATTATATTTATGGGCTCCTTTTATTATATGCTCGTTCAGCTCCCCATGTTAAGATATCGAATGTCCGTCGATCAAATTAAGTTACTGACAACTATATTGATCAACATCTTTTATCCTTAAGTAGTACCACTCAACTTTATTTGTCATGTCGGATGTAATCCACCTGCAGGGTTTACATGACAATCCTTATGAGCTCCTTAAGGGGACATCATCAACCCGACGTATCGGAACATGGATTCCTTTTACAATCAACAGCCCATCATACATACAATGCTATTACCCAATTCATAGAGGTTGTTGATCCAATGAATCTCACTCTTTTATGAGTCAAAGTAATGCACACTGCATATACATGTCTGTTATTATATCTGGATTAAGAGTATAAGCATCCATAATAACAGAGGTGTTTGTTCTCTTTTGTAGTCAGTATAAAGAGAACAACCTCAAGTGGTCCTGTTCAATACACACAAAGTGTACTAGTGTAAGCCTATAGTCAAGATAGACTAATACCAGATTACACTACAACCTTTCCAATGGATTGTCCAAGTCCATCTAGGTTGTGAACTATTTATATATTCCATAGGGAACTGATAATATGATCTTCTGTGTGTCACCTCACACCATATTATCAACCTTATAGAATATCATATACTTGCATTAATATTGATATGGCTAAAAATGGGGTTAAATCAGAACCGTCCAAGTTGAGTACGAATCTTGAGACGTGGGGGTAAAATGGTAATTTCGCCTACAAGAGGGTCCGAAATGGGTATTGGATCTTCTCCCCAAGGACCCACAAACGGATCCACCAACAAGAGGGTGTGGGTCTTAACCCGCTGCACACCCAATCCAACAAGATAAAATTAGGGTCCCTGATTAATCTTGATCAACGGCCCAGATATACATCTATCTTTTCACCGGGATTTGGGGATAAGATTCCTTATCTGATTACGGGGAATATACCTCATCAGATTACATTCCTCATCTGATTATGGGGAATATTCCTTATCAAATCACAGGGATTACATTCCCAATCTGTTCCCTGAGATGCCTATAAATACCCCCCATCCATCTCCATTAAGAGGTAATCAATCTTTCACCAGTTTTTGTGCTCATTCATAGTCTTCCTAGATTACTGACTTGAGCGTCGGAGGGTGCATCGCCGGGAACAACCCCGGTGTCTCGCACTTTTTGCAGGTGTACGGCAGGAGCGACGATCGACGCCCCAAGGAACAGGTATACAGGTTACTATTCAGTTTCCCTAAGAATCCACAAGTTCTATCTGTTTGCCCCCACACCAAATTTAGCGGCAACAGATTGGCACCGTCTGTAGGAAACTAACAAATAGAAACCTCTCATCTTCCCCGAGAACAGGTCTTCTCCAGCCATGCCGCCTCGCAAAGTCAGGTCAAGAGGGTCTAATCGAGTGCCCAACCCTGACCAGCAAGAAGTCCTTCCTGATCCCGCTCAGCAACAAGGGCAACTCCCCCCTACCATGGAAGAGCCGCTCCAACGGAACCCTCCACCTCCTGATCCAAAGGGTCCTAACCCTCAGAAACAGCCTCTTCACCAAGAGAACCTCTCCATCCACAACGCCTCCAGTGCCTCCATGGCCTCCCATCATCCCCGAGCCTCTGGTCGCCACAATGCCCCTTCCAAACGCCCGGAAGATGACGACCTCCGTTGTCATCTGGATGAAAAGCGGGCTCGGGGGGAAGCCTCCCGCCAGCAAGAGCGATCCCCCCGTCACCGAGAGCACAGGAGGTCCCCCATCCGAAGAGGGAGAAAGGACTCCCCCGATTATTACCGAAGGAGGCACTCTCCCGCAGGTCGGCAGCAGCCCAGGAACAATGAGGCACCCATCACCCGTGCCGAGTTCCAGCAGTTCCAAGCAATGGTACAACAGGCCCTCAATCTCCGTCAAAACCCCAATGAGCCGAGGGCCCCATCCCCTCCTCCGGTCCGAAGCCCTCGCCAACGGTCCCCCTCTCCTCGTCCTGCACCAACCAACTCCCGGCGTACCCCGAGTCCTCGTCGTTCCCGAAGTTACCGTCGCCGCAGCCCTCGCTCCCCCTCATACGAAGACGAGTCCCGTGGCCCGGCGGATTACCGTCGGAGGGATGACATCATGGACCGCCATCTTAACGAGGTGGAAAAGCTCCTGGGTCAGATAAACTGAGAAGAGGAGCTCAGGGGGAGGACCCTACGTCCTAGCCGGCCCCCATTCTCCCGAACCATAGTGGACGCCCCTGTGCTGTTCGGCTTCAAACCTCCCCAATTTGAGAATTACACCGGGGAGACCAATCCAGTTGATCACATCGAAAGCTTTAAGACTTTGATGCTCCTCCACCAAGCTTCCGATGCCCTCCTCTGCAAAACATTCCCTGCGACACTCAAAGGCCCGGCTCGAGAATGGTACTCTCGCCTTGCCCCAGCGTCGATATTCTCCTTCGAGCAGTTCGAAACCCTCTTCATCACCCACTTTGTCAGCAGCCGAAGGACCGAGAAAACCAGCATCTCACTACTGCACCTCCGTCAGCAAAAGGGGGAGAAACTGAGAGACTACGTGAAGAGGTTCACAGCTGAAGCTAGAACCATTGCCTCCCTCGACCAATCGGTTGCTACCGCAGCGTTCCAATCCAACATTCTCAATTCCAACCTCCGCTCCTCCCTCGCCAAGAAACCCCCACATGACTTTTCTGACCTTCTCCTTCGCACCGAAAAGTACATTCGGGCCGAAGAGGCCGAGCAACAACCCAACTGGGAGGCGCCCGCCTCCGGGCTTAAAAGGAAGGGGACGGAAGAAGAAGGAGCCAAGAAGCTCCAGAAGGATAATGCCGGCCAGCGCCGACCTCTCCCTAGATTTGAGAAGTTCACTCCCCTCAACGCTAACCTCTCAGCCATCTTCATGGAGGTCGAAAAAGACGGGGTCTTGCCTCCGGCTCCCAAAATGAATACCCCCGCCAAGAGAAGAGATAAAGAGAAATGGTGCCGCTATCACCGGGACCATGGGCATGACACCAACGACTGCCGTGCTCTGAGGAACGAGATCAAAGCCCTTATCCAGAGGGGACAACTAACGAAGTTTGTAAGAAAGGACCGAGCGAGCTCCCTCCCCCGCCTCGGGGGGCTAACAAGCGTCCGGAAAGAGAAGAGACGCCAGACTTCGAGGAAGAGCGAGTCCTCCACCTCATCCATGGGGGTCCGATGGGAGGCTCCTCGAACTCCTCTCGGAAAGCGTTTATCAGAGAGGTCAATTCAGTCCGAACCACACCTCCTCCCAAAGGCCTCGGAGTGCCAGTCATCTTCTCCGACGAAGATCTCGAGGGAGTTCGTATCCCACATTGTGACGCCCTCGTCATTAGCCTCCACATGGCAAATTTCAAAGTGGAGAGGATCTTAGTAGACAACGGCAGCTCCGTCAACATCCTCTTCCTCTCCGCTTTTAAAGGCCTAAAGCTCTCCAGAGACAGACTCAAGCCCACCGGTTACACTCTCCATGGGTTCACGGGGGTTCCGGTAACTATTGAAGGGGTGATCACCCTCGATGTAACTGCCGGCCAAATCCCTACCACTAGGACAGAGCCGATGGACTTCATGGTGGTGGATGTTCCCGCTGCCTACAACGTCATTTTGGGCAGACCTGGCCTCGCAGCTCTGGAAGCAGTTCCCTCGGCATACCATCTGAAGATGAAGTTTCCCACCCGATCCGGGGTCGGGGAAGTAAGGGGAAATCAGGAGCAGGCCCGGAAATGCTACATGACCTCAACCCTTGGGCCCGTCCTCTCCTTAGAAACCCTGGAGATTCCCCAAGATTCCACAAGACCGACCTCCGAGCCAGCGGACGAACTGGAGGAGGTGCTCTTCTCTGAACAAGAGCCGACCCGCAAGTTCTTCGTAAGCAAGACCCTCCCGTCCGCCCTATACTCAGATATTGTGAAATGCATCCGAGCCAATCAAGACCTCTTCGCATGGTCCGCAGCAGACATGCCCGGTATCTCCGAAGAACTCCTAGTCCACCGCTTAAGTGTTGATCCGGGGTCCAAACCGGTTCAGCAGAAGAGGCGCAAGTTCGCCCCCGAGCGTCAGCTCGCTATCAAAGAGGAGGTAGATAAGCTGTTGAAAGCCCGATTCATACAGGAGGTAAACTACCCGGAGTGGTTGTCTAACGTAGTAATGGTGAAGAAGTCCAATGGGACGTGGAGAATTTGTATTGATTTTACCGACCTCAACAAGGCTTGCCCCAAAGATCCCTTCCCTCTGCCGAGCATCGACACTCTGATTGACGCAACCTCGGGACACGAGCTCCTCAGCTTCATGGATGCCTTCTCAGGTTACAATCAGATAAGGATGTTCCCTCCAGACATCCCGAAGACATCGTTTGTTACCGACCAAGGCCTTTACTGTTACAGGGTCATGCCATTCGGCCTCAAGAACGCCGGTGCAACATACCAACGCCTAGTCAACAAGGTCTTCCAAGCCCAGATCGGCCGAAACATGGAAGTGTACGTCGATGATATGCTTGTAAAGAGCATCCGAGGTCTTGATCATGTGGCCGACCTTCAGGAAGCCTTCGACGTCCTAAGAAAACACAGTATGAGACTCAACCCGAACAAGTGTGCGTTCGGCGTCTCATCAGGGAAGTTCCTCAGCTTCATGGTTAGCCAACGAGGAATTAAAGCAAATCCGGAGAAGATCAAGGCCATATTAGACATGGCCCCTCCCAGAAATGTCAAAGAAGTTCAGAGATTGACCGGTCGCCTAGCCGCCATAGGGCGCTTTCTGTCGAAGTCAGGGGAGAAGTGTCTCCCATTCTTCAAAGCCCTCAGGGGGGCTAAAGGATTCGAGTGGGGACAGCAGCAACAAGACTCCTTCGACCAGCTTAAAGCCTACCTCGTCAATCCACCCCTGCTCAGCAAACCGATACCTGGCGAATCACTCTATCTCTACCTGGCAGCTTCCGAACAGACGCTTAGCGCGGTCCTAGTCAGAGAAGAAGAAAGGGCTCAGAAACCCATTTACTACGTCAGCAAAGTGCTCCGGGACGCCGAGCTCCGGTATCCGAAGATTGAAAAAATGGCCTATGCCCTGGTAATGGCTGCGAGAAAGCTTCGACCTTACTTTCAGTCCTACTCGGTAGTCGTCCTTACCGACCAACCGCTGAAACAGGTCCTCCACAAGCCTGAGACTTCCGGCCGCCTCATGAAGTGGTCAATCGAGCTGAGCCAACATGACATAACTTATCAGCCTCGGACCGCCATCAAGGCTCAGGCGCTGGCTGAATTCATAGTTGAGAGTACAATCCCTGAGCCCTGCCAGACAGCAAAGGGGCCCCCGGTTTGGTCGATCTATGTTGACGGATCTTCTTGTAATGAGGGAAGCGGGGCGGGTGTCATCCTGGCAGGCCCAGATGACTTCATCCTCCAGTACTCCCTCCGTATAAACTTCAAAGCCTCGAACAACGAGGCCGAATACGAAGCGTTAATCACCGGTCTCAGAATGGCTCGAAATGCAGGAGCACAACGGCTACAGATCTTCAGCGACTCCCAGTTGGTTGTCAACCAGGTCCTCGGAGAGTATGAAGCCCGCGATGACAGAATGGTTAAATACCTGGCTAAAGTCAAGAGCCTCATGGCGCTGTTCGAGGAGGCCCTCATCCGAAGGATCCCTCGAGAAGAAAACGCTTAGGCCGACGCCCTATCGAAGTTAGCCTCCTCTTCCCTTCAAGGTCTTGAATAGACCGTGTTGATAGAAGTCCTCTTGAAGCCAAGCATAGAGGACGAAGCACCAGACTCCATTGAAACACTGCCCGTCCTCCTCGAGGACAACTGGATGAAACCCATCGTCGAATTCTTAAAAGACGGACTCCTCCCTGAAGATCCCAGGGAAGCAAGAAGAATCAGGACCCGGGCCGAGCGTTTTGCTTTAATCGAAGGCGTCTTATATAAACGCTCCTTCACCCAGGTGGACGGTCGGCCTTACCTAAGGTGCCTTTCCCCCGAGCAGGCCGACTACGCCCTGCAAGAGCTCCACGAGGGCATCGGCGGGGCTCATTCGGGGTCAAGAGCTCTAGCGCGCAAAGTATTGAACTACGGGTATTACTGGCCCACTCTCTTACGGGACGCCGAACGACACGTTCGACAATGCAGCTCCTGTCAAAAGTATGCAGACATCCGACGCCTTCCACAGGCACCGCTCACCTCCCTATCAAGTCCGATCCCCTTCGCCATGTGGGGAATGGATTTACTAGGACCGTTTCCACCAGCTCCCGGACAGCTGAAGTTCCTAGTCGTGGCAGTCGACTACTTCTCTAAATGGATAGAAGCCGAGCCCCTGGTTACAATCACCGAGCATAGAGTAGTTCAATTCTTCTGGAAAAATGTGATTTGCCGCTTTGGCGTTCCCCGAGTCATAGTCACAGATAACGGGACACAGTTTACTGGAGCCGCCTTCTGAGCCTTGTGTGAAGACCTCTCCATACAACACCGATTCTCCTCCGTCTCCCATCCCCAGTCGAATGGCCAGGCTGAGAATGCCAACCGACAGATTCTTGCGGGAATCAAGAAGAGGTTAGACAAGTGTTCCAAGGGACTATGGGTCGATCAGCTGCCGAACGTACTCTGGAATCACCGCACCACCAAGCGGACCCCAACAGGCGAGAGCCCATTTAATCTCACCTATGGGGCCGAGGCCATCATCCCCCTAGAAGTCGGGATACCCTCTCCTCGCCTGATCGCTTATGAAGAAGAGCAGAATGCTAGAGAGCTCAGAACAAGCCTAGATCTGATAGACGAAATCCGAGAGAGAGCTGCCATACGCCAGCAAGCTTACCGAAGAAGGATCGAGCTAGCATACAACAAAAGAGTCCGCCCTACGAACCTCAAAGAAGGGGATTTAGTCCTTCGGAAGTTGGCCATCTCGTTTCCCGGGCAGAAAAGCAAGCTGGCCCCGAACTGGGAGGGACCATACAAGATCTCGAAAGTAATCCGCCCCGGTACGTACAAGCTAGAAGATCTCGAAGGCAGAGAAATTCCCAGGACGTGGAACGCCGACCATCTTTTGAAATACCAAGAGAAGGCAACAACGTCTCTCCAAGTAACTCGAGATGTCGAACCATTCCCTTCCTTTTACTAGTAGTGGTTTGTCCTTTTGTTTTTTTTATCATTGTAATAACGGCTAGCAACTTTAGAAGTATCCGATCATTAGATATTAATAAATGAAGTTTCTTCATGTTTTCACTACTATTACATCCCTCTGCTTGTAACTCTTTAATATCACAATGGTTCCGGAGTCCAACACTTGGCTCGATTCTACTTCGCGAGCTCGCTCCTAAGCGAGCTAGAAGTAGCTCGCCATTTGAAAATGCTCCCACAGCCGTTGAATGGTTCGGAGTCCAGCACTTGGTTCGACCCTACTCCGCAAGCTCGCTCCTAAGCGAGCTAGGGGTAGTTCGCCATTCGAAATTGTTCCCACACCCCTTAAACTGACAATGGTTCCGGAGTCCAACACTTGGCTCGATTCTACTTCGCGAGCTCGCTCCTAAGCGAGCTAGAAGTAGCTCGCCATTCGAAAATGCTCCCACAGCCGTTGAATGGTTCGGAGTCCAGCACTTGGTTCGACCCTACTCCGCAAGCTCGCTCCTAAGCGAGCTAGGGGTAGTTCGCCATTCGAAATTGCTCCCACACCCCTTAAACTGACAATGGTTCCGGAGTCCAACACTTAGCTCGATTCTACTTCGCGAGCTCGCTCCTAAGCGAGCTAGAAGTAGCTCGCCATTCGAAAATGCTCCCACAGCTGTTGAATGGTTCGGAGTCCAGCACTTGGTTCGACCCTACTCCGCAAGCTCGCTCCTAAGCGAGCTAGGGGTAGTTCGCCATTCGAAATTGCTCCCACACCCCTTAAACTGACAATGGTTCCGGAGTCCAACACTTGGCTCGATTCTACTTCGCGAGCTCGCTCCTAAGAGAGCTAGAAGTAGCTCGCCATTCGAAAATGCTCCTACAGCCGTTGAATGGTTCGGAGTCCAGCACTTGGTTCGACCCTACTCCGCAAGCTCGCTCCTAAGCGAGCTAGGGGTAGTTCGCCATTCGAAATTGCTCCCACATCCCTTAAACTGACAATGGTTCCAGAGTCCAACACTTGGCTCGATTCTACTTCGCGAGCTCGCTCCTAAGCGAGCTAAAAGTAGCTCGCCATTCGAAAATGCTCCCACAGCCGTTGAATGGTTCGGAGTCCAACACTTGGTTCGACTCTACTCCGCAAGCTCGCTCCTAAGCAAGCTAGGGGTAGTTCGCCATTCGAAATTGCTTCCACAACCGTTAAATGACTCGGAGTCCAACACTTGGTTCGACTCTACTCCGCAAGCTCGCTCCTAAGCAAGCTAGGGGTAGTTCGCCATTCGAAATTGCTCCCACAACCGTTAAATGACTCGGAGTCCAACACTTGGTTCGACTCTACTCCGCAAGCTCGCTCCTAAGCGAGCTAGGGGTAGTTCGCCGCTCTGAAACGCTCTGAGGTCCCTAACCTAGTAAACCAAGGACCTCGAAGTCGAACACTTGGCTCGATTCTACTTCGCGAATTCGCTCCTAAGCGAGCTAGAAGTAGCTCGCCATTCGAAGTCCGAAGCTTTAGAAGTTACGGCGCGGCAGACAACAATCGCTAGAACAAGACACACAAGTTCGGCAATAACGCATTTATTAATGAAACAGATGTGGTACAAAGGCAAACACAGCAGGAGCTCAACTCATCAGAGAAAAATTACAATGCCGACTTATTACACTTAGCGAAAAATAAAAAATAAGCAAAAAACTCACAGAATCGACCACTTCAGCACTTCTTCGGAGCTGGAGCGTTCCGCTTCAAGGACACTCGAGAGTGACGACGCTTGTCCCCAGAGCGCGACCCCAAGCCGGCAAACTGGGACGTATCCTCGGCACCGCTCCTGGTAGCTACACCGACGGACGCCCCGCTCGAGGAGATTGCCACCGAGCTCTGCGCGTCCCCCGGGCTTGGTTGGCCGATCTGCTGACGGGTCGCCATCTCATAGAAGGTAATGCCCTGCTCACTCTCAGCGCGAGTGCATGACGTGCTTCGAACGTTGATCGGCCCTGAATGTGGCTTCAGACGGGCCACTTCCGCCTCCAACTCCGAGATCCTGTCCCGCAACGAGTCGTCTTTGACGTCGACTTCGAAACGTGGAGGTATCGCGGAGTCCGGCACTCCAGATCGGCTAGCGACGAGGCGCCGAAGGTGGGTGACCTCGATGCTTTTATCCACCGTCGCTCTCTTTAGCGCTTCGACTTCGGCAGTCAACTCGACTCGTTCGGTCGTCAACTTGGCCACCTCGGCCGTCAGCCCCTCGCCCTCACTCCGGAGCTTCGCCTCTACGGACTGCAGATGCTGTATCTCGGAAAGCAACTCGTCCTTCTCCACTGTTATTTTGGACAAGTTATGACGAATGCACTGAACTCGAATCTCATTACTGAAATCAGTTGGCAAATGTTCACCTTCGGGTATAAGCTCGGCGATTCTGCTTTCCAAACGACGAATCTCGATGTCTCGCCGTCCAAGGACGAGCTGGAGATGCCTCCTCTCACTTTCAGCTCGACGCAATCCGAGCTCGACCTCGTAAAGTTTCTCTCTACACCTAGCCAGACACAGCCTTGTCGCCCCTAGGCCGGCCTCGGCTGGAACATCCTCGTCCGGGCGAGAAAGCTCGACGTCTTGGGCAATCACCATAAGCTGCAAAGAGATCAGAGTAATCAGCACAAACGCCGAACATGGCCGAAGCACCACACTTGGAAAAATTTTCATCTCTAAAAACAAGAGGGGACAGTTCGGCAAAAGAAAGTGCGTAACACAAAAACTTCCGAACATCGACACTTGCAGAAATTTTCCTTTCATTAAACGTCAAAAAAAAGCGGTGGCCAGTCCGCTATTAGGCATTACAAAGTTCGAAAGGAAAAACAAAAAAAAAAAACAAAATCAACAACAACAAAGCGAAAGGCGGATTCAGTGCCCGACCTCTTTCCCCGGGCGACGAGGCGGAGTAGGCGTCGATTTTGCCGAAGGAGACGCCGCCGCCAACGGAGTGGTCGTGGTGCTCGGGACTTCGCCAGTAACCCCGGCATCGGCATCGGCGTCGCCCTCCTCCTCCTCCTCTTCCCCTTCGGACTCGGGGTCAAAGCCCTCGACGTGTCCGGGGAAGAGTCGCCATCCCGAGACGTCCACCCCGGGGTATGCTTCTCGCACCCGGTCGAGGGCAGTGGCAAAGGCCTTCGCCATGTTCTGCGCAAGGTACCCCTGGGCCTTCTTCAAGGTGGCGTCCTCCGCCTCCTTCATGGCCGCCGCCTGCTTCGCCTCGGCCTCGACCAATTGGTTGGCCGACCCCTCCTTCTCCCGAAGCAGCTCGTCCTCCAGCCTCTTCACTTCGGCCTCGAGGTGCTGGATCCTCGCAAACCGACCTTCATGCTCGACTCGGAGCTTATCGAGCTGGTTCGACATCCGAGCCTTCTCGTTCCGAGCCTGGTCGGACTCCTGCTTCAGCTCCTTCTCGAGGGCGGTCAACCTCTCGGTGAGGTGGCCGAAATGGACGACAATCTACAAAGGAAAGAAGAAGAACTCGGAGAGTTAGAAAAATTTTTGTGATTCAAAAGGATGAAACGAACGAAGGGGACTCGGAACTTACCGATACCGCCGAACGAGCGATCTCGATCACGTCGTCGCCTTCCCTCCCCGCGTCCATGGCGGCGCGGTCCTTCGGGGTGGCGAGATGCTTGACGGCCTGCATGCTCGCCAACGAGTTCCCGAGGAACCCATCGTGCCTCCGAACCTGCCAGTCCGGAATGTGGATCCGCTTGTGCTCCTCCGTCAGGAGCTCCTCGCCTGCTACGGTCAGCGGCGGGGTCGGCATGGCGAGCGCGGCGGCAATGGGGAAATCCCCCACAGGTGCAGGAGCCGAAAGCCCCGCCACGGCGACGACCGGGTCGTCAGCAACCTCCACCACCTGGTCGGGGGCCGCAATCCTCGGCACCTTCGAGGTCGAGGGCAGCTTCGACGCAACCCTCTTGCGCTTCTTCGGCGCCTTACTGGCGAGCCCCGCCCTGAGCGCCAACACTGCCTCGTAGTCCATGGATTCTGCATCAAAAGCAAAAAATGGTTAGCACAAAAAAAAACAAGGCAGCAAGTACGAAAAAAGAACTTGGCGAGAGCCGCGTACTAGGATCTACGCGGCAGAGCCCTCCCCTGTAGAGAACGTCCTCCGTCAAATCCTTCCAATCATACTTCGGCCGGTCAAGGAGGGTCCGGACCGCCTCTTCTTCTTCTACTGTAAGCCTCGGCAACGCCGTTGCCCTCTTGGGCACCCCTTCTGCCCAATTAGTAGGGATCGGCCATGCTTCTCGACTCCGCACGACGACCCACTTCTCTCGCCAGTGCTTGATAGAGTCGGGGCAGACGACGAGCCTGCCACCGTGCCTCGGAGTCAGATAATACCGGTACTCCGACTTGTTTCCTTGGTGGAGCCGGTATATCGTCCGAAGCACGTTCAGCTGCGGCTCGATCCCTACGGCCTGGCAGTGGAGAACGAAGCCATTAATCACTCGCCACGCATTCGGCATGAGCTGAATGGGGCAGACCCCGTACCAGCTCACCACGGTAACAGCGAACGCGTGGAGAGGCAGCCGAGCACCGGCGATAAAGGCATCGACCGGCCAGCAACACATGGTCACTGGCAGCGGCGAATTAGCCCTAACCCCAGGGCCCGGCAGCATGATTTCGTACTCCTCCGGGATGAAAAAAGAGTCCCGGATAGCCGCCAGTTCCTCCTCGCGCAGGATCGACGCCGCGTCGTCCGCCTCCGTCGTCTCCCTCACCTCGTTCTCCTCGAAGGACCTCTCCCTCCCATGGATAATTCGCTCGGCCTGGTCCTTCGGGAGCTCCCTGACCCTGTGCAGCCCCGTCAGCGGACCTGGCAGCTGTCCGAACTCCCCCATCCTCTTCGGATCCTCGACGATGGAATCCTTGCCGAACACCTTCCCCTTGGTTGGATTCGGAGTCGAGGCCTCGACGCCTTCAAGGGAGGGCTTGGACCAAGAGACTTCATCTGAGACAGAAGCTACAGACATAATTTATAAATTACCTTGAAAAGAGAGAGCTGCCGAAAAACTTCGCCTGAGTCAAACACCGGTCACCGGAAAAATTGCCTGAGACACAAGAGAACGCCTGAGCAAACGAGAGGAGAAATGAGAAATGAGGGGGGGAGGATTTATAGAAGAGGGGCACACCCCACGAGGCTAATGGGCCCGTACAACCGGCCCATCTAAACCAAGCGGCGGAGCAATCCTAATCGTCACCTCGATAACTGCAATGAATCATGAGTTGAATTTAATGCGCATCCCATCTGATAGAACCCCAGAGGTCACTGCAATTAATGAACGTTCCATCTGTCAGGGTTGTCAGAGTTGTCAGAGCTGTCAGAGGTGTCAGGGATTCAAATGGTGCACAGAAAAGACAAACCCCCAAAAAAACGACAAGTCTGTCAGCTTCGGCACTCACTGCCGAGCGTTCGTGACACCGACCCTGTTATGGGGGAAAAGTCAGCTTCGGCACTCGCTGCCGAGTGTTCGTGACACCGACCCTGTTATGGGGGAAAAAGTTAGCTTCGGCACTCACTGCCGAGCGTTCGTGACACCGACCCTGTTATGGGGAAAAAAGTCAGGTTCGGCACCCACTGCAGAGCGTTCGTGACACCGACCCTGTTATGGGGAAAAAGTCAGCTTCGGCACTCACTGCCGAGCGTTCGTGACACCGACCCTGTTATGGGGGAAAAGTCAGCTTCGGCACTCACTGCCGAGCGTTCGTGACACCGACCCTGTTATGGGGGAAAAAGTCAAGTTCGGCACTCACTGCCGAGCGTTCGTGACACCGACCCTGTTATGGGGGAAAAGTCAGCTTCGGCACTCACTGCCGAGCGTTCGTGACACCGACCCTGTTATGGGGGAAAAAATTAGGTTCGGCACTCGCTGCCGAGCGTTCGTGACACCGACCTCGTTACAGGGTAAGAAACGAGTTCGGCAGATCGCCAGACCCGCTCCTAGCGCTCGCAGCTATGCCGAACTCGCTTTCCTCCCCAGAAAAGCTTGCCGAACCACATATGGACCTCGGCCTCCTAGTCGCCGAGCCCTGAGGAGAGTCTAAGGCGTGATACAGACGCGTGAGGCCTCCGAACGACGGATTGACGCTTCGCTAGGGTCAAAAGGATATCCCTGCAAAAATGCCACACGACCGTCAGAACTCATGAGCAACTCGGAGCTCGATCCACTTGGCAAATCACCTCGCTGCCTCCTCCGGACTCACAACTCTCCACTTGAACTCCGATATAACTCCGCTAGCCATTAAACAGTCAAACTACTCCTCAAAGGATGATCAAGCTCAGTCTTTAGGAGTGGGGGGCTCGTGATATGGCTAAAAATGGGGTTAAATCAGAACCGTCCAAGTTGAGTACGAATCTTGAGACGTGGGGGTAAAATGGTAATTTCGCCTACAAGAGGGTCCGAAATGGGTATTGGATCTTCTCCCCAAGGACCCACAAACGGATCCACCAACAAGAGGGTGTGGGTCTTAACCCGCTGCACACCCAATCCAACAAGATAAAATCAGGGTCCCTGATTAATCTTGATCAACGGCCCAGATATACATCTATCTTTTCACCGGGATTTGGGGATAAGATTCCTTATCTGATTACGAGGAATATACCTCATCAAATTACATTCCTCATCTGATTATGGGGAATATTCCTTATCAAATCACAGGAATTACATTCCCAATCTGTTCCCTGAGACGCCTATAAATACCCCCCATCCATCTCCATTAAGAGGTAATCAATCTTTCACCAGTTTTTGTGCTCATTCATAGTCTTCCTAGATTACTGACTTGAGCGTCGGAGGGTGCATCGCCGGGAACAACCCCGGTGTCTCGCACTTTTTGCAGGTGTACGGCAGGAGCGACGATCGACGCCCCAAGGAACAGGTATACAGGTTACTATTCAGTTTCCCTAAGAATCCACAAGTTCTATCTGTTTGCCCCCACACCAAATTTAGCGGCAACAAATATTATAATAAACACAATATGCAAACATATGCCCATATGATTCTCATTCAAAAAAATAAGGAAATAAAGTTAATACAAAAGTGATGCTTTCAGTATATAACCCTAACACCTTACTCGTCAATTTTATGCAAATCTTGTTGGCCTCCAAAATGATGTTCTTACATTATCATCAATTATTCTTGGCAAACTTGTTCAAATTACTCCTGGATACCTTCGCACACGATATGGTATCCCTAAAAGCGAGTTTGACGCTTATCATCTAGACTTCAAATCACTTGAATATAAACCAGATCATGATGAATCTACTGTAAAATATATGATTGTTAAACCTGAATTTCTTCATGTTCCTCGTCCTACTCCCACCAATTCCACGGATGTTGCACGTGTTCTCAATAAAATTGCCAATGCCAACATATGGCCTAAAAAGAATGATAAAACCAAAATCCGAGTAGATGAATCTTTCATAATTTTTCTTATTTTGGGCGAATATAAATTTGACCTTACAACCTTCATTATTCGCACCATGAATTTGGTCCCTTCAGCTCTCTTATTTACCAGCTTGCTATTGACACTCATATATCGATGGGAACCCATCTTCTTAGTAAGTCCCCCCTTTTCATTCTTCCCCAACAAATGGAAATTGATTTGTCATTTACCTAACGGGCTCGCTGTCTTCAAGCCCAACCAGAATGACTTTCTTCTTCCTCCTCTCATCGTTGTGAAGCTCACTCCGCTCCTATGACGCAAGCTCAGTTTGAACAACATCAAGCTACTGTGTATCAGTACTATCTGCACATAACAAATCTGGTTCAAAATCCAACTGAATTGGTGCCAGTGCCTCCTCCTTTCTCGCATTCGGGAGGTGATGAAGTTGATGATGATAATGATAATGATGATGATGACGACAACGACGATGATGAAGAATAGTTTTAATGTTTATGATGTTGAACTTTTTAATGTATGAAGTCTCTTTTGTATGCTTAAATGTAGCATCTCTTTCGAAGTTTATTTTGTAACATCTCTATTATGAAATTGAATTTAGTCTCTTGCAATGATCATCATGTTAATTTATAGTTCTTTGAATGCATTACCTCTTCGATTGTTGTCTCCCTGAAGAAATCTCTTTAAAAGTTCATATATGAATGATAAATCTTGTACTTATCTATGCATGGCTATTTTTTTTAGCATATCGATTGGTCAAATGATTAGTTGTTTTCTTCATCAGGATCTATTACGGTTTTTCGGACGGTCGTCCGTGCCATTTTTTGTCATATTATTCCTTACATGATTTTGTTTCCTTCCTCCCTTAATATTCTTTTCGTGTGTTCAAAAAAAGGAGAGAAATTTAGAATTGAATTTATATTTACATCTCTCATCTATGCATAGAATTTCACTTAAATTGAACATATGAAAATCACATTTCAAATCCACATGTTTTGCAAAACCTTCAAATCTCAACCCCATGCATTATATATTCATGCACCATGACCACACATTTATTTTCAAGCATGTTTTGTTTTATGCACCATGACCACACATTTATTAAATTCATACGCACATGAATTTAGGGGAAGTATTAGATTAATTTGGAGCAATTAAATTTTTTAATATATTTTTAAAATTCTAAGGTATGTTTTGTTCACATCAAAGGGGGGGATTGTTGACCTTAAGTTTGGTGTGCACAAAACATATCATTTAAACTAATATTTTCAGTTAAGATTTACAGGATTTAAGGAAAAGGAAAAAAAATCAAAATAAAGATCCAAAATAATTTGCTATCAAACAAAAGAGGCATGTATCAAAGAAGATTGCATTCATCAAAGAAAAGAAACAGGTGTCTCAAATCTCAAGAAAGCCAACAAAAATAGTTTATTTATTTCTAACTATGAGAGGATATAATATGTAAAGAATTGTTAATTGAAGAATTAGTTTTGGAAAAATATAAAGTGGATTCACCAAATAAAAGTTGAATCTGTATGATAGCGGTCGATCGTACAATATGTCGGCCGATCGTGACAACAGTCAACTGTCCATCTAGTTTAAAAGGTGAGTCAGTCGACTGGTTACCCTTAAAAATTTTAGTTGAAGAGTGAACAGTCGACTGCTTAATAAAGCGTTCGACCGCACTCATAGAATTTTGACTATTTTTCCCATGCCCTGCTTCTCAAAAATATAAAATACGAGTACATGACATTGGCCCAGCGAATGACTAATGTCACCCATAAGCTGTTTATCCGATCACCTCAACAATATAATTAATACAGAACAATTGTGCAGGAAATAATAATAATCGCATGAACAATAATACTTGAAATAAATAATATGAAATATCCAAATATAATAAACTAACGTCTGGAAACAATAACAAAATTTGGGTCATAAGCCCAATACAATAATAATCCAATCACAAATAGATTATAAGTCTCAATACATTAAGTCCAACAAAATGATAAGCAGTTAGAAAGCATTAAATCTTCAGAAAGTCTGTTCTCCAATCCTAGCAGGCAATTCTCCTTCATTACTTGTGAACACTTTATCTAAAAAGAAAAGAAAAATTGTCCTTAGAGCAAATCATGGACAGCAAGTAGAGAAAGCAAGGAACAATGGAATAACAATATAATAATGAGTTCAATGGATCAATAGGAATCAATAACACGGGACAATAGCAATAAGCAATATCATGATAATCAATGCAATATGTATAAACAATGATTCAATACTCGATAACAATAGTCAATGATTAATATCAATAACACTTAGAATATTTGATATCAATAGAAACAATAATGTACAATATGCAGTGTCGATGTTGTGTAATTCTTAAGTCTATTAATCATTTTAATCCTAACTAATGTAGCCCTTCATGCGTCCCATTTATTTACCACATGGTTGCTACATACAAACAAGTTACGTTTAGACTTAGTGGTGGATTTTATAGATCATGTACTCAGAAACGATAATCAATATTCAATAGTCATGTTCAATATTTAATGCACGATACGAAAATTTGGCAACGTTACAATACACGATAGATTGGTTTACCGTCGTAAGCCACAATCAACCGATAAAACAATAGCGGGTAACAATATTTAGAAAAACTCAGGCTCCTCCTCCGAGTACAGTCACTATATTGTCCACTACTAGAGTCAACCCTTAAACCCCGGTTTGTTAATTATTTTATCAATGCAACAATACATTATGCAATTTATTAGACGAACGATAGTAATAATAGGGAAACAATAGGATGATAACTTGAATAGAACACTTAGAATGATGACAATAGGACACTAGAATCATGAAATGTAACATACATACTTCGATTCATGCAGTACTACTATATAGGAATAATTAATCTATTAAAATCTGGAATATAAAATTCTGGTTAGCAAGAGTGGTCTATACAAAAAATGCAGTTTCCCGCTGTTTAGAAATTGAAAACTGAATCCGTTAGAAATTCTAGAAACTAGACTTCCACATGAATCCAATGCATATTTAAAGTTCAAAATCTGACAACAGTAACTTGGTCAAACACAATGTTCTTTATAGATTTCATGTTCAGTCAGAATCTCAATATCATGTTATTATAATTTTAGAATCAGCAAAACCTAGATAATAAATTCATTAAAAATATTTATTAGACTCCTAAACATGTTAAGCAACAATCTGAAAATTATCAGAGTAAAATTTTATCATTTGATCAGCCTTTTTACTGTTTAAACATGAAATGTACAAGAATCTGAAAATCTGAAAGTAAAAACACAGCTGTAGTAAAACAGGCATAACTTTTGCTACACAATCGGGATATTTATAAATTCAAGATGTTCTGCAAATTAGAAAGATAAGGCTACGATTCTTATTCAGAAATTTATTTATTTTAAGATTATTTACTGGGTCGAAAATAGCAGTCAATATACAGCCAACAAGCAACATACAGGGTTTTGGGTATTTTTCATGAAATAAATTAATTAGACATGATGGATATCAATTCTATTAGTCAATAAATTCCTCAATCAACATGATGTTTGCAATAACATGATAGATAAAAATAAAATCACATATATACACTAATTTAACATCAATCAAACAACAACGATCAATCAAACATACAATCTAGCAATTCTTTCTACAATAATTTAGTTGTGACAATTATATGAACAACTCTATTCTCAATTATATATAAATGCATGAAAGATTCATTCTTTAGAGTCAAAAGTATCACGATGTCAAAAATAATGGGGTTAGCTCGTGTAAACCCTCACTAGACCCAACGAAGGATAATCAATACAATGATACGATAACAAATAGAATCTACTTGCAAGAATTTCAACAAAACTTGAATTTAATACAATTAACAATTCAAGAGGACAGTGACTTGCCTTATGGACGACGAAATTGAATACCAAGAATAACGGGATGAGAGTCCCGAAGCAACAAACCCACGAACACACGAATTACGTGCAAACTACGTGCAACAAAAGAACCCAATAGCAAAAGAAAGACTAGCAACAACAGTAAGAGAGGGCAACAACAACTTCAAGAGCAATGGCAGCAAGATGCAGCGTCGCTGGTGTCGACGGCGACAGGTATGTCATTAGAGGTCGATGACGTGGGTCGAGCGGCGGATCTGGCTGAGGGAGGAGCAGCCAAGGGGGCGCCGGGGCTGGGGCTTTGGCTGGCTATTGACGTCAAGGACAGAGGAGGAGGGTCGGGGTGTGCTTGGGTGTCGACGGGAAGAGCTGACGACGAGGGCGGCGCTCGGAGATCAGGGTGAGCGTCGGGGTCGCCGGAGGGATGGTTAGAGAAGAAGGGGTCGAGATTTGGATTCTGATCGGGGAGAGAGAAACCAAGGGGGAAAGAGAAAGATGAGAGAGGATATGACGGCTACAAGTTGTATTTTTGCCTTTTTTTAAGGTTTGTATTAGGATTGTATTTATAGAATACAAGTAGATTGTTGGGTTAATGGGTTAGGATCCAATAATAGTGGGCTGGGTTGAGAACAAACTGCAATTGGATTTTAGGGTTTAATAAGAGATGGGTTTGAAGGCAATAGGGTTCAAATAAAATACTCACAATAATTAAATGAAATATGATCGATAAGAAAATAGCTCAACAAGAATAATAAAGAATTTCATGAACAAAAATTTAAATCTAAATAGATAAATAAATAATACAAATGAAAAGAATATAAATTGGCTTGAAAATAAATTTGAATTTTCCATGAAAATCAGATCCGGTATAATAATAATATATTTCGATAAATGAATTTTAATTAAATAATCAAGAAATAACAATCAATAATTATAATCATAACAATAATAAAATCACACAACAAAATAATATTCGGTTTTAACAATTTTTATTAAAAATAATCCAATAATAATAATATATTTGATTTAAGCTCAAATATAAGTAGTCGATCAATAAGATATAGAAAATAAGATCAAAATACACCATTATTCGAAATGAATAATTTTTTGATTAGAAAATACTTTAATACAATATCCGAAATGAATTTATCACAAAATAACTTTATAAAGATCAAATTATAGAAAACACATGGAAAATACTAATTGTCGGGAATGGGGGTTACAATTTTCGGAAATATCTTTTCATTTTTTGAAAGATACATTTTATCGCTCTATAAATAGAAGCGAATTCAGTGAGTATTTATCATCCCTTGCAATCATATTTTTGTCTGAACTAATCATTCAATCACTGATCCGATTGTGAGGATTTTATTGTTTTCTTCAGTCGAGATCGTTATAGATCTTAAGAGTTTTTCG
This sequence comes from Hemerocallis citrina, assembly GCA_017893485.1. Taxonomy (NCBI): domain Eukaryota; kingdom Viridiplantae; phylum Streptophyta; class Magnoliopsida; order Asparagales; family Asphodelaceae; genus Hemerocallis; species Hemerocallis citrina. The sequence continues at coordinate 69,917 of JACEHZ010000304.1, forward strand.
TTTCTATCACTTCGGTGAATTTAAGCAGGACTTGTTTGTAGAAGCCCTGCGGGTGTAATAGATCTCTCCGCATAAATTACAAGAATCACTGTACAGGAGTTTAAAGTACAGTAGAATGCTTGTAGCAGAGAATTGCTACAAGTAGATGATGTGGACATAGACCTGTGGGTTAAATCACGTTATATCGCTGTGTCTTACGTGTTTGCTCTATTTGCTTTCTATAACTCTATCTCCTCACTTTACGCAGTTTATTTAAGCTTTTAATTTCCGCACCATTACACCATCACAACAACCCCCCCCCCCCCCCCCCCCCCCCCCCCCGGTTTTGATTTACAATAATGCTATAGCCACACGTATCCATATATTTTAATTAGGGATTTTATGGGGTAATTTGAATTTGAATTTCTGTTTTTTTGTTCATCAACTAAGAGACTTGCCGATGGACTACTCCATCGAGCTAAGTACTTGGACATATACTTGACCTTAGTAATAATGGGCTGCAAATTTCTGCCTAAAAATAAAATAGAATAATGGGCTCCAAGCCCAACTCAAAATATGTGCAGTTAGACTCGATCACATCTCTCTAATTGATTAAATGATGAATGACCGAATCCAATTAAGCAGATTCAGTTACTGAGCCTTTAGCTGATTTTTTATGGGTTGGGCTTATCCATCCGGATTAGAGGAGATACCCAATAATCAATACCCAATACCCAAAATCTTTCGGTTCGGGTTCGAGAAAATTAAGATCCATACCTGCATTAAAATGAAATGACTCAAATCCGTATATGCAAATTATACCCACGACCGCCTTCATTACCTGAAAAAAAAAAATCGAGAACCTTCCCACCTTCGATTTCCTGGTCGCCGCCGGCGAAAAACCCAGCCTCGGCCATCACCTCTTCCCGCCCTTTTCAACATCATACTCCAAGTTGAAGATAGGTTAGATTCTTTCCCAACCCTAGTCAATTTTTTTTTTTTTTTTTTAAATCATCATTGTTTCTTAATTTTGATATTTGTTTCCCTTCCTTTTATCTATTTTAGTTTGGATGGAAAAGATGCTTGTGTTAGCATTTTTTTTAAAAAAGTTTTGTCGATGGCCATGTATAATTTTTCTGTTTTAGGGTTCTTTATATTTTTGATTGATAGTAAAATTGTTAAGTAATTTAATCCCCAAATTCTGGCTCTATTAAAATAACTATCTTGCAATTGACTCAAGCAACACTTTGAGAAATTACATAACATTTGGCAATTAAAATGCGGCTCCGCCAACCAACCCTAGCCTCACTCTTGAAATCCTGAACAAAAGTTTGGAAACCTGTGTTTTGGATGGCATGATGGAAAATGTCAAGAGGAAGAAGTGAGGTGGATGAAAATGAAAGTGACATTGTTGGAGAAGTTTGATGCTGAGTGGTTGTTGGAGAAGTTGGAGTGTTGATAGGTGAGGAGCTATGTTCACTTTGGTTGGCAATCATCGAGGTGTTGGATGAGTTTATGTCGTTTCCATTACTGTGGTGGACAAGATGGTACAGGTAGCTTAACCGTCGCCTACATTAGATGGTGATGAAGTGCCCGTAACTCTCAGGTCGCATCTTGCCGTTTTGGCGACATTTAAAATTGATCTGAGAGTTATGTGGGTATCCTGGAAGAGGAACATTTCAGTAGTAGTTTGGGTCCTACATTGAGTTGGTTGTTGATATGGGAAGATGCAATCGGAAGAACAATAAGAATTATACATTAAATAACAATCGGAGTAAACAACTTGGTGTAAATAGAAAAAAAAACTAAAAGGGAAACTAGCAACAATAAGAATTTCTCGGTTACAAGGTTCAACAGTAAACAATCTTTATATATGAGTTTAGATATATAAAAAAGGTTGGGATATAAGAGAAAAATAGTAGGTAAAAGAGTTTAGGTTGGAGCAGGCATTAGATACGTCCAGGTATCTCAATTTTTGCTTTAAGATAACAGAAGATATCTCCTCTCGTAAAGGATCCCAAGCAAGCCAAAAGGTTTCCTAAAGATATACTTAAACCTTTGCATACCACTAACCTACGTCTATATCTAGATAGTCACTTTCTTGTTTTTGTCAAAATATTGGTGTTGCTATTCTGCTTTCTTCCATACCATATTCTTCATTGGGAAAAACTTGTTATAGAAATAGAGAAACCAGTTCCATTGCTTGATCTTAATTTATTTCTGTTTAGGTTGGTCATCAGTCAATATAATTTACTAGAGGTTCTAGATCAAATAGGCCAGACTAATGTCCCAAGAGAATCTTGTAGTTATACATTTTTTATTAATTGAATTGCATGTTCTCTAAACTACTAGAAAATGCATTGAAAGGAATACTGTACGTTTGGGGCCACCTTTTCCCAATCCTATTTTCCCTTCTATCTGTGAACTAGCATAGACGCCCATACTACTTGTGAGGATTACAACGACCATATAAGATGAATTTAGGATTAGCTCTATTTGTTTTCACGTTGTGTGCAAAACTCTCAGTCCTTCATAGAAGGAACATATAATTTGATTAAGTGAAACAAAATATCAAAATGAATCCAAAATAACATTGATCAAGAATGTAAGCTTGGGTAGATGGGTAATTTAATAGAAGAGAAATGAAGGGAATAATAAAATATGCATCCTAGGTTCTTTTGGTTGTAAAATATTGGATTTTTCTCCCCAACACCAATATTCCAATTTCGGAAATTGAAACAAAATAGAAAAGGAGGATATGAAATAACCATAGTTGATCCATCGGATGGACACCAAGTGGTTGATATTATACCTCCAGGACCAGAACTTCTTGTTTCAGAGGGTGAATCCATGCTTTTTGAGTCAAACCCAAGATAGCTACACTTCTTGTTTTTACTCTTTGAATTTGTTTGACGTATACAAGGTTGACTATCCTCTAAGACCTTTATCCATGCTAGGAGAAATTACTTTGTATGGTGATTTTATTTTCAATTATATTATGTCATAAATTATCTACACCACTTATTGAAGGGCATGGATGTACGTTTATGAGAGTCACACTTCAAATGAAAGAAAAGGTAGTCAAAGTTATAATATCGTTAAGAAAACATAAAGTATGGAACCTCGTATTTAGTTAGCTCGTTTGATTACTAATGCAATTGTAATTTTGAGATCAAGAATTACCTCTGCCCTTAGTGGGTGAGGTTTATAATGCTCATTTAATGGCCGGATACTAAATATCATGATACTCAAAAAAAAATAGTGGATCCATATCCAAAAGAGAAACCAATGTTTCAATATTGATAGCATCTAATTGCTCTAACTGTAAATTGAGAATTTTAAAAATATTAAAATAAGCCATTTTGATACATACTTGTTACATATAAGGGCTTAGGAACATCGCATCTTCATTCAGTGTGTATTCTTTCCTTCGAAGAAACACTCTTATTAGAGAGGAATGGAACTTAGTACGTGGATTCCTTTTAGTTACTTTTTTTTCTTCTACTTGCCAAATTATCAACAGAATACAATACTCACTAAGCATAGGGAAAGAATTGGATAGTGAATAAAAAGCTTTAGTTTATACTACAAATGAATTGAATAAGAGAAAATTATGCTCCAAAAAGTTGGAAGAACAATAAAGCAAAAGTCTGCTGATTTTGATAGCTGAATGTTTAACATAATTTATAATTGACGCCTCACTATCCTTTGTTGAACCATCAATTTACTTGCAATGTAGGATCCCAGTAATTGTTAAAGACCTTATTTTTCTGAAAGCTTTATCAACTAGATTTGGTATCAGGTTGTCCATGATTTCATGCAATCAGATTAGGGATACTCTAATTGTTGAAATTCATATGCGTGGCCTACTTTTCTCATTTTATCTTGGTTGCGTATTTCTAATTTTATCTTGCTTGTGTACTTACCTAGGAATAGTTTGAATCCAGTTGCATTATTTTATTATTGAAAGTCAATTATAGATGCAAACCTTCTTACCTGAGCAGTCACACTTATATTTGCATGTATAGAATAATACCAATATTTGCTGAGAAAAAAACTTGTGCAGTTGTTTAGAGTAGATGATTATGTTGGGAGAAGTCAAAAGTTTGAAGAGAATCGAGGCAATATTGCAGTAATTTCGTTGAAGTGTTTAAAGGCCTATGCTTGTTGACATGATTTTTGGTTTATCATGAGTATCTTGACTAAACTTTTTATTGATATTTTTGTTTCTAAAATGTAAACTGGTATGGTCAACCAATGACTAGTGTCTTTTGTGTGTGTGTGTGCGCGCGCCAATCAAGTAGAATAAATGAATTAGAGTATTGTATTTGTACCTGGAGTAGTGGAAGGAGACTAGCAATTAGAAATAAGAAATATTGGAGCACCAGGAAACAATGTGTTATGGAGAGGCATAACATAATTAATTGGATGTAGTAGGACATGGGAAAAATTAATTTATGACTATCATATTTGTACCTAGTGGAGCAATAAATGGAGGAGCTCCTGCACCATGGATGAGAAAGGTTTCATGCAACATAGAAATTTTTACAAAGATAGCATGTGAACGAAGAATAATGAGAAACTAAATAGAAGGATGTGATGGGTAAACAGGAGCTGGATGGTGATCTCCAAGATGGGGTTTATGGGGAGCATAGAGGTTTACTTTGGAAGTGAAGGATTTTGAGAGGATTTTTTTTTGTTTTCCTTCTGTCTCTAATGAAATGATGAAGTTAAAAACATGGTGTTTAAAGTTATCTGTAATGTGGGATTAAGAATTTGAGATTGCTTTCATGGAAGGAATTTTGTTAATTCATTTTCGGGTTGGGTTCAAGAAAGTATGGGTTTGTTTGGGAATAACTGTTGTTTTTTATAGTATTGTCTTCAAATGTTAGTTTTTATTACTTTCCATTGTTTTGGGAGACTATATGGAGCTGAGATAACTATAGTAATCTCAAGTTCTAAGTCCAAAAGCTGAGACAACTCTAGTTATCTCAACTCCAGTCAAAGTCTAAACTTTGCCCAACTTGCTCTCTTTGTCTCAGAAGTAATGGAGTTAAGATAACTCTGCTTGGCTTAGTAAACACCAAAAAGAAATGGATCAAGTCAACTTTTCGAGTGCAAGTAGAGTATGATAACTAAAGATAGTAAACCCCAACCTCCACTTAAAGATAACTTTAGTTAACCTAACTTTGTTTTCAAACACACCCTTAATAGATGGAAATAGCAAACAGACCAGACCTTCCACTTTTCTAGATGAAGTCAATATGTGGGACATGTTTTCCTTCCTGCTCAACCAAAGTGAGCTAACTCAATATCCTGTTTCTCCTTTTGCTGAGGAAGTTCCATGGAAGAAAATTACAAAAGCAAACTACCAAATTACGAAGTTCCATGTAATATGTTGAATAAGAAACACAAATCAAACACAAACATCTTCAGGCACAACCTCAAAGTATGAAAAAGTAGGTGTATAATTGGAGTTTGAAGGAGGCGTTTAATTGGATTTTGAAGTTAAGTGGTGGAAAGCAGATGTTTTTACCAATTCATTTTTTGGAGTACTTTTAGCATTTATGTATTAGGATCCACCACCTTCTCAAATCTTTTTTGCACTTGGACCAATTTATTCAAGGTGAAGACATTAATATTTGTGTGTTCATTGTAAGTAAAGTTATCTCATTTATTAAGTGGCTTCAATTATTCATGGTTAAAAGAGTAGAAGCACATTGAGAGAGAACACACAACATTACCACTAACCACTATATCCTCAATCCTATTTCCTCACTAATTCCTGTATGTTTAAACTGTTCCGCTATTGAGTTTTCCCTTTCCAATCATTGTATCTCTTTCTTTTTCTCTTCATTCTCGATTAAGGATGGAGGGAAGGATGAGAAAGCGGAAAACCTATTACATGACTTCTATTGAGGAAGGGATGAAAGAGAGACTAAATTCATAATAGGAAATTTGAGTTCTAACCTGAAATACCTATGGAACATATCACCAAAATGATTGTTGAACTCTCTCTCTCTCTTTTGCCACTTCCATTTCCCCCCGTTCTTTCCCTTCCCTCTATTTTAACCCAATATCATAAATGAACACATGTCCAGAAAAATGAAAAATTGCCGAAAATCAAACACTGGTTTAGAAAGTAAGTACCGTGTTCATTTCACAAGTTCTCATACACAAAAAAAGAAAAGAAATTTTTGAAAAACTACGTGTAACTTCTAAGTTTTGAACCTCTTACCTCTTAAGAAGACAATATGTAATGTCTCTAGTTGGACTTAGTAAAAGCTAGCTGAATTAATAGGAATTATTAATTGGGCTTAGCTAGTGGGCCTAGCTTGTGGGCTAATAAAAAAACTTTGATATTATAAATGCTAGTGAATAGTTGGATAGGAGTGAGAATTTAGTCCCATATCGGATAGAACAATAGGTTGGCGGTAAAGTCGAAGAACCCAAATTTCCCTTCCACTTAGCTACTCATTTGGGTGAGACATTAGCCCTGTGGCGAAGCTGTGGCAATACCGTGTCGGAACTACGGGAATGACTTGGGATTCTTAGACAAGTAGGTGAGCAAGCCTGGGTGTAACACAATAGATCCAAAACTGAGCTAATCCTCATATTGTGATATTTAACCCATATAATATCAGCCTCTAGCTTTAAGATTAGTTTGCATGTAGAAAAGAACAAAATGTCACCTAATCTTCTCTTTTGCATGCTTTCCAATCGTAAAGCATCACAGCTTTGTATACTGTACATATGTTTTTTTAGTCTCATAACATTGCCATTTTGTGACTTTTATTTAATGTATATTTCTTTTTATTTGTTATCATCTAATTCAGGAATTGAAAGCCATAGAAGAAGCATTAGCTAAATATGGACACTGGCCTCATAAATGCTAACCCAGTAGTTTATGAAAGAAAAGAACGTCGGCTCCGGAGTTCACCAGCTGACAATGATGAGTATGCAGAAGAGCCCATTGATCAGCTAGAAATTTTTGATATCCTTGAAACACTATTAATATAAATTGTATTTATCATCAATTGACTTCTCTCTTTTGCTTCCTTTTTCCCATTAGCATGATCGTAGCCGTTGTTTTTCACTTCATTTATTTCATGGCCTCCATTAGGATCCCTTGTATCTCGATATGTTTGCCAAGAGGGACTGCATTAGAATTCAATTTATACAATTGTTTCCCTCTCATTTAAATGCAATACTTATAATGTCTGCATAGTTCCAATCAAATGAATCTTCAAGTTGATATCACGAAATTTGACTTAGGCCTTCATTTGACAGTGTTTTCAAATTGGCTATTTTCATTTTTTATTATACACTTTAGACCTTCGCTGTTTGAAATATTTTGAAGAAAGTAGTTAGAATAAACTTTTTTTGGGACAAAATTGCCCCCATTATCGTGTAGTGTTTTTTTGACAAGACACTGTTATTTGGTAAGTTGTTCTGTTTCTTTTGTAAAATGTACCTTTTCTAAATAAAGAACTGTATACTTTTGAATGGATTATATTTAGTTGTGCTATTTTTATGTTTAAACCTACTTCTTTTTGTTGAGGAAATTTCGTTGAAAGAAGTCTTTTAACTGCTAGATGTGACAAAGGGGGTTATCAGAATAGTTTTGAAATTTAGGAGTTTAAAGTGCATTTTTAGTAGTCATAAAAGACCAATGAAAAATCATTGTCAAAGAGGGGCTTAGAAGAATGATTCTTTTTCCAAATTGTTAGATGACATCGCTTCCTTAAAGGTCTTAAATCATGTTAGAGATATAAAGGATCCAGAACACCCATACTCATTGGAAGAACTTAAAGTTGTTACCGAAGACTCCGTTGATGTTGATGACAAGCAAAGTTATGTCCGGTAAGTAGACAAATTCTGAACTGTTCTCAAACAGTCTAATCAGGCCTGAGAATGTAATCACCTTTCTCTTCTTCAGGGTCACATTTACTCCCACAGTTGAGCATTGTAGTATGGCTTCTGTTATTGGACTTTGTTTACGTGTTAAACTTATGCGTAGTTTACCTCTTCGTTACAAGGTATGCTACATCCTTCCATATCTTGAGAAAAATAGAATTGGTTAATACATTCGATTTGATTAGTTACACATGCTACATTTCCATATGATATCAGCTGCTTAGAGATCATTGGCAACTAGCTTCTTTTTTCAACATTAAGTGACATTGTTTGATATGTTCTGTTCAAATATGTCTTCTGATATGCTTTAAATATCTACTTAAGTTGAATGTCTATTTCAAATATTAGGTGACATTGTTTGATAGGTTATACTGTTATAGTTTACCTTGCTTGTTTCTGGAGTTCTTATTTGATCATGTAGAAAATAATCAACTGCAGGATCTGCATGCTTTAAAATCAGGCCTTCTGTATTTCTACATGTAACTTTTTGCTTATAACAGTTCTCGTGTGACATGTGGATATCAGTTTCAGCTTGGGTGTAAATGGATTCCTTCATTCAAATAATCAGATACAAATTTGACTTTGTATATATTTATTGAATATCTGTTATCCATCAGTTGACTGAACCATCAAAGTATCTGTATATCTTCCACTAGTCAATTTGTATATTCAAGGTAACACTCATTTTCTTTCTTTCTTTTTTTCATAAACATCATTAATTGTTTTCATTAATATCCGGTTAATTTCCATATTTGATCCGTGCATGGATTTGATTACTTATCAAATATGGATACTGATTCAATATTCAAACAATATCAATATTTCAAGCTTTATCCACAACAAGTGACCAAATATTATAGTAATGCCTTTGTTTCCTATGTATTTGCTTCGTTCACACCCAAGTTACACCTTCTTTAGCTGATAGTTTAGAGAAATTGAATATTTCAAGTACAAGTTTGATTAAACTAGGATATAGATAATGGATTGTGCATCTATTCCATAAATAAAGTTGAGTGTCATGAATTCACTAGACATCTGATCACAATAACAATTTCCTCTTTTACTTAGTAGCAGTATTTTTAATTGAATACCTAATTGACAAAGATTGTTATGTCTCCTTGTCATTTGTGTCACGGATTAATGATTTATTTCCCAAGATTCGTGGTTGAACTTTCAGGTAATTTCTTCGATTTTATTAGGAGAAGAATATTTTACTCTCTTAAGTAATTGATAGTTTGTTTCTGATGAAGCATTTTGTTAAATCTTATATGAGCGTAGTGGATATATACGTGAGAAGCTGGAGAAAATACTTAGTACATTGTGTTAAGTAAACTGCTTTAACAGGAAAAACTTCAGTACCACACTACAACCCTAGATTCATGTTTATGTGGATTCCGAACCCCTCAACTTAATAGCTGTAATTCAAGGATTAAAGAAATCGGGGGTTAGTGTTATGAACATTAACATACGTGAATTGATATTGTTGCTTTTGGGTCACTATGAAATTGTGTATTAAAAATATGAAGGAAATAGACTTAATTCTTATTTTGTGGGTTTTTCTTTTGATGTGGAATGTGTGGCCCTCCTTACCTTTTTTTTAAAACAATTATTCAAAAACTCAGCATGTCAGGATCAAGAGTATATTGGACATTTCAGAATTATGAATGCAAATATTCTGATCCAACACGGTCAGTGCGCCTCAGTGTTGGCCAACATTTGAAACCATGGTTGTAATTTTGAAATACAATTTGAAAGTTATTCTCTTTGAATCTTGGCAATAATTTTGAAGGGATGATGGGGCAATAAATATGCTGGGATTAGTATACTATGAACTACCTTTTAAAATTATGCTTTTGGTCATAGAATTATTCTGAACTTTGAAATACAAATCTGTAGGAATGTTGGAGAAGAAATTGTGTAATATGTTGGTGGAATTGTTTTATTAGTACACATTCTGGTCCAGCTGACCCAAAACCAAAAGAGGTTCCTAGCCTTGACTAGATTTATTGCTCGTGCAATGATTGTTTCTTTTTTAAGTTCTCTTTCCAGTTCCATTTACTCAAGGGAAATTAAACGATATTACAAGTATAAAATATTTAGTAATATTTTCAAATTTTCAGTGTGTTTGTGAAAAGGAGAATGTACAGAACTCATTAACATTAATAAAATTTAGTCATTTAACAAGTGCTCAGTGTGTGCCTGTGGACTTGTGGAGGGGAAAAGAATTGAATAATCTTGTTTTGTGAAGAACAAAATGTCACCCACACATTAATGACAGAGGCGTTACACGCTCCTTTTGAAGTTTTAAAGATAGAGTTTAGATGTATATGAGTCTGTGGTTGGGTGGATAGTGAAGGGAGGAGAAAAGGAGATACAGGGGTCCCAGGTAGAAGGTATACTCAGTTACTTTGCCTCTAGAGTTTTCAGAGAACTTAATAATATGGGAATACATCAAGACATGAATCATTTACATTATACCAACCTGAACTTTTCTATGGTTGAACTCATTTGTGCTTGCACATAGTGGGCTTTTCATGAAGAATCTTCAATTGACTTTTATCTTCATGATCGAGTTAAAATGACATTATGTCAACCAAGAAGATGGACAGTGGGGGAAGAGGAATAGATGAATTAGATGGGGAAAGAAAATGAGAGAGGGGGGAAGGAGGGACGATGCAAATTGGGCCCCAAAGACGCTTAACGGTCAAAATTTCATTCTCAATTCAATTAATATAGTCAATAATGGCGAAAAATCAAGAAACCCCCTAATGTTTGCATTTCTAATCAAGGAACCCCCTACCATTATTTTTCAGCACATAAACCCCCTCCACTGTTAATGGCAGGAGTTTCCTTGATTAAAAGTGCAAATAGGGGGTTTCTTGATTTATAATGTAGATATTAGGGGGTTTCTTGATCGGAAAAAATGGCAAAGTTGTCATTTTCTAATTTAGAGTTGACAATAGAAAGTTAACATAGTAAGTGGTTTATGTGCTCGAAAATAACTGTAATGGGTTTCTTGATTAAAAATGCAAACATTAGAGGGTTACTTGATTTTTCCCCATTAAAGAATCAAATAGCCTTTAAACAAGCACTGCAATAGAATCTTTAAAATATCATACCGTATTTACCACTTGAAACACAAATGGAAAATAGAAATATTAAACACCAAATTTAAAATAAGTAGAGCTTAATTCCTTACCAAATATTAGCTATCAAATATTAAATTAATATATGCAATATTATACTAATATACTAATAAACAACTGCTAACATACCATATTTCACTTAATTGTATGAAGCCGTCCATATTTCACTTAAGAGAGAATCACCTCAGATGGTGTGGACATGTCACACGTAGACCTAGTAGTGCCCCCGTTAGAAAGAGTGATTTGATAAGTATTGATGGTAGAGTTAGGGGTAGGGGAAGACCTAAACCTCTGAAGCACGGATACTTTACGGAGGGTGCCGTCCCCTGTACGTATCCGATACTCGTGTCCCCGTATCCTGTACATTCCCGTATCCTGCATTTTTTTTATTATCCAACTATTTGATACGGCTGAAACTTGTCCCACTATTTGATTTATCTACTTATGTTATATTGCTTATGAACTTGCTTTGTTTACTTATGTTATTGCTTATACTTATGAACAATTATTGTAGCCTTTATGGATTATCTTATTTATGTTTAATGAAAGATATTTATCTTTTCCTTATTAACAAGAGATTATTTAGTTAAGTGTAATTATATATATATATATATATATATATATATATATATATATATATATATATATATATATATAGCCGTATCCCCGCCGTATCCCGTATCCTATTTTTTTGAAAATTGTCGTATCCCCGTACCCGCGTCCCCGTACGCGTATCGCCGTACCCGTATCCGTGCTTCATAGACCTAAACTTACTTGGGTGGAAACGGTAATAAAAGATATGATAGCTTGTGACCTTACAGAAGATATTGCGCTGAACCGAGCAGAATGAAAAACCAGGATTCATGTAGCCGACCCCAACTAGTTGGGAAAAAGGCTTTGTTGAAGTTGTTGTATGAAGCCTTCCATATAGATACCCAACATCAATGCTTGCACTTTGTAGTTGACTCACTCACATTGATGTGCTTATTGTCTTGTCATTTGCATGTATTACAGAGCTTCCTACTTTGTTTTCAATATCCCGTGAAATATGTTCAATATGTCATTTTTGAATGGTCTCCATGGCTGATATACTATTTTTTTCCATATTTTTGGGAAAATTTCTCCGACATATTAGGTTCAATCCTATATGTCCCCCAAAATATCACCTGCTATGTCAAACGACAAGTTCTGAAAGTCACCCAACATATAGTAATTGCAATTTAAACATTTCTAGAGAGATTCCGGTATTGACCCAATTACTTGCTTTACCAATTACAATAGACATCCTCTTCGTGGAGAACTAGTGGTCAAACTGATCCTTATTTTAACCGATCTACATCAATTGTAATATTAAATCCTTTGTGTCTTCGGATATTTTTCTTCTGGTTCTTCACTTCTTTGTAACGGTGCATGTTTTTAACATGCCCTTCAATCATACATAGAGAGAGAGAGTCTAAAGTTATCTAAATGCATTTAAGAGATGAACCTTTTAGCGAACATGACATTGATATATATCATATGTCCCAGATATATCCCTGCCATCTGCCATCTGACATGAAATTCTTAAGCCAACACCATTCGGACATCCGACATTGAGAACCTTCCTTCCAAGGACTTCTTTGTCTGGATGCAACTTCAAATGGCCTTTAGGTACATTTCACCTTCGGGTGATCAGTGATCTTTTTGCTTATTTCATTTTTCAATTTTAAGTGGTTACCAAAAATTGGTTCAGTTAGCCAACAAAAAAAGGGTGTCCATTACTATATAGAAAATGATACTCTTTGTTATCTGTCACACTCATCACTGTTCAGAAACATTTTTTTGTTGTCATGTTACATTTTTATATAGATATATCTAAGAAACAATGTTAATGAATGTTAACAGAGCATAGAAATCATTTTATGTTAGCTCCTTCTCATATTGTATATGATCTATGTGCTTACTCACCACTGCAATTTTGAAGGTGGATGTTAGAGTTGCACCCGGGAGCCATGCAACCGAAGCAGCTCGTATGTATCTGACTTTTTTCAATATCACCCCGCAAAAGACTACTCCTTTTTTTATTAATCCCCCAAATGTTGAAATTATATATATATATATATATATATATATATACCATCTTGAAATTTTAAGGGATAAATTGTGGACAACTCTCTTGTACCATCATGTGTTGACAGACACCCCATGTATACTAAGATACTTAAAATAACCTCTTTGTTGGTGTACGGTTTCTATTAGTTGTCTGTGTTTGATCCTTTTTCCTGTGTTAAGTGATGAAAATGCCCTTCCTTACCTCATATGATCCCACGTACTTTCCCTCCAATTTCCCTTCTCCCTCCTTTTCTCTAATTTCATTATTTACCATATTCCCTTCTATTCCACTCTCCCTCCAAATTCTAAGAAGGTTTAAAAAATTAACCGAATAGAATGGAGGTGGTGGAGTTGGATCCTCAAGTAGGCCTCCTCAAAATACCTCGTTCGAGCCTTGGATAATGACTTGCTTTTAATTTTTCATATGATTTCCCCTTTCCTTTGGTTCTGTAGGGTGCATGGTTCGTAGGTTGGTAATTAGAGGTAAGTGTAGTTTGAAAAAATGATGAAGTAGATGATGTGAGTGGAGGGAATTAAATGCCAGAGGAAAATGATACGGAATGGTGGGAAGTGGATGTGTCTCAGACACACACAGAAGGGAAATTGTAATTAGGAGAGAAAAGTAAAGAAATTGGAGGGAAGCTAAGAGGATGTGGGGAGATGGCATCAGGTCAAGCGAGAATATTGCTGTCAGTTCGTGGAAAAGGATCGAACAAGCCAATTGACAGCTACAGACATCATAATCCCCTGGAGAGTAGTGGAGGTGAGCATCAGCATACCATAATACTTACAAGGGAGTTACCTAAATTTAAATTAGGGTAAATTGCATCAAACCCTGCACTATGCTTCGCTTGCAGAGAACCTTATATTTTAAAAGACGGTCCAGAAAATCCCCTGGTCTATACTGAGGCAGTTAGGGTATTAGTCGGGCTGTTAATTATAGCTCTGTGTTACACATGGTTTATTTTTCCCACGCATTTTCAACTTTTCTCTCTGTTCTCTCTGTCCCTTCTCTTAATCTTAACCCTAACTACCATACCCACCTTTTCATCAACCCTCGAGTACCTCTCCCCTTCCTTACTACTTTTTATATCACCTCTGATTTATGCCACCTCCCACTTCCACAGATCCATCTCCTCTATCAACCTTCCATTTTCCTCTGCCTTCTCTTGCCTCACCCCCAGTTTACAGACTTTAGGCAAAAGTAACTGTGTTGTGCATGGGGCCATAGTTAACAGCCTCACTTAACACACGGATTTTCTTGAGCATCTATTAGGGTAGAGCAATTTGTGTAATTTTTGTATAGTTAACGTTTTTTTGGGGGCAGCTTACCCTTCAAATTATATCAAATAAACTCCCCAAGTGACCAAATTCAATTACCTCATACATACCCATTGAGAGTGTTTTGTCCGTCTTTGGTAGTATATAATTTAGTGGTTGAATCCAAATATCAAGTAAGGTTATACAGAAGAAAAAGAAAAACAAAACTCAGTATTTTTTTCATGATATCTCTTACTGAAACTATATATCTTCACTATTAAAAGCCATACTGTTTTTCTTTTTGTTTTGCATGATAGTGAACAAGCAATTGAACGACAAAGAGCGTGTCGCAGCTGCATTAGAGAACGCGAGTCTTGTCGAAATGGTCGATGAGTGCTTGGCTCCCACCTTTGCCTGATTAGCCAGTTCTCTCTTGTTTTGACCTTGATTTCCAAGCAAGGCTTCAATTTTTCTGTGCTGATATACAAAAAGATGTAATCTCTACTATTTACTGGCGAAAAAAATTCAGTGCTATAGAAAAACATTGGGTCTCCTATTTCTGCACGGTTCGTTCTTCGGATTATGGAGCTTAAATTGTAATTTTTCTTGGGAGATGAGGTGGAACTAGACATAAAAAAAATTGTTTCTTTTTGATGAGTAACATGGCAGTGTTATCAGATATAATTTTAATACAATGATTTTTTGAGTATGTATAAGCCTGGTGGATAAATATTAATGGCAGTTATTTCTTTCCTGAGCTGGGAAAAAAACATGTGCCCAATTGGGCACAGAAATTATATGAAAAATACCAGCAACCCTTAGATTTGCATTAAAAGTCTAGTCCCCTACAAGATCCCCCGAATCTCGAGGGAGCCGTTTCAGGGGAACACGATTTTGAGGCAATTGTAAGGCACTGATCGCCATTTGATGAATCATATCTATATTTTATACTAATAGAAGAGTCTGTCCTGTATCTTTATAATCTATTTTGAAATAGAGAATACAGAGAAGTATAGATTCTTATTTAACTAACTCATGATTTTATTAAAAAATTAAAACAAAATAAAAACCTCAATCCCTCAAACACAATCTCTTTCCCTTCCACTTTCTCAATCTCATAAAATCTCATGTCTCTTTCCAAACTCATCCCCATTCTCTAACTTAGAATTAGATATTTAAGCAAACACAGTTCATAAAAGTATTTTTATATAATTTTATTAGTACTCTATCATCTTTACCATAACATGTGCTATAATACATGGTTTATAATGTACAATCTATTTACTAAATTTTAATATAATATACATGTTAACATAAATTGGTTGGATTTGCGACATTTTCATTGTATGCATTTTTAGCTTTAGTAATATTCAATTAGATTACATTATAGTTTCGCATTGATTTTCTAAATCATTTGCTTATACGAAGATGATAATGAAGATTTCAGTCTTTACGGTAGGGAATATATTCATAAATTTCTTCTAATTCTCTTACAATTTTTGGGAGTTCTATATAATTATATGAGTTCGTCAAAACTATTTTAGGTTGTGCAATTTGCACAGGGTAACACTAGTTCTGTAACTTATTCATAAATACTTTTCTTTCTTTATTTCTTTGAACTCCGCAATGCATAATAGTTTTTTGGTCCATAGCTTTTGGAATAATGCGTTGAAAAGCAGCCGGGGATATTAACCAATGCACAATTTGAACTGTCATACTTATTCTATATGCCTAAATATATGAAGTCAGTTTGTGCAGCGACATCGGATTGATCGAGGAGAATGAAGTCAATTTAAAGCAAAAACTGGTTAGGGCATAATCAAATAGGTAGGGAGGGCAATGGGTTGGGTAAGGAGGATACGGCGTCTCTCCTTCCCCTACCCTAAAGTCCAATTACTTTACCATTATCTTAACGGATAATCTATAAAATTACATTATTTTACCCGAACGGGTAAACATGTGAAATAATTATATTAACTTTTTTAATTAAATCAAGTTATAGAACAAAATTTCTAAATAAAAATGGTTATTCTTAACTTGTAATTTAATTTTTATATAACTAAATCACATGAAGAGTCATATAATCCTTACCTCTAATCTTTCTACTCATTTACTTGTCGTATATAAATGAGTCTATAACATATGTTTAACGGGTAGAAGTATAAACGGGTATGTATATATGTTTACTTTTATCTTTATCCCACCCTATTTTTTAAACGGTATAAAAATTCTACCCTTCCCCTACCTGCGGCCTGCGGGTAAAAATAGTCCATCCATACTCTTTACCCTTAGGGTAATTGGGTAAGCGTTTACCCTTACCCATTGTGTAGCGCCCCGAATTTCTAATATGATATCTTAGAAAATACGTGGCACAATTCCCAGCATCCACTTCAATGTAATATTAAACACAACCAAACACCAATAAAATTTTTCAACTTTCATCACAATAATCATTTACATAGCACAACGGAATACAATACATCTTAAATTACAAATCTCTTTTCTTTACAACACTTTATTTTACAAATTACATAAGTCACGATATCAATTGAACTCAAGCGTCCAAATCCGATCCTTAAGAAATCACCTGTAAAATATGAGGCTAAAGATAACCCTAACCCCCAAAACTAAAGGGGTCAGCCATAAAGGTGTGAGTGACATAAAAAACAAACAACATAAATAAACATTAAGCATGGATTCATAAACAACATGTAATAAACAAGAATACATAAAATACGACGTAGCAAGGAACATGTAAACATCAAGTGAAACTAAACTAAGTGTCAAATGTAGAAAACAGAAAAAACACATGCGTAAAACCAAGTCAAGAAAACACAAGTCTATATGCGGACTCTCTAATGTGTACTTGTCGAAGTCTATGCATTCCATAGTACATAGGTCCGGTGCAAGCTCTTAATGTCTCCACATAATAGGGTTTAATCCTCGCTATGCAACTAATCCTAACACGGTGACTACTACGAGATAAAGATAAACTGTGAGTATTAGCCCATGCCCCGATAATTCCGGAGGTCAATCTCTATCCACAGATAATTCCGGAGACTATTTCACTCACACATGGAGTCTTCGAGAATACCCCACACCGCAAGCAATGACACCTCATCACACGAATACCACATGTGCGTCGCCTCGACCCCGATAATTCCGGAGATCAATCCCACACCACAGGTAATTCCGGAGACTATTTCACTCACACCTGGATAATTCCGGGGATTATCTCACACCGCAAGTCATACTGAGGTCCATAACCTATGTTCTCATTCAGCATATCACCACTAGTGCCTGTCCTTATCATTTAGGTTATTTAATTATTCAACGAATCTCCTAGAGTTGGTGTACCCTATCGGACTTAACTCAAACATTTGAACAACTAAAATGCCTCAACAGGCCCAAACATAAATATCTCAAATGCCGGTATACTAGGGTCACACACACCCTCTAAAGACTCACACTCAAAACATCCAAACCAAACTTCCAACATAAATTGCTCGACTTAACATCTTGAAAACATATGTTCAATAGGAGGTAAAGTATAAAATAACAAGTTATAGATTAAAGCATTTAGAGAATAAATCATTTGAAAGAACATTTAAAATATAAAGATACATCAGTACCAGTCGACTAATACAAGCTTAAGTCGATTGTCTAGAAAGAGAATTTCTTATTTTTAAGAAAAATAAACTAAGTGTTATAAGTCGACTTGTAAAAGTCATAGGTCGACTGTCCAGAGAGAAAATCAAATAATTTTTAAGAAAATATTCTAAGTATAGCAGTCGACTGAAAAAGGGAATAGGTCGACTGTCCAGAGAGAAAATTACAATAACTTTGGAAAATAATTCTAACTTTACCAGTCGACTGTAAAAGGTATAGGTCGACTGTCCAGAAGGAATTTCAAGAAAACTAAAGAACATAGCAGCCGGGTCGTATCAGTCGACTGAAAATTTATACAAGTCAACTGTCGGCCTACAGACTGCATACTTTTGGTTGTGCACAATTCAACCGATACGTAGTTTTACTTTATGAAAACGATTTCTACAAAAAGCATTTTTCTTATATGATCAAATACCACTTGTAGGATATATAATAGCCCATAAAACTAGATCAAACTACTTGAATCTATGAAAATAGAGATTTTGTTGATTCTTTCAATTAATACATGGATTGTGCATAAATTCAAAATTAAAGTTTCTTAAAATTAATCGATCACTGAAATAGTTCGTATTCAGATCCAAAACATACAAATATCAAATCTCAAGAGAGTCCCCAATTTGGGTATATTTCCTCAAAACAACTAATTTCTCAAATTTCAATTCTCAATACATGATCTCTTGATTCATAACTTTTCCTTTCAAATTTCTCAAAAACTGAATTTCGACCACAACTCACAATCATAATCAATTGATACATCACCATATCAAATTTGTATTTACATACCACTAGGGTTTCACAAGATCCAAGTTATCATCCACCCAATCTATCATTTTCATAGTTATACTCAAACCCTAAACATGCTTTCTAGCAAATAAAATTCAACATCCAAGATCCATTAAAACATTCATAGATCAACAACCAAATTATACCACTCACATACATAAACAAATCAACCAAACAATTACATCACTCATATGCAAAAATACACAAAGCAAAACAAACAAGTCACTCACATACAACATAGACAAATCAAAAGAAAAACAAACATGTCACTCACCTTGAAATGAAGAAATTCGACAAGAAGCCTTTCTTTTGCGAAATCCAAGATCCTCTTCTTAATCCTCCAAAAATAACAAAACTTTATGTTGTGCAGCGAAAGACGGCTGCACTTTTCTTTTAAATAGCCGGAAATAGGAGTTTTAGGATTTTTAGACACATTTGCAAAATAACTCCTTGAAAACATAACTTTACATAAATGGATCCCTATACTTGGAAACTTGATAAAATCAATTAAATTGAGATTTAAAAGCAAAATAAACACCTTACTTTCCAGTCGGTACTGTTTAAAAGTCCAGAAAATAGTTTTTACACTTTCACCCCTCAAAATGACAATTTTGCAAAAAAATCCTTCTTTTCTTAATATTTGCAAATAGATCCAATAAATATCAGAAAAATCTAGAAAAATTACAAATAAATCCCAAATAATAAATAATGATTTTCCATAAAATAAATTTTGACTTTTGAACTTCTCAAGAAAATATTTGCACGTGTTTCGCACGTGTAAAAAGATAATTTTTCTGAAAATATTTATTAAATTCCCAAAAAATCATTTTAATTCATTTATAAACATTTTAAAATAATATTTAAAAATACGGGGTACTACACATTTCCACCCCTACGAATTAAGTGAGTAATCGTTGATTTGAGAGTAGTGGGGATGGGCCAGACTGATCTGGACTCATATAAACCCAAAGTCGAGTCGCCATTGGTCCTTTGGGCTTGAGGTTTTTTTTTTTTGGCTTTTTTTTATATACTTTTTTTTAAGGCACTCATCGGATACTAAAAGTCTTGGAGTTAATTATGAGTTGGATTCATATTTGGTGGAATTGGCCTTGCAAAAGTATTCAACTTCATATCATAGAACCTTACAGCTTCCACCTGCCTCCTTTGTGCCTCTCCCTGAACCCCTTGTAGTTGTATCTCTTAACACGGATTTCTTACTTAAGATAACACGTTGACAATTTGGTGATTTCCTCACACCTGCATTCCACAACTTGTATCTGCTAACACCCCTAGTTAGATTCAATGAAGTAGCACCTCTGAGACTCTGAATCCATCCTAATTGTTTTCGTACCACCAACTAGAGTATAAGTAGGACATCCAAATATTCTGAAAGAATCAAGAATATAAGTTGGGAACTCAAGATAATTCCCTCTCGATGGTGAATAAATAATGAAATAGCATGCATGAATATCTGCTTCTACCATGAACGACTGGTTAAGTTTTGGGTTCCGAGTTAGAAATGAATATGATTCAGGTTTTAAGTTGATCAAACTTCTATAAAATCACAAAGAAATGGTGGTTTAATCCTATGTGACAGAAAAAAAGGGATAGAATCAGAAATATATTGCAAAAAAGATATATTTTTGAAAAAAGTGATATTTCTGAAACATGTTTGTTTATTTTCTTTATCTGAATAATTTATCCAATATAAAATAAAAAGATTTTAACAAGGTTAATCTGGGCCCCTTGATACCAACGAAGTTAACCCAACCGTTGATTAAAGACAGAAGAGAAACCCCTCGAATCAAATCAAACAAAATAAATATACAAAATTTTGCAGAAAAAGAAAGAAAAACAGAGAAACACATCCTCTCTTGCTCATCGCTCGCTGGCTCTGGAATCCATCTAAAACCCTAATCCTAATTTTCAATTCCCAATCGTATTCTGATCAATTTATTCTCAGTCTTTGCAGCCATCTTTTCAGGTCAGTGATCGGTCAGAAATCCTAATCCCCAATTTCTATAATCGTTGAATTTTGTTTCATGTTTTTACCAGCTTTATTGTTAATTTCACTTGTTATTATCTTTGTTGATATTATTTGAAGTAGCTCGTTAACGAAAACGAAGGTTACCCAACACCTAAAATCTACAATTGATTATGGGTCTAATGTTTCCGTCAAAATCAGTAGCATGCATATTTATTTGATAATGTAGCACAAATGTTTTCATATTTAAGGGGTTAACCCACATAATTGATTTTGTGATCCAAATGACATTCTGTTTTTTTGAATTTGTCATGTCAAGAGACATGGACATAGACATAGACATAGACATAGACATTGCGGAGAAGACGTTCTTTCTTTGACTACTACGGAAAGAACCGATGCCGAAAGAACCTATCCTTTAAAATTTCCTCGCTACTATGGGCGTGGGAATCAAATTTCAAAAATATCTTGCTGAATATCCAAATAATCTGATACATATTTGTGTATAATAGAACTTGCTGTAAAACACAAACGGCAAAGTCTACTTAACATTGTAATAAAAGCAAGGTAAAATGTTCATTTACTTTATAGAATAAATGGGTAAAATATAAGATAACCAAAGAAATTTTTCATACCTTGCAATGATTAGAAAAGATGCTAATGTGTCATTGAGATTATGGTAACTTATGAATTATGAAGCACTTAATTTTTAGAATTAGAAAAAATAAGATAAATTTTATTTTATAAGAAATAAAAGATTTTTATTTGATACAAATAATAGGAAAATTGAATACTTTTTTTTGGTTTTAGATGATCTAGATATTTTAAATTTAGATATATGAGGAAAAATTGTAATTTGACCCTACAGAGGGAGCGGAGATTAATGATCATCATCATCATTGCCTGTCTCGTTGGATTGATTAGCATGACACCCTAAATCCTGATTACCTCTACACGAGCTTAGAGACTATAGGCTGAATCTAAAATCTATTTTGTGGGAAGCTATGTATCTGAGTGTTCAAGGAGATAATGATATTTCTCTTAATGGAATACAATTTTGATCATTAGTCAATGTATTAATTTAGGAATTAAACAAATAGAATACCAACCAAACGCACGTGATGCAGTTGTATAACCTCCCAGTTCTATGTGTGGGGCCCCTTTTGGAACTCCATTTGAAGTGGAGAAGTTAGAAATTCTTCCCATGTTGGAAGCTAGGTCGAGCACAAAAAAAGGAGTATCTCAAATCTTAGCTTTTCGTGACGAATGTGTATCACCCTAGACTTATCTTGTACTCGCTAATTCTTTCAAGACCTTAGGTGCCAACCCATTTACACCCTTAGACTTATCTTTGGGAAACAACTACCTATAACTTGGTTGTTATCATTTTTGAGTAATTTTAGGAAGAACTATAGTTCTATGCTTATGTCATTCCCTTTCCGGATTTTCAGTTATTCTCGATGCTTATAATTCTCTTTGCTAGAAGTCTTATATCAGTAATTTATGTTCTAACAAACTAATTGTTTCCAAATTGTGATTTGCCTTCTGGTGTGTGGCCAATTATTGTTCCTATTCATTTTATAGTTTCTCGTATTTATTAAAAACTACATGCTTCTCCAAGTAATTTGCTTTGGGAAGTTCTTGTGTTGTAACCTTTGAAGCATAGGTACGGGCACATGTACTAGTATGGGTGCAGGTACAAGCAGGAGTACGGGTACGACCATTGTAGATCTTGTTACAACCATTATATCGCCCATTATCCAATGTAGCGACATATCAGTATGAGCCCAATAATGAAAAATAACTGTTATTTGGTTGTTTTGGGTTTGGATTCAAACCCAACCCAAACTCGATTGATCCAAAATCGTTAACTCCGCAGTATAGAAAAAAGAAAAGAAAAGAAAAGAAAAGAAAGGAAAGCAAAACCTTATCTCTAATTTTTCTCCTCATTTTATCTTTTGAAACCGAATTTTTACAAGAGCTTGAAGCCACGTCATGTATTTGTTATCTTCTAAATTAGTCTTCTCATCGATCAATTTTTAATGTTTTTGTTATTTACTTATATAATATATTTATTCTTTAATATGTAGATATCTTTCTTTTATGTATTATAATGCAGTTTCATGTAGTCAATTATATACTTTGTTTCTAATTGGTTGCATGAGGTTGTTTTTATTTGTGAAAATGAATGCAACGGTTGTTTAAATAACATTTAGGATATATATCTTCCTCTGATATTGCAACCCGTTATTTTTTGAATATTATCGATAGATCACCTAATACCTGATATCAGATATCAGATATGAGAATTTTCCATCTGATACGGTACCACTATCTAACATTTAAAACCCTAATTGGTAGAGTGACTGCTTTGTGCGAAAAATGAGTAGGCGTGGATATGGTAACGGGATCTATGTTTACTCGTCTGCACTTAAAATGTTTGTGAACAACATGCAAGGTTCTAAATGCTGGATTTGGATGTCGTGTTTGTTTAAGAATTCTCGTCTCGGATGTCATGGAAATTTCGGGGATATTTGATAAAATTTGAATGTCATGTGGAATAAAAACTTGTCTCCTAAATGTGTTGTATATTACCTCTATATAACTATGTATCACCATATCGTATATATAATTCAAGAAAAATTAGTTACGACCTAAATATGTAGTTGGCTTGAAAACACAAAAATAATGAAAGATGCAATATAAATTGTATAATACGAACATGTTTTATCAATATAATCACAATTGAAATACAATTATAACCAAGTAAAAAACTATACAAGTAAAACATATCTATGACCCATCCCATAAACATGTAACTCGCAATTTAAACACGATTACAACCAAGTAAAAAACTATACAAGTAAAACATATCCATGATCTGCCCTACAAATATGTAAGTGATTAACACACGAGTAAAATTAAATTAGTTAAACATAAATTAATGAATGTGATGGATAAGAGGAGAAGACGGTGATGGGGAATGGGCATGAAGATGAGGAGGAAGAGAAGATGACAACATTGTCATAAGGAGAAAATAATTACATCGCAAGGATGAAAGACAAAAAAGAAGGCAGAGACGAAGACACCATTATAAAAGTTGGGAATTTAAGGTAGTGTTGCTTTTGGATGTCTGGATTCATACATATATGCATATGTACTAGTGGAAATTGGCAGTGCACCAAGTGCACTTGGCCTAGTGCACGTGACTAATATTGTAATACTCTAAAAACTATATGTAAAAGTATATAAGTTATTTTCAAAATTTAAACTCAAATTGCAAATTAATTTTTTTTTTATGAATTATAGGAAATAAAGAGATAAACTTAAAAATCTAGATTATTCAAAAAATTAAACGATTAAAAATTCTCTCTATTTAAACGTAAAATAATTCTATCACTATTAAAACTACTTTAAATTAGAAAAACAACTAACGTCTAAGCTACCTATATAACTAACGACCTTATCCATACAAACAAAACTAAAAAGATTAATTTAAAACTAACGAAACTTAATCTAGTCGAAGTTAGGAAAATAATTAAAAGAAAATATAAAAATAGTTTCCTTTTATCTTAGATGACAATTAAAAGCGGATTTGGATCCTCTACTCTGCCAAATATCAAGTGTAGCCTACACTTGAGTAATTGTGGCCTTCCATCTTATATCAAGTTGGATGGATGGCCACAATTAATTAGGGCACACTATCAACCCTAAAATTAAGTGAATTCAATAGTTTTCCATATTAGTATTCATCAAAAATTAAAATTTTTGGATTAGTTCCCATCTAAATCTACTTCACAACCAACCTAAGATACATGATAATATGTATATATGGAAAGTTTTTTTGTGAAAAAAAGACCCTAAGTTAGTAAATTAATCTTTGGTCTTATCAATCTTTTCTTCTAGTATAATTCTTTAACGGTTGTCAAGAAAATCTTGATAAAATTTGACTTAGAAATAATGATAAAATAAATATTTTATGGCTTGAGAATGGGTGCATATGATTGTCTATTCTTTTTTCGGAGCTTTTAAAGCGTGAGTCACCGATTATTATTAGGTAAATAAATGATATTGTATGATTTTATAATTGTGTTTGCATATAAATCATTAGTTAATGTAGATTTGCAACTAAATTTTTTGATTAAAGATTGTTAGATAAAATAGGTCTAAATTTTATGGTTTTTCATTAAATTGTTAATCATATGTGCTAAGTAACTGATTTGCCTTCAACTTTTATATCTAGAATGTCGTGTAATCGTGTAAGGCAAAAGGCTGGCCTTCAACTTCAACTCCACTAAAGAAAACACTATAAATAAAGGATGTTTGGTTGCTTACTAAATTAAAGTTCTATAGTAGTAAAATTTCACCAAATTAAAACTACAACTAAATGCCAAGCACTTATACTGCAGTTGGTAAGGCTTGTCACTTTTTAGTGAGAGGTCACAGGTTTGATTTCGGCCTTAGACAGAATTAATTAGGTATATTGGAACAATCCCTCTCTTCCCAATGTGGGTGGCTACGTCTGAGTGCCACAAAAAAAACTACTACTACTAAATCTATGGACTACAAGTTTCTTCTACAATCAAGAAAAATAATAATTATAATAAAATATTTAATCCTAAAATTGTGAAATTCAACAAATTATTAGTTCAATTATTTGATCCAAAGGTAATTAAATCCAATGCTCCGAACAGACAACAAACCCTAGCATAAAACATAGAAAGACTATAAATCACATATTCATACAATCTAAACACAAATCTTAAAAAAATCATTGGAGCATCAAGAAAAGAATAACATAAAGCAAAACTAAATCATGTTATGAATCTAAATTCAAGCAATTAAGAAATTAAGGTAGAAGAGAAGACAACAATCAACATTAGCTACAAAGTAAAATAGACCAAAAAAATCATAATAACAAATAACTAAGAACGTAAGATCTCAATAAACTAAGAATTTGAAAACAAACTTCAAAAGGAAAATAGAAAACCTTTTGATGGAGCGTACGAGATCAAGGAAGAAGACGACGTTGAGAGAAATTTCATTTTAGTATTTTGTATTTATAAATTTATTTATTTATAAATTTTGTAATAAATAGACCTACATCTCAATCTGAAAATAAATTTCTGACAACATGATGGATGGGCAAATAAACTTCAAATTACTTGATTTCTTATTGTTAGACAATCTTAGGCGTGTAGAACAAGATAAGCGGTTCAAATTTTTCATGGGGCTCTACAGGGTGAGTGCACACGGTAGTGCATACCAAAGTGGTTCACAACGGAAGCTTTCTCTCTTTCTCTCTTTCTCTCTCTCTCTATATATATACCGTTGTGCACTTAGCCTCTGTGTGCACTCGGCCTTTCGTCCAACCATTCACAATAATCTACACGCATAAATTAGTCTAAATATGTAAAATCAAGTCATTTAAAATTTATTTGCCTATGCATTGAAGTGTTACAAAATTATGTGGCTGAGTATCCTTTTTGTATCACGAAGGCCAAAAGGCCGAGTGCACATGGAGGTGAGTGCACAACGGAAGGTTTCTCTCTCTCTGTATGTGTGTGTGTGTGTGTGTGTGTGTATTATGTGGCTGAGTATCCTTTTTGTATCACGAAGGCCAAAAGGCCGAGTGCACATGGAGGTGAGTGCACAACGGAAGGTTTCTCTCTCTCTGTATGTGTGTGTGTGTGTGTGTGTGTGTGTGTGTGTGTGTGTGTGTGTGTGTGTGTGTGTATTGGGGAGTGATCTTGTGAGGCCATCCTTCTCTTATTTTGAGGCCTCATACACGAACTCCCATGACAAATTTTAACCATTCATCTTGTTCTACATGCCTCAGATAGTCTAAGATTGTAAATCAAGTAATTGGAAGTTCGTTTTTTGATGTTTTACAATGTGAAAAATAATTTAAGGCTGAAAATTCATTAATTTTTAACGATGTAATGGATGGACAAATGTATGTACAAATAACTTGATTTTATACACTTATAATATCGTAAGCATGTAGAATAAGATGAACGGTTCGAATTTTTGATATGAAGTTCGTATCATGGTGGGGCTCAAAGTAAGAGGAAAGGGAAGGATTAGGATGGCAAGTTGGTCGGGTCAAACGGCGACCCGCCCACGACCCGCTCGTTGAACCCGGCCCGTTTAAGGGTTTGGCGGGTTCAGGTCGAACCCGTGTACAGTAACGGGTCGACCCGGGTCACCGAAAATGCGAATCCAACCCGGATAACCCGGCCTGCGAACCCGTTAAGAAAAGCTCAACCCGCCACCAACCCGCGGGTTACGACCCGTTGGACCCGTACGGGTCGAACGTTCGACCCGTTACAGGCCGATCGTTGACCTGCGGGTCAGCGAAACGTTGGGGGGGTTTACTGTACAACAGAGCCAAACGGCTCTCTTCCTAGCCTTTTTTTTGTTTTTTTTTGGTTTTTTTTTATACATTTTTAGCCTATAAATACCCCCCCCCCCCAAACCCCCTAAAAAAAATCACACCTTACTCTCTTACTCTCTCTACTATTATAACTCATTTCTAAGGAATTTTTCAACAATTGAAGAATTCAATAAGCAAGTCTTCAACAAGGCATATACACGATCAATTTTTGATCGTATCGAAATCAAGATTCAACGTCTTCAACTCTTCAAGTCTCGTCCAACTCCAAGTGATCAAGTCGTCAATTCTCCTTCAAGCTCTTCTCAACTCTTCAATTCCGGAATCGCTTATTTCTAGTTCTACTTTTATTCTTATTTTCACGATTTATTTTATATACGCGTTTCCACGGTGAACGGTATCAAAATTTCATACCTCTCGTTATTTTATTTTTGTGTTGTAGTTATAATTATTATTGGTTTTTTGATCTTCTCTATCTCAACCCTCTTGTTTTTTAGATTTTTTTAATAATTCACCGTTCCTACATTGTGTAGTTTTTTTTACATACATTAGTACATTACTACATTATGTCTAGATCATGCGGTAGTGGTCGTAGCGAGCAAGATTCCTCCTCCTTTTCCTGTAGGCCATCAATTGTCCCAATTAGTGAGCCCGTCCAAGAGTACCATGATCCTCCTACCCAAAAATGGGGTGCACACGACGAGTTTGTAGGTGACATACAATTAGAAGAAGAACAACAACAACAACCAACCAACCAAAACCACACAAACCCGTAGTAGTAGGAAAAGTAGAGGAGAAACTAGTGATTGACATAAGTTTTACGATTATATCCCGGACAAACAAACTCTGGGTATAGGTTTGATAGTTTGTAAAACATGTTCTAAAACATACAAATTCAAGAGGGGTGACGGCACTGGTACAATTAGTAGACACATCCAACATAACCATAAAGACCTTCTTGCTAACCTACAAGGCCAACAAAAAATCAACCCTAGGACCGGTCTAGTTGATAGCCACCCTTATGATCCCAATCTTGTTCGTCGAGAAGTGGACCGATTAGTCATAAAGGAAGAGTTACCATTTTTCTATCCCGAGAGTAGGGACTTGGAAAATTTTAACCAAACGGCCTTAAACCCTCATTTTAGAAGAATTCCGAGAAATACTTGCAAATCGGATTGTTTTAAAATGTACATCGAAATGAATGACGCTTTGATTACAATTTTATGGAGTTTAACTTGTAGAGTTAGTTTAACTTCGGATTGTTGGACGGGTGTTAATAATATTCCAATGATGGAAATAACCTGTCATTGGATCGACAATGATTGGATTCTTCAAAAAAGAATCATATCACTTGCGGCGTTGCCGTATTCCCATAATGGTACTGAAATAGCAAACCGTATTTTAGAAATTTGTAATGTTTTTTATATTCGCGATAAAATTATGTGTATTAGTTTTGATAATGCATCTAACAACAATGTAGCATTTACTACTTTAAAATCCGTATTAAACCCTCCATCTGACAATATTTTTCATGTTAGATGTGCATGTCATATTATAAATTTATGTGTTCAAGATGCATTAAAAATAGCTGATCCATATATAGTTAAAACTAGAAATTGTGTACATTTCAATGCATTAAGTCCAAGCGTATTACAAGAATGGAAAGCTTGGTGTAGGCTTAAAAATGTACCTTTTAGAAGATTTCCAAAGGATGTTAGACACCGATGGAATTCTATTTTTGATTTACTACATGTTGTTACCGAATATAAAGCAGTTGTAAATGATTTTTGTATCGCATTTCATATGCCAAATTTTGAAATGACTCCCACCGATTGGTATTATGCCGAAGCTTTGTTGAAATTTTTAGAACCGTTTAAAACCGCAACTTTAAAATTTTCAAAAACATATGAATCTACTTCTAGTAGCATTTTTATTTCATTAGTTAGCATGATGCAAACATTTAACGAAGTCTTAAATGATCCCAATGTTGGTGAGATTGTAAAACCTGCATACAAATTTTTTTTGAAGTATTATTTTCCTCCTCCTGTGTTGATTTGTGTTGCTACCATTATGGATCCTCGTATCAAATTATAAGGTACGAAGAGTTTGATTGAAATGTTTTTTGCATTACTTGAAGAAAATGTAGAATTAGTAATTGATTGCGCTACTTTTGTCACGCCCCGCTTTCCGAAATACGGGAACACAAGCACGTAACTGAGGTCCAGCGAATGATATAAGTACGCCAACTCATATCATCCATAAGCTGTACCAGTCTTAGCTCAACAATATAAGAAAAATGAATCACATCCACGCAAAAATACATAATCACATAAACGAGAATGAAATTCAATAACCAAATCTGGAATATAAGAACTTATCAAATAGCTCGAGAGGCTCCTGCTCCAATTATAAAAGAACCGCTCATCAATGCCTCCAAGAAATTCTCCTTGTGTACCTGTACTTGTTCATCTAAAAAGAAATAATAATTTGTCCTTAGAGCAAGTACGGACAGCAAGTAGTGAAAAGCAGAGAGTAAGGGAACATGGTACATGAAGGAATATGAATCAAGATCAAATTGCAAGGACAATAATGATACTAATAACAATGGTCTTAATCAAGTATATATACATGTCAACTAGGTCTATTATCAAGCTGTTTCTCCTATCTAGTGCACGTACTACTGCGTTCCATACCACATGTTCAGTGCACGCAAAACAGTGTATGTTTTAGACATAGTGGTGGGATCTACAGAGCGTGTACTCGGTGTCAATAACAATCATTCACAATTTTTAATTTTCAATTTCCATTCAATCATTCACAATCAATACTTCTCCTTCCATGTTAATACGATTTCACGATAGGTCTTACCGAGTACATTTTCTGAGACTATCCACTACTAAGTCAACCCTTATTAACCCCGGCTTGTTTAGTATTTTATTATTAAGTCATTCATGTCCACGTAAGTGTATATAAGAATGTCAAGGGGATGATAGAATGCAGCAACATGATGCGTTGCACAATAATAAACTTGAAGTAGTAAATCTAAAACAATAATTCTCTTTATATTACTTTAACTGATGCCTATTATAACTTGGTCGAAACCTCAGTACGAGGCAGACAATGCAGCAGGAATTATAAAAAGCCATCACATATATGTTCATTCAAGTCGATAATCAACAGGTTATTGTATCATAAAATGCATTACACTAATGTACAATAATTAGGATGTTCTTTACAGTGTACAAGTCCATTTATCATGTTATTGTTCAAGTCACAATATCTCAATGGATCAATGTATTCAATCACCATTCATTTTCTTTGTATACAATTCTAGTCATTTTAATTATGTCAAGTGTGTATGTAGACTTGGGTTTGAGTCAATGGATAATAATAAGATGTCAAGAGTACGTCGGGTTAGCTCATGTAAACCCTCGATACTCCCAACGGAAAGGAGACAATGCAAATTAGAATAATTGAAATGAAATTACTTGCTTAGAGATCAAAAATCTTGAACTAGAATAATAAAAGAGTTCATGTGGACTTGCCTTTTTCTTGTAGACGATTAGATTAGAATTACCAGAATAACGGAATCAGAATCTCGGGGAGTGATCCCAAGAACACGTGCGAAGATGCATGCCAAAATAACAAACAGCAAATCCCAACTCCACACCAGAACAGCACATACACCAAATGCCCAATACAACAACCCACTCTCACAAAACAGCACACACACAACTTATCCAATCCTTACCACACAACAACAATACTACTCAACCCAACAGCAACACATGGTCCACCAAACACCAAACGTGGATCGCGATCCTCTTCTTCATGAAGAGCAACACAATTACTGATCCCCTCTCCCAAAACACCAAACACAAGATCAAGATCTCACTTCCACAAAATACCAAACAGGATCTCCCCCTTTACACAAACACCCAAACACCAATCTTCTACCCACAAGCAGAAGACTCCCCAACAACACCAAACACAACACCAACACCAACTCCACAAGGCAAAACAATCCCTTCAACAACTCCAAAACAGTACATACTCCAGTCCAATCTCCTACACCAAACTCCAATACACCAATACAATAACTCAGTAATCCTCAACTTCACACAAGCACCAACCCACCAAACAGCAACTAATCTCAAACAGCAACAATCCCAAAACTCTGTCTCCTTCTCCCCAAATTTCGACACAAAGAGAGAGAGGAAGAGAGAGAGAGAGCGAGAGAGAGATTTGGCGGGAGAAGAGAGTACGGCGACTGGGAAGGATGGCGAGCGACTGGAGGGCGAGGCTGCGAGGCAACGGTGCGCGACTGGAGGGGGAGCAGCGACGATTGGCGGGGCACGCTCAGGGTCGGAGCTCCAGTGATGGGTTCGGCCAATGGTAGCGATGATGACGGGAATGGCTTCGGGGGTTCGAGCGAAGAGGCTTCGAGGGTCGGGGAGTCGAGGATGGAGATGGGGCGATGAGCGACGGCTTCAATGAGGGGCTCTGTTTTGGGTTGCGATTTCGACGGTCAGCTGGCTGCGCGAGCGCGAGAGACAGAGGTCACTGCCGTGGAGTCAAGCGGTAAGGGCAACTGCGGAGGGCGAGGCTGATGGCGATTTGAGGAGGAGCTGTCAATGAGGAAGGGATGAGGGAGATGGAGTGGAGGTGGCGATGACTTGGGCGTTGGGTTTGTTTGGGTTTCCTGTTGGGAAACAGGAGAGGGAGAGAGGGAGACGGGGAGAAAGAGGGAGAGTGTTTATTAAAATAATAATCAAAGTAGTTAGAGAAAGTGGGGTTGTAGTTAGGGAAACGTGCAAGGTGGAGAAATGTGGAGGAATTTGTATACGGGTGTGTGTATGGGTTTGTGGATTTGGGTTTAGGGTCCAATAGAAGATGGGCTTGATTTTTGGGCTTCAAATGAATATAATAAATCCAATAGTAATTGTTGGCCTTCTCAGGAGTTCAAAATAATCAATAAAATGGTGATATTGATTAACTTAGGCTTCAAAGTAATTAAATAGAAGAAAAGAGACATATTCTAGTTTGGAATATAAATTTGAGTTTCAATAGGAGATTCAAAAGGATTTAAATGCATTGGAATGATTTATACGGAATTTGAAATATAAGAATACATGGAGAAAAGAAAAGAAATGGAAATCCATATAATTGGAAACAGGGGTTACAACTTTTTTAGTTCAGTTTGAATCTACATTAAATAACTTGTATGATTATTATGAAAGACGTTTTGCTTCTAGTAGTACAAGTTCTGTAGTTAGTTCTTCTTCTAGTACTTCTAAAGGTAAGGGTAAGAGTAAATTTGATGATAGAACATTTAATTTACTTTAACAAATTCAATCAAAAAAACCTAGGACTAATCAACCAAATGAATTAAATTGGTATAACCAACAAGATTCTAAGCCTTCTTCTTCTCCACTAGATATTTTACAATGGCGGAAAGACCATGAACACACTTTTAGTATTTTGTCAATTATGGCTAAAGATTTACTAACTCCTCCTATCTCTACAGTTGCTTCTGAAAGTGCATTTTCTTCAAGTGACATGGTTCTAACTGATTACAGGAATCGCTTGAAGCCCGACACGTTAGAGATGCTCGTTTGCACAGAAGACTGGCTGAAGGCTGAAGATAGGACACAAGGGAAAGCACTATCAACGTCCACAAGTGGGAGCAACTCGCCGGAAGAAGAAGAAGAACAACAACAACAACAATAGCTTTGCTTGTAATAGCAACTCGACCGACACGTTAGAAATTGTATTATATCTTTGCTTGTTATGTTAAATTAGAAAAATTGGAGTCAATTAAAATTGTATATAAGAAATATGTTAGTGTATAAAACATATTTGTGAATTGAATTCTTCATTTCATTAGAAATTGTGAAAATTGTATAACTTAAATTCATATCAATAATATTTCAATATTTTTGCCAATTTCACTCTTTCAATCTTATTATTATTATTACGATTTTTAATGTTTATTAGTATTATTAGTATTATTATAAGCTAAAAATATTTATAAAAAAAAACCTATCTATCTAAACAGGCCAACCCGTGGGTCGACCCGACCCAACCCGGGTTGGACCCTAAAGGGTTCACGGGTTGGGCGGATCGCCTAATACAACTTTGGGCCCGGCCCGGTTAAGTCACCAAACCGGCCCGAGCCCGCCCAAGTCATTGTCCAACCCGGGCGAGTTCGGCTCTTTCAATCTTATTATTATTATTACGATTTTTAATGTTTATTAGTATTATTAGTATTATTATTATTACTATAAGCTAAAAATATTTATAAAAAAAAACCTATCTATCTAAACAGGCCAACCCGTGGGTCAACCCGACCCAACCCGGGTTGGACCCTAAAGGGTTCACGGGTTGGGCGGATCGCCTAATACAACTTTGGGCCCGGCCCGGTTAAGTCGCCAAACCGGCCCGAGCCCGCCCAAGTCATTGTCCAACCCGGGCGAGTTCGGCCCGGCCCGGCCCGTTCGACCCGAATGCCAACCCTAGGAGGGACTCACATGATCACTCCCATATATATATACTAGATTTGCCTGTGGCCACATGCCTACAACACGTCTTCAGAAGGATACAACATATAAAAAGTCTTGTAAACAGTAAACCAACAATTATGTAGCTCAAGTTTGAATAGTATGACAATAATTAGTTGTAAATAAAAGTCCATGTTTCCATTAGTATATGGTGAAAAATAATTATAAATTGGAGTATAAAAGTCCAGGTTTATATATATACTAGGTTTGCCCGTTGACACGTGCCTACGGCACGTCTTCGGAATGGTACACCTAGTTTAATTATATAAAATAGTTTTGGAGGTCCAGCAAATTAATTGAAGTAGCAAACATATTATATGAGGAAGCAGTATATCTACCTTTAAGCTCAATTATCGCCCTCCTGGTCATTAGCTTAAACTTACCTGGAATGCATATAGTTTGTTAGGAACACTACATAGAGTTTTTTTTTAACTTCAGCATCAATTTTAGATGCTTGTAATAGTTATGGAAGAACATTATCATATAGGTTTTATAGAGCTTACTCTATTCCCATAACCACTATAAGCATGTCTAAATACAATGGTAACGCAAGTGCAGGTGTGAAGCTATCTACAATATCAATAATCAAAATTTTATTATTTTTTTTAATTTTAAATTTTTTGAAATTTTTTTCAAAAATTATTATTTTAAATTTTTAAAATTTTTTAAAATTTTTTTGTAAGTTTTTGATTTTTTAATTTTTTTGAATTATTTTTAAAGTTTTTAAATTTTAAATTTTTTTGGTTTTAAATTCTTTTTTAAAAAAAACATTTAAAATTTTTATTTTCTGTATTTTTTGAATAGAAGAGAGAGAGAGAGAGAAAGAAAGAAATAATTAAATAAATGAAGGAGTTGTTTTGGGTGGGGATTTGAATTTGAATTTTAGGGGTAAACTTTTGGGGGGTAAATATGTTTTGTGAGGTTAGATCTGGACCTTTGATTTTTGGGGGATTGAAGGAGAGCCACTTGATAGCTTTCTTTGTGTTTTATTATATATATATATATATATATATATATATATATATATATATATATATATATATAGGGAGCCCTTCGGTTGAGAACTAATTTTGGTGAGAACTCCGTGAGAACTCACGAAGTAGACCCCCCCATGAAAAATCCGAACCGACCATCTCGTTCTACATGCCTTAGATAGCATAACTTAAAGAATTCAAATAATTTGGAGTTCGTTTGCTCATCCATCAAATGGAGTAGAATTTTCAGCCATACAATTTTGCGATGATGTAAATCATGGGAAAATGAATTTCAAATTACGTGAATTCTTTATGTTATGCTATCTAAGGCGTGTAGAACGAGATGGCCGGTTTGGATTTTTCATGGGGGGTATACTCCTTGAGTTCTCACGGAGTTCTCACCAAATTAGTTCTCAACCGAAGGGCCACCTATATATATATATATATATATATATATATATATATATATATATATATATATATAGAGAGAGAGAGAGAGAGAGAGAGAGAGAGAGAGAGAGAGAGAGAGAGAGAGAGAGATGGTTAAATAAATAAATGAGTTGTTTTGCGGGGGGGGATTTGAATTTCAGTTTTTGGGGGAAACTTTTTGGGTGGGAAATGTGTTTTGTGAGGTTAGATGGGCCTTTGATTTTGGGGGGGTTGAATGAGAGCCACCTGATACCTTTTTTTGTGTTTTATTATTATTATTATAGAGTAATGCTCCATTGAAAACGGGTTTGTTTTCACCGGGTTGGGAAACAACGATCTGAGCCGTTGGATCGCTCTTGATCGTGATCAGCGGCTCAGATCGCTGCCGCCCATCACCCAATATCACTTAGGTGGCGGAGGATTAATTTGGGAATTCCGTCCCAAATAACTCTTCGCCTCTTTCGCTCTAAAAAAATGAATGAACCTACGCCGTTGTTGGAAACAATGACCTAGGTTATAAAAAATTGAATCATAGGCCGTTGTGTGGAACAATGGCCTTCATTCAATTTTATATAACCTAGGCTATAAAATTTTATAGGCTAGGTTATTTGAAACAAAGAAATTTTATAGCCTAGGCCGTTGTTGGGAACAACAACCTAGGTTATAAAAAATTGAATGAAGGCCGTTGTTTGGCGTTGTTCCAAACAACGGCCTATGATTCAATTTTTTATAACCTAGGCCGTTGTTCCCAACAACGGCCTAGGTTTATTCATTTTTTTAGAGAGAAAGAGGCGAAGAGTTATTTGGGACGAAATTCCCAAGTTAACCCTCCGTCACCTAAGTGATATTGGGTGATGGATGGCAGCGATCTGAGCCATTGATCACGATCAAGAGCGATCCAATGCCTTAGATCGTTGTTTTCCAACCCATGAAAACAAACTCGTTTTCAATGGAGCATTGCCTTATATATATATATATATATATATAGGGAAAGTTTCCGTTGAGCACTGGGCTAGTGCTCAGCGATCTGCGCACTGGAGATAGGCCGTCCGATCTGTATTTTTAATCATGATTCAGATCTAATGGCTCAAATTCTCTCCCGCTCTTCTGACACTTACGGAGGGGTAATTTAGTCAATTACCCCTACCCTCTCTTTCTTCTCTGCCCTTACATCTCAGATGCTTTTCGATCTTCCCCTTTCTCCCAAATCCCTAATCTCTCTCTCTAGCTCTCTGGCGTGATCGATCTTCAAATCATCTCAGCGATCTCCTATATAGGGAAAGTTTCCGTTGAGCACTGAGCTAGTGCTCAGCAATCTACGCACTGGAGATAGGCCGTCCGATCTGCATTTTTAATTATGATTCAGATCTAATGGCTCAAATTCGCTCCCGCTCTTCTCACACTTATGGAGGGGTAATTTAGTCAATTACCCTTACCCTCTCTTTCTTCTCTGTCCTTACAGATCAGATGCTTTTCGATCTTCCCCTTTCTTCCAAATCCCTAATCTCTCTCTAGCTCTCTCGCGTGATCGATCTCCAAATCATCTCCTCCCTCCTCTTCATCGATTTGTCGACAAAATCTCCATCTCCGCCCTCTCCGATGCTCCCTTTTCCCCTTCTTGGTCATCTTCGACAGGCGAGTTTAAAACCCTAGCCACAAAATTGATCGGAACCCACGACCCAAATCGACGCCGTCCTCTCCTCCTCAGTGACACGATCCACCTCTTCACGCTCATCCGGACTCATCTCTTCCTCCTCCATTCCCCCATCGTTATTGGAGGTATTAGAATTTTATTTTTTTTGCTCTACTTCATATTGTTGAAAAAAACCAATTTTTCTTAACTGCTGGTATAGATAAATCTTGTTTTAAAAAATTAGGACAAATTGAAACCCTGGTATAGATTTTTTAGATTATAGTAAAAAAAACTTGAAGTAGGTGATTTAATGTTGGATAGCTATTTGATTATATACTGTGATAGATATTTGATTTTATATAGTGGATAGTAATATGCAGACGTATACTGTGATAGTAATCTAATTATATATTGGATTTTGTAATAGGTATGGAGGGTGGGGAAGGTTGCTCACAACTTGGTGAATTGAAGAAGAGGTGAATTCTTCTACTAAAGATAGCTCCGAGGATGGTAACGACTATATGAATTGAGGGAAGTATTTGATTCGCGAACAATTTGGTAAATTTGATGCTTTACTGTATTTTATTTTGGTGATGAATCAATAGGCAGTGATGAATTCATGAAATGGTCAAGTTGAGTTTATAGATTTTCCCCACCCACGAAGTCAAATATATCTCTGTGCTTTTCTTTATATATATATATATACTGGGCTGGTGCACTCGCGCTAAGCCGTCCGATTCTGCATTTTGATTATGATGCAAATCTAATGGCTCGCATTGTCACTCGCTCTTCTCACACTTATGGAGGGGTAATTTGGTCATTTACCTCTACTATCTCTTTCTCTCTGTCCTTTCAGATCGAGAGCTTTTCGATTCGCCCCTTTTTCCCAAAAAAATAGAAACAGAGGTGGGGGTTTGTGTAGGTTGCATATATTCGCCCCTTTTTCCCAAAAAAATAGAAACAGAGGTGGGGGTTTGTGTAGGCGTGGCAATCTAATGCAGCCGTAATGCTAAACCAGTACACTTTTTGTGAGAATGCTTGATACACTTGTACACTTATGAAATAACCTAGTGTTGTGAAATCATGTGACTTCTGAGCCTACTTCATTTCATTTTATTAGTATATACATGCTCTCTGTTATATAAATTTCTGTTATGAGCCTATACTTATGCCTGATTGATGATATTTTCAGAGATTGCAGCAGCAGGGGTAGCAGCATTAGAAGTAGAAGCAGCAGTAGCAGTGTCAGAACATTATATTAGAAGTAGTAGCAGCAACAGCACTTTGTTCCAAGACATTCACCAACAAAGTGGTCATTTTCAGGTATTATCCTCATGCTTTATTTAGATGACCACAATTACTTGGGTAGATATTTTTGTTCATTCTTCAATAAAATAATACCAAACAAAGAAATCTTAGTATTCAAGTTTCCTTCTAATGCTTTATAAAAGATTGTTTCTCCATTACAAATCTGTAATTGAAGCTGCAAAACTTCAAATGCACATATTTTATATCGTTCTTTTAAACATTTTGATTATTGTTCATCTTCTTTACCTGCATTTTTTTGGGTTCATTAAGTTTCTTAGTAATAAAGGATTTTTGTTTCATCCATAAATATCAGGTTCTTTTACTAGTAATAAAGCAAAGTGTGCTTCAGAAATGACTGTAAACTGGTACAGAATTTCCATTTCAACCAATTATTTTCTTTTACTAAATAACAATAGTCTTGGGATATTATAAAAATACACTAGTTTGCATGGTTATTAATTTGATGCAGGCATGGTTGTTCTTGATTTCTAGTCTGTGAAAATTGTTAGATTGAGAGGCAAATTATGTGAAGGAATATGCTGTTTTATGGTCTATGTTGCCTGGTAGTTAATTTGGTGCAGACCATGATTTGTTGCTGCATGTTGTTTTATGGTCTCTGTTGTTGCCTTTTTAATGGTTTGATCATTTTGTTGCTACAAGGCTAATCCATTTGATGATGTCTTCTTGTTCTGATATGTTTGTGGTATGTCATAAGTAGAGAACACTAGCAGATGATTACATGAGCATTCAATTTCATCGGTAAGTCTTTCTCCGCTTCTTCAGTTGTGTAAGAAAAAATGCAGGGAGAATAGATGTTAGCCTCATTTGTGTAAGAAAAAAATTATGATACAATTCATCATATTCTTCAATGCAGGGAGAATCTGGGTTATGACATACATTCAAATTCAATTTCAGAAGGACTTGTGATATCAACATTTTCATTGTAAAAGATCCAGGGTTGCAATGCTCAGTCTCGAGTAGGAAGCAGTAGCGGGAGAAGAAGAAGCAATATTTTTTAAAAGCAGCAGCAGTAGAAGGAGAAAAAGAAGAAGAAGAAGTAAAGTTTGTAGGATCATTAATGTTTTTTAATGTGTTTGAATATGTAAATGGCTTCATGTTTGAATTACTAGTGTTGCATAGTGTTGCATTGATTCAATGTGTTGCTTCATCCTTTTATGAAAGAATACTTTGATTTTTTATGAAAGAAAGAAAGATCCTGATCCTTTTTCAATATATTTCATGGCTCGCATTAATCTCTGATAGAGGATGTTGATCCTCTTGCTTAACCTCTATAATGTGTACAAACTGACTTGATACTTATTTTTATATGAGGATCCAAATCTTTGAAGCCAGTTGTTATTTTGTTCTACCTCCCCGAAATTTGAAGAAGCGGTGAAATGTTTATGCCACATTCCATGGTTGTAACCAGGCTACATTTTGAATTTTGCAGGTTGTAAAGCATGACATTCAGATTGAACTGACTGAAATTTGAGGCATATAGAAAGGTTATGCCACATTCCATATTGAACTTCATGTTGTTCACTTATGCTCTTAAACCCCACAAGATAAAACTCAGTACAACATAAATGTATAAACACACATATACAAACAGAGCTTAGAATGCTAGAAAACAAACATATACAGAGCTCAGAGCACAATCAGCCTATAAACAACATAAAAGAGCTGAAAATTTTCATAAACAACATCTATCAAAAAAATGTACAAACTCAAAACAGATAGTATCCTTCTCAAGTATACATATAAGTTACAAAGTCCGAACAAATCTATCAAAAAAATTCTACTTAACTTGTTGAACTCAGTCGTACGTGAAGCATAAAAAGAGTACAACATATTGGACGATACTGATTACACATACAAACATTACAAAATAATCTTCCTTTGTGAATGAAGAACAACTACTGATACTCCAACTGCATCTATTTATCTTCTATAGTTGATTTATCTTCTGGAGTTCATTCTGCATCTGTTACTGGAAAAATTAAGTAAATGTTAGATGAATTTCTACCTCATTTATTAGATAGCATAAACTACAAAGTGATTGTGTTCATGATAGAAATTAAAGAAGGCTCAGAATGTCACTTTATTTCACAAAACATTGTCCTCAAATGAGCACAACATCTTCAGTTGTGAATGCATTGAAAATTGATGCAAGGTTTGAGACTATGTTGGTGTAATCACATATGGCTGCAGTTGAACTGCCACGCCCAAACAGCTTTAACCATCACAAACCCCTACATCTTGTTCCACAATCAACTAAATGCATTCACAAGACAATAAAATCTTAATCACCCAAAGGAAACTATCAGCCAAATCAAAGTAATCAGCCAAAACCATAGTCCAAAAAATCAGCCAAGGAAGATTTCTATCAACCAAAACAACCAGCCAAAATATTAGAAAACAACCAGCCAGAAATTTGCACGCTACAAAAAAAATGTATTAGCAAAAAAAGATCAACCAACGACTACTGATACTCAAGTATCAAAGCAAAAGGATCAGTCTATTGAACTAAAACTCAAGTATCACCCAAAGAGCAAAAGGATCCAAATCTCTGGTGTAACACAAATTGAGCCATTCAAAAGGTACTGAAAATTCTAGTATCAGCCAAAGGTAAATGTTGGCATAACATAAAGGTCCACACTAATCAGATAAAATAACATAAAGAACATGAACACTATAGATAATACTTGGGATATTCTAAAAAATTGATTGTCAGTACTTGAGACTGTGTTGGTGTAGTCACATTTGGCTGCAGTTGGACTGCCACGCCCAAATAGCTGTAACAATCACAATCCCCTACATGTTGTACCACAATTTCAATTAAATGCATCCCCATTTGTAAAGAATCTTAATCACCCAAAGGAAACTATCAGCCATAGCGTACTATTAGCCAAAACTATCAGCCGAACTATCAACCAATGTGTAACCAACTATTAGCCAAAACGAAGGTTGTACTAAAGTGTCAAAGATCAAGCCACAGAAATTCCTAGTATCAGTCAATGTATGCAAAAATTACATTCTCTGAGCCACTGAAAAGCCAACATTGGTTCAGTGACCCCAAAAAATGATCATCAGGCCAAATTTGGGCACAAAATCAAGCCCAAATTTCAACCAGTTGAAACCATATATGGGAAAGTTTCCGTTGAGCACTGGGCTAGTGCTCAGCGATGTGCGCACTGGAGATAGGCCGTCCAATCTGCATTTTTAATCATGATTCAGATGTAATGGCTCAAACTCGCTCCCGCTCTTCTCACACTTACGGATGGGTAATTTAGTCAATTACCCCTACCCTCTCTTTCTTCTCTGCCCTTACAGATCAGATGCTTTTCAATCTTCCCCTTTTTCCCAAATCCCTAATCTCTCTCTCTCTAGCGAGTTTGAGCTCCAAATTTAGGCACAAAATCAAGCCCAAATTTCAACCAGTTGAAACCAAAAAAAAATGTTCACTCCAACTGTTGAAATGAGCAAGTATCAGCAAAAAAAAATCAACCAGAAACTTGTACTGCCCAATTGTAAGAAAGGATCAGCCAAACAGTCTCAATAAGGCTATACAGTAAGGCAAGTCACTGAGTACCAAACTTCATATTCAAAAAATTGTATCTTTCTATCAGAAAACTTCAACCTCAAAGCCAAAATCAAGCATATTCAATTGTATATTCAGTACAAATGAAAATACAATTGCATACATAGCATCTATAACTACCCAATTGTAAAAAAACTTAAGGATCAGCCAACTGAAATTTCAAGTATCAGCCAAATGAAAGCTTAAGGACAAGGGTATTGTACAAAATTTTAAGTGCAGCACCCCACTAATAACCTGACCTCGGAGAAACTTGCACATTGATTTCACTTAGTATGTGAAGAAGATAATAAATTCATCACTGCCTATCAATTCATCCCGTACCCAAATATAAAAGTAGGGTATCATATTTACCAAATTGATTGTGAATGAAATACTTCCCTCAGTTGACCTTCTTCAATTGATTGTAAATGAAATACTTTGGGATTAGATGCTCCTCAACAGTGGGGGTAAATTCACCTTCTTCAACATACAAAAAATTGTCACTCAATTGTGAGCAACCTTCACCTAACTCCATAGCTGTAACAAATTCGAAAATATAATCAAGATCCTCTATTTCGGATATTTTTTTCAACAATAACAAATTATTTTTGAAACTGAGTTAAGAAAAAATGGTTTTTTTCTACAAAAAAAAAATTCTAATACCTCCAATAACGATGGGGGATTGGAGGAGGAAGAGATGAGTCCGGATGAGCGTGAAGAGGTGGATCGCGTCACTGAGGAGGAGAGGATGGTGTCGATTTGGGTTGTGGGTTCCGATCGATTTTGGGGCTAGGGTTTTAAACTCGCCTGTCGAAGATGACCAAGAATGGGAAAAGGGAGTGTTGGAGAGGGAGGA
The DNA here is from genome assembly GCA_017893485.1 of Hemerocallis citrina. Lineage (NCBI taxonomy): Eukaryota > Viridiplantae > Streptophyta > Magnoliopsida > Asparagales > Asphodelaceae > Hemerocallis > Hemerocallis citrina. The sequence goes on from JACEHZ010000304.1 coordinate 112,480, forward strand.
GATGGAGATTTTGTCGACAAATCGATGAAGAGGAGGGAGGAGATGATTTGGAGATCGATCGCACAAGAGAGCTAGAGAGAGAGATTAGGGATTTGGGAGAAAGGGGAAGATTGAAAAGCATCTTATCTGTAAGGGCAGAGAAGAAAGAGAGGGTCGGGGTAATTGACTAAATTACCCCTCCGTAAGTGTGAGAAGAGCGGGAGCAATTTTGAGCCATTAGATCTGAATCATGATTAAAAATGCAGATCGGACGGCCTATCTCCAGTGCGCAGATCGCTGAGCACTAGCCCAGTGCTCAACGGAAACTTTCCATATATATATATATATATATATATATATATATATATATATATATATATATATATATATATGAGTCTTCTTCCGTTGCAAACGGATCTGTGTGCACAGACCCGTGCGAACTTTGATCTGGACCATTGGATCTTTGATCCAACGGCCCATATATATATTTTTTAAATATGCCTTAACCCGTCGTTGGGAAGGACGGGTTAAGGCCAAATTTTATATTAAAAAAAGCTTTAACCCGTCCTTCCCAAGAACGGGTTAAGGCAATCTAAATTCATTTAGATCTGCATTCAGTTCGTCTTCTTCGACGATTCTCTCTCTCGCCCTTTCTTCTTTCTTCGACGAACCCAAAACGAAAAAAACCCTAATCCTTCGCCTAAACCCAAATTAGTCCTCCTCCGTCCGCTCCCCTTCCTCTCTCCCAATATCTACTCCAAAGTTTGAAACCCTACTCTCTCATCATCTCTTCGAAACGAAATCGAAACCCTAGTTCTCCTCCAAATTGATTATTTGGCTTCACTTGGACCTATTTTGTAAGGTATAGACTATTTCTTTATCTCAGTAATCTATATTTGTGTTTATTTTTCAATTTGTGTATACTAAATTATTTAGAAATTGGGTAAAAATTTATTTACCTTAGTAGATTTTAGATGTGGAATTGGGTTGACTTTAAGCATATTCAATTGCCGAATTTTTTTGCTTGCGTTAGTAATTTGTAGAACTAGACATTGTATATACGGAATTAGTTAAAAACTTTTCAGTGCGGTTTTGGTTGAAAACCCTGCAAACGACATCCAAAAAATACGAAACTTTGCGAGTAGGTTGGTCTCACGTAGTACAAACCAACCCAAGTTGTAGAAGTGAGTTTCGACCCACGGTTCGAGATATACGGCCGCGTATCACTTTCGGTTGAAAAAAACCAAGTAAAGCGGTACACGGCCGTATCTCGCAAACCGTGACTCGAAACTCGCTTCTACAAGTTCGGGTGGCTTGCGCTACGTGAATTCGACCAAGTCGGAAAGTTTTGTAATTTTTGGATGTTGTTTGTGCGGTTTTCTCAAGTTCCTCGCATGAGAAGTTTTTGACTTAGAATTTTGTAAGTGCGGTTAGTCTAGATTACCCTTCAAACCACCTCCAAGAAATTCAAAACTTTGCGAGTTGGTTGGTGTCCCCTATGAGAAGCCAACCCAAGTTGTAGAAGTGAGTTTTGGCTTACGGTTCGAGAGATACGGCCGTGTATCGTTTTCGGTTGAAAAAACCAAGTAAAGCGGTACACGACCGTATCTCGCAAACCGTGACTCGAAACTCGCTTCTACAAGTTCGGGTGGCTTGCCCTACGTGAATTCGACCAAGTAGGAAAGTTTTATAATTTTCGGATGCCGTATGTGCAGTTTTCTCAAGTTTATCTTTTTATAAGTAAATGAGTTAGAACTTTTTCATTGCGGTTAGACTAGATTACCCTTCAAACCACCTCTAAAAAATTCGAAACTTTGCGAGTTGGTTGGCGTCCCCTATGAGAAGCCAACCCAACTTGTAGAAGTGAGTTTCGACTCACGGTTCGAGAGATACGGCCGCGTATCGCTTTTGGTTAAAAAAAACCAAGTAAAGCGGTACACGGCCGTATCTCGCAAACCGTGACTCGAAAGTCGCTTCTACAAGTTCGGGTGGCTTGTGTTACTTGAATTCGACCAAGTTGCATAGTGTTGCTATTTTTCGTTGTGTTTTGTGCGTTTTTTGCCACATTTTCGCTTTATTTATTGTTGATAGATAAATGGATGTACCTCGTATCAACTAATCTTAAATTTTTTATTCACAGATAAATGGCTAGAACAAGGCGACCGAGAATCCCTTCTAGTAGTGCTAGTGGTGCACCTATGATGGAGGTAAGATTGATTATTATTAACGGTTTTAAATACGAATATGAGTTTTATTGTCTCATTAATAATAATATTTCTCTTTGTTCATGCAGGTTGGTGGGTCTACACCTGTCGAGGCCGGTCCCTCGTCTTCGGTATCCGTTGCTCCTCCTGGACCAGTGGACTCCAGCTTACTTTCGTTGCAATCCAGACACCGATCGGAATCCGTGTGGACTGGGTCCGCAAAGAAGTGCAACTTCCGGAAGCACGAACTTCTTCCATTTGACCCCCATATCACTCTGTTCTTAGTTGAAGCCGGTTTCTACGAAGCTCGCTTTATGGGGGATGTGAAGCTTGACCGACCTCTACATACAGCTTCGGTCGAACGATGGAGACCGGAGACCCATACTTTCCACCTACCGGTGGGTGAGATGACCGTCACTCTTCAATATGTAGCGATCATTACTGGGTTACCAATAGATGGAGTCACCATAACGGGGAACATGGATTTTGACCGAGTAGAAGTTGTCCGTGATCTCCTCGGTATCGATTTTGAGGAGTCATTGATCCAAAAAAAAGAGGACGTTGAAAGAGAAATCATTAGAGATACTCCTGCTGATTTTGATGCCGATCTATTAGATCAAGCCTTAGACGATGCGAAAGATAAAGCAGAAGTTGAATTCTGGACCGAAATCTTCGATGGGAAATCACTTCTACTTAGTTGGTTGAAATATCAATTCGACAGATTTTTGACGGAGAATTCGGACGATGAATCCATACATTACTATGCCCGTGCATATATTTTCAGCATGATCGGGGGAGTGATCTTCCCTAACTCTTCTGGAGCGAGCGTGCCATTGATGTATTTACGCTTGTTGGAAAATTTTGCTTTCGCCGGCCGTTTCAGTTGGGGCAGTGCCGCATTGGCATCTCTATATAGGAATATGTGCTCATGTGCATTAGGTGCCGTACAAATGGGTGGCCTGATGGTTCTTTTGCAGATCTAGAGTTGGGAATGCATCCACATCGGACGTCCTCGTATAATTGAACCAACGCCGGATTGGTTGCCGACCCACCAGCTGTAGAGTTGTTGCCCCCTTTAGGGGTATATTGGGCGGGGCGGCGCATGTGGGTCGATAACCCACGACAATCACTGATCTATTATTGAGATGAGTTAGATAACTTGCGGGACGAGTTCGTCAATTGGGAACCGTACTCGCCCGCAAGATTGGAACGGGTTCCACCGGTTTGTTTGGTCAGTGCCCTTTGGTTGACGGCTGCACCACTTGTCAATTTTTCTGTTGTTGAGTTCTAGTACCCGGACAGAGTGATGCGGCAATTCGGATATCAGCAGAAGATTCCCGAAGTTCGGTCTTATGATAAAAAAATTGCACGAAGTGAGAGGAACCGGTCGGATGACACCGAATATGCTTACTTTCGCTATACCGTTCGATGGCTCGTTCCAGCATGTGTACATGATGTGGTAAATGCGCATTACACGGTTGTATGTTTCTCCACAAGCCGTTGTACCAGTCTGTGTGCAAATTCTGATTCCCCCTGCCGAGGAAGAACCTGCCCCCGCATATTCCTCTTCCCAGCCGATGTATCAACCAAAGGCGTCGACGTATCGGAACTTGGTTAGTAATTTTTTAAGCAATTTCATACATTTACTATGCATGTATTGTTAAGATATAAGGATAGAATGATTAATTATTGTACTTGTTGTTTAAATTGAAATTTTCAACCTTATGTAGATTTAAAACACATGGGAGACCGTTCGGGTAGCTACTCGTGTCTTGAAGAGTAAGGTACCCGAGAACGTTAAGGAAATCATGCGGGAGATTCTAAAGCCGTGCCGTCGTAGTCTCAAAGAGGTTGGTGAAGGTCCACAACTTGATGCATATTTAAAATCCAACGTGGCACTTCCTCGGCGAAAAAAAACTGTGACTAGGCCGAGAATTCGCATCACCGAGCCGCAACAGGTTCCACAACAACAACCACCCGAAGAAGATGAGGAGGAGAATTGGGAAGATGACCCTCAATCTTCCGAAACCGAAGGTAGACGACGGAATCCTCAACGAAAGAGGAACCCACCCGATCAATTTACACCAAGTGGTCGCAAACCACGTGGTCGTAAAAGGTAGTATCTAACAATAGGTTGGTTAGTGGTATTTTATTGTTTGGTTTTTGATTTTATTCCGTTCAAATAACTAAGAACTACTGTTTGTTTCTATGTTTGTAAATGTTGTAGATAAATACCGGGCATCCACGGAAGTCAACTATGAAGATAGCTAAATCGATCCATGTACAGGACTTTATTGTTGAGATGAATTTTTTTGTACTGAATGTCTTGTAATAGGTAGTTGAAAAAACTACAGAAATGAAGTTGAACGAATTATTGAGATTAGTATTTGCTAATGAATGTGGTATTTTTTGTCTTATCATATATATTGTTGCGAACATGGATTTCTGAGTTGTTATGGTATGATATATATATGTTGTTATATTGTTGTGAACTGAGTTTCTCAATTCTTATGCTATGAATTGTTGTTGTGAGGTTGTATTTTCACCTAGACACCTGTACTGATTTTCTACCAAAATATGTCTACTTAACCCGTCATTGGTAATGACGGGTTACCCACACCTAACCCGTTATCGACAATAACGGGTTAAGTAGACATATGTTGACCGAAGATTTTTAATCTCAGGTCTGTACATGATAAAGTTCTGCCAAAATATCCCTACTTAACCCGTTATTATGAATAACGGGTTAAGTAATCTTAACCCTTAACCCGTTATTCTTAATAACGGGTTAAGTAATCTTAACCCTTAACCCGTTATTCTTAATAACAGGTTAAGTAAACATATATTGGCAGAAGATTTTTAATCTCAGGTCTGTAGATGATAAAGTTCTGCCAAAATATCCCTACTTAACCCGTTATTGTGAATAACAGGTTAAGATCACTTTACCAGTTATTCTCAATAACGGGTTAAGTAGACATATATTGGCAGAAGATTTTTAATCTCAAGTCTGTAGATGATGAAGTTCTACCAAAATATCTCTACTTAACCCGTTACTGTGAATAACGGGTTAAGTGATCTTAACCCGTTATTCACAATAACGGGTTAAGTATAAAGGTTTTTTCTCCCCTTTTTCTCCCCTTATTCACAATAACCCGTTATTCTCCCCATTGTGGTGCACTGCACGGGGTCACCTACATGTGCATGTGCATGTACATGTCCACCACTCTCAGGTTGTGCGCTACCTTCGTGTGGTGTGCTATTCCCTGATTCAATGTTAGCAAAGCCTTCGATTCCCTTGAGCATGTGGTCGAGCATGTACTTGTACCCTCGCTCTAAAGAACAACCAAGATCGACCAAATGTCTTGAGTGCATAGTCAGTTCACAATAACGAGAGGCAAAATTGTTACCCATACTAATGGGAATCGGTATACTGCTTCTTCTCAGTTGATCCCTGATCCATCGCCTACAAATATATTGCTCGGGTAGTGCGGTGTGGTCTGTGAACCGAATAACTGCCAATAGATATTTGCAGGGAATGCCTACGAAGTTGTACATGGCAAAAGGGTATTTAGCAATTTGAGTGATTTTGCAATAAGAAATCACCCTCCCCGATTTTGAATTTCCACAAACTATTATAGAATAAGCTGCACTATCCGGTGTATCCATACTCACAATTAAACTCACATTAAGTAATAAGCTTTTTACAACTTCTTGTTGGAATTTGTAGAAAATCTTCAGTGTGTATGTTCCCGCCATTTGTGACTCCAACGCCCATTCGGTCTTCAATTTTGCCCTCTCCTCGCGATTACGATGTATTTCTTTAAGTCGATCGTGTTTTTGTTTTACTAAGAGTCGGTCAAAGATGATGGCAAATTCATATAATGAGTACTTCTTATGAGTATGGTGCTTCAAGAATGAATGCAGCGATTCGCTACGTTGGGTACTCAACATGCCGCCCCAAAATGAGTCTCTTGCGTACACGGGAGCCCATTTTTCGCGGATCTCAAATTTTTCCTTCAACCATTTGTTATTCTCAAGTTTGTACTGGGAAATCAAAATTTTTCACTTCTGTTCAAATTCTGTTTTAAATTCCGCTATATAAATGATAGTCTTCAAAGCATCCCTGAACTCGTCAACGTTATTCGGCATACGCACTTCATGCGGTAACTTATCCAAAATATGCCAAATGCAATATCTATGTGACATGACTGGGAAAACTTTAGAAACTGCAGAAGTTATTCCACTATCCTCATCTGTCACGATGTTGATCGGATCGCGTGCCATTGCTTCTCGCCACTTTTCGAAGAACCACTCAAATGAGGATGCCTTCTAATTGGGGATGAATCCACAACCTAGGAATATTCATTGCCAATGATGGTTGAATCCAACAAATGGTACGAACAACATCCCGTATCGGTTTGTGTTGTAGGTAGCGTCAAAGCAGAGAATATCTCCAAATACTTCATAATTCTTTCTAGCGATACCATCCACCCAGACACAATGTGACAATCGCCCTTCGGGATCACATTGGTAATCAAAATAGAATAAAGGATCGGTCTCCTTTTTGGATTCAAAGAACTCAAGTAGCATTTGCCCGTCGTGTCCTTTTAAACCTTCCATCTCGTCTCTCCTGAGATTTCTGACATCGGTTTCAGTGAAACCAATTTTCTCATTACCTCCACTTGCACCTTCGAAGAATAGCATTTGTTTCAATACAAGGACATTAGCTTCGGTAAGTTGACCAATTACTTTTTATTTGTCTTTGTCAATTCACGGTTTCGAGGTAGCAAGTGACGTCTACCGGGTGAAGTAAATTCGTGATTGTGTGCTTCATTTAATGAATAAAGAATCCACGAATTACTTTGTGAATTACTTTGTGGGTTTAGTTTGACACGAACGAAAGCTTTGCAACCCGTTCTAGAAGTTGTTCCTCGTCTAGCTTCATTTTGATTATTTGGTGACTCCCCGACTTTATTACAAACATATGATTTATCCAATACATCGTTTTCCTTGTATTTATTTCCACCCTTACGCATAGAGAATCCCGCACATTTGCAATATGATGAATAAAATTTTTTTGCTTCCTCTAGAGTGGGAAATGTCATACCAATCTTCGGTTTTAGATGCTCGTCAACATGAGGAAGAAACTCGCCAATTTTTTGTACACGAACAAATATCTCTCCGGCAACAGAACTTCCTTCAAAACTGTCCATACCTAAGAAACCGTGAAAAGGAGAACAGTTAGGGGTACTAAACTGCTATATTTGATATTTTTATAACCAAAAGTTACACACGATTGTATCTCTCGGACCGTTAATCGAAACTCACTTTTACAAATTGGGGTTGCTTGTGCTACATGAGATCATCCTACTCGCAAAGTTTCGTATTTTTTGGAGGTCGTTTGAAGGGTTTTCTAATCTAACCGCACTTAAAAAATTCTAGGTCACTAACTTCTAATGCGAAGAACGTGACAAAACGACACAAATGGCATCCAAAATTAATAAAACTTTGCACCTTGCTTGAATTCACGTAGCGCAAGCCACCACAACTTGTACAAGTCAGTTTCGACTAACGGTTCGAGAGATACGGCCGTGTATCACTTTATTTGGGTTTTTTTCAACCAAAAGCGATACACGGCCGTATCTCTCTAACCGTGAGTCCAAATTGACTTATACAAGTGCGGGTTGCTTGTGATACATGAGATCATCCTACTCGCAAAGTTTCGTATATTTTGGAGGTCGTTTGAAGGGTTTTCTAATCTAACCGCACAAAAAATATTCTAAGTCATTAACTTCTAATGCGAGGAACACGAGAAAACCGCACAAAAGGCATCCAAAATTTATAAAACTTTGCACCATGCTTGAAATCATGTAGCGCAAGCCACCCGAACTTGTACAAAAGAGTTTCGACTAACGGTTCGAGAGATACGGCCGTGTATCTCTTTATTTGGGTTTTTATCAACCGAAAGCGATACATGGCCGTATCTCTCTAACCGTGAGTCGAAATTGTCTTATACAAGTTTTTGTTGCTTGTGCTACATGAGATCATCCTACTTGCAAAGTTTCAAATTTTTTGGATATCGTTTGAAGGGTTTTCTAATCTAACCACACTTACAAAATTCTAAGTCAAAAACTTCTCATGCGAGGAACTTGAGAAAACCGCACAAACGGCATCCGAAAATTATAAAACTTTCCGACTAGGTCGAATAGACGTAGCGCAAGCCACCCCAACTTGTAGAAACGAGTTTTGAGTCACGGTTTGCGAGATACGGCCGTGTACCGCTTTACTTGGTTTTTTCAACCGAAAGCGATACGCGGCCGTATCTCTCGAACCGTGAGTCGAAACTCACTTCTACAACTTGGGTTGGCTTGTACTACGTGAGACCAACCTACTCGCAAAGTTTCGTATTTTTTGGAGGTCGTTTGTAGGGTTTTCAACCATAACCGCACTGAAAAGTTTCTAACTAATTTCGTATATACAATGTCTAGTTCTACAAATTACTAATGCAAGCAAAAAAAATCGGCAATTGAAAATACTTAAAGTCAACCCAATTCCACATCTAAAATCTACTAAGGCAAATAAATTTTTACCCAATTTCTAAATAATTTAGTATGCAAAAATTGAAAAGTAAACACAAATATAGATTACTGAGGTAAAGAAATAGTCTATACCTTACAAAATAGGTCCAAATGAAGCCAAATAATCAATTTGGAGGAGAACTAGGGTTTCGATTTCGTTTCGAATAGAGGATGAGAGAGTAGGGTTTCAAACTTTGGAGTAGATATTGGGAGAGAGGAGGGGGAGCGGATAAAGGATGGCTAATTTGGGTTTAGACGAAAGATTAGGTTTTTTTGTTTTGGGTTCGTCGAAGAAAGAAGAAAGAGCGAGAGAGAGAATCGTCGAAGAAGACGATCTGAATGCATATCTAAATGAATTTAGATTGCCTTAACCCATTCTTGGGAAGGGCGGGTTAAGGCTATTTTTTATATATAAAATTTAGCCTTAACTCGTCCTTCCCAACGACGGGTTAAGGCATATTTTTTTTAAAAAAAATATGGGCCGTTGGATCAAAGATCCAATAGTCCAGATCAAAGTTCGCACGGGTCTGTGCACACAGACCCGTTTGCAACGGAAGAAGACTATATATATATCCAGATCAAAGTTCGCACGGGTCTGTGCACACAGACCCGTTTGCAACGGAAGAAGACTATATATATATATATATATATATATATATATATATATATATATATATATATATATAGGGAGCCCTTCGGTCGAGAACTAATTTTGGTGAGAACTCCGTGAGAACTCACGAAGTAGACCCCCCATGAAAAATCCGAACCGACCATCTCGTTCTACATGCCTTAGATAGCATAACATAAAGAATTCAAATAATTTGAAGTTCGTTTGCTCATCCATCAAATGGAGTAGAATTTTCAGCCATACAATTTTGCGATGATGTAAATCATGGGAAAACGAACTTCAAATTATTTGAATTCTTTATGTTATGCTATCTAAGGCATGTAGAACGAGATGGTCGGTTCAGATTTTTCATGGGGGGTCTACTTCGTGAGTTCTCACGGAGTTCTCACCAAAATTAGTTCTCAACCGAAGGGCATATATATATATATATATACGAAAAGAACAAAAAAATAAAGAATCAATAGAAATTACTAACTAGAAATTCCATTTCAAAAGATTTCGTTGTAATTCTAAATCCTATTAATTAATAAATAGAACTGTTACATAGTAATCAAATAAAAATAGTAGTCTATCAAATATTAGTCTATAGTAATAATATAAGTAATACAATTTTTTCTAACTATCAATTATTCCTATCCTAATCCCAGTATTTCATTTAAGTATCTTCTTTCCATGCTATGGTTTTGTGGAACTTTTACTTTAGGCTTTAGGCTGGTCCACTCAAGCTCAGATTGATGTTTTGTTCAAAAAAGCCTCAAATCCAGATTTGATTGTTGTGTTACAGAAAACAACAAATAGGGGAAGAAGAAATCTTTTTTTTTTTTTAAGATGTTCGTTCATTCCTACTACTTATCTTAATTGATATTTATTCTATCTTCCCGAAGTCTATTCTCCGGGGGGATTTTTTTTTCAATCATTTTTATTTTATATTTTATATAACTTTATTTTATATAATATTTTATATAAATATATAATTTTGGTGAGAACTCCGTGAGAACTCACGAAGTAGACCCCCCATGAAAAATCTGAACCGACCATCTCGTTCTACATGCCTTTGTAGTACCCCGATTTATTTTTCTATATATATATGGAAGGGGATTTATTTTCCTTATGATAGCCTATTATTATTACTTTTCTCCATGATAAATAAAGTGTATTATTTCCTATAAAACATTCTTCTCAAAGCCCAAATGTGACTTGTTTATTTTCTTATATAAAAATACATATTTTGGCCCAAATGTATTTAAACCCCTAAACTTAACCTTTTATTTTCACAACTTGTATATGTAGCATTTTTCTCTCTTTATTTTCCGGGTAAGATGTGCATTTTATGGGGTTTTGTGTGTGTACACGTGCACTTCATGTACACATGCACAAGACACTTCTCTTGGCCGGATTTGTGGAGTGATGGGCTAGGATCATGGGCGGTTACATCTTGAGGTGTGGGTAGTTTCTTAACTCCCGATTTGATCTCAGCCTTTGATTCTCCAACTTCCCTATTAATCCTAGCCATCTATTCTATCTATTTTCTAGTATAAATACCCCTTCTCATCTCCTATCTCTTTTACACTAAGATTATTACTGTAATAGAGAGTATTTGTGAGTTGTGTGGGAGCTCTTCTGTGGAGGCAAGCAGCATTGTTGAGGAGCTCGGCGTGGAGCAAAGGAGCAAGAAGGTGTTCTCTACGTTGAAGGACTTGCGGGATTTCGTTATTTTCTTCACAAAAGGTGGGTGTTTCTCAGGACTTCTATTGTAGGAATGTTAATATAATTGTTATGATTGATGCCATGCTACGAAATTGAATTAAACGCAATAGAAATTGCTTGACATGCTGTTATTATGAAAACTAGTCTGTCGATGCAGTCGACTGCCATGTGAGCAAGTCGACTGGTACGAGACATTATTTTGCATGATTGTGATGATAAACATGTGTACAAATGAACATGATGGTGTGATTACTATCATATAATTTCCCTATGACACATATGATGGAGGGAAAGTGAATGAATGAAAAGAACTAATGGTGATTAATAAATTAGAGTTGTCGAAGCAGCCGACTGATGTTGTGCTAAGTCGACTGGTACTTCAATCTGACTGTGATTATTTGGTAGTTTCATAAATTGAGATATTTTCATCATGTGGACCCAGTTTGATGACTTGGGATTTACATCTTTATCGTTGTAAGGAATTATGAGCATATGTGAATGCATGTTTTAAGTATTCCCCTAGCGGAAAGAGCATGTTAGTAATGTGAAGATCCATGTTGTAGTGTTACTGAATGATAAGAAACCTTGTCTGTGGAACATGAACTTATGTATACTGTTAATTGACATCATGATGAAATACACGTAAGAACTGTAAATAATCTACTGAAAATGGATCTGTCCAGTCGACCGATTGCGTGTAGCAAGTCGACTGATCTGGACATAGAATTATGCTGTTGAAATTGCTAAGACAGACGACTGAGGTGTGAACAGTCGACCGTCGTGTGACTAATATTGTGAACTTGAAAGTTGCGGGACAGGCGACTAATGGTGTACACAGTCGACTACCCCGAGCCTTATGATAACCCTGTATGACTGTATAAGTCGACTGGTATTCTTCCAAGTCGACTGTACAGAGTGAACTCTGGTATACTTGAATTCATGTTATTTGCTGTTGGTAATTGTGAACTATGTGATTAAAGTCAATGGATTCTGTTTATGACTGCATAAATTGTGAAATTGAATCATAGATGAGGATTGAGAATCAAATGAATTTATGAAATGTGAAATCATGATGAGGAAGTCTGTGAGACTCTAAAATGAATGATGAGCTGATGGTGCTCCATTGGATATTGTGAATTTGAAATTGAACGAAAGAGTAGCTAAGTCTCCCCGGCAGTGAAATGAAATGATATTGAGAAATGGACCAGGTTGGTCAAGTGAAATGAAATGATAAGTCCGGTTGATGGAGAGGCTAACTCTAGAGCTTGATTTTTATTCATGATTCTAATATAACTTAAATACATAGTGTGGAGGTGATGAAGGTGAGAGAAAAACATGAGTATGAGAGCTAGGGTACGGTGCGGGTGTGTGAGCCGCAGAATGCATGCTTGATGAGTCAAGACATGGCGCGGGCACAACTCAGTAATGATCGGACTCTAGTCACGCTTGTGGGATGTTTTGGTGACTGCAAGAGGAGTGTGTTCAGGGAGGAGGCTGAATTATCGCAGAATGCATGCTTGACGAGTCAAGACATGGCGCGAAATTCTACTCCAGGGGCCAGGATACATGCTTGTACTCATAGATTCATCTAGGATACTCATTGGAATTACAGTAGTAGAATAAGTCATGGCGGGGGATTGAACCCTACAAAAATGAAGATCGATTAAGAGGCTTGCACTCGAACCTATGTAGTATGGGATGCATAGAATTCGAACAAGTATGCATTAGCGTCATAATTAACTAAGTAAATTGCATTAAGGATTTAAGTGCACAATCACGACACGACATCATTAAAAGTTCCCTTATCTGCATGCTTATGTTGAACTGGCTTGTGATTTGTAAGAAATGAGATTCATTATACTGTTTCTGGCATAGAGAGGATGGCCATGTATAATTATCGTCGGTTGAATAAACTGACGTACCCACAGTGTTTTATGCAGGATAATCACATGTAAAAGGAATGGATGCACAAAGAGTTCATTATATTGTTGTTCATTTATGTAAATATTGTACATTTTGCTTCCGCTGTGTAATTTCAAATGTAACATGCTGTAACTCTGATGTAAAAGTAAAGATTTTAAATTCCTTGTAAAATTGTATGTGAAGAAAGCGAAAAGATCCTGAAGAACATCTCGAATTCAGTAAATTGGGATTCGGGGCGTTACAGCCTTAGATAGCATAACATAAAGAATTCAAATAATTTGAAGTTCGTTTGCTCATCCATCAAATGGAGTAGAATTTTCAGCCATACAATTTTGCGATGATGTAAATCATGGGAAAACGAACTTCAAATTATTTGAATTCTTTATGTTATGCTATCTAAGGCATGTAGAACGAGATGGTCGGTTCGGATTTTTCGTGGGGGGTCTACTTCGTGAGTTCTCACAGAGTTCTCACCAAATTAGTTCTCAACCGAAGGGCCACCTATATATATATATATATATATATATATAGGGAAACTTTCGGTTGTGCACTGGGCCTAGGCCGTCCGATCGGGAGCTTTCATCATGATCCCCATCCAACGGTGCTAACTCAATCCCGCTCATCTGCCTATGAAGGGCGTAAAATAGGAATTTCATATCCCCCCCATCCCACTCATCTGTCTGCTTCCCTCTCTCACGCTCGACATTTCTTCATCGAGCTCAAGAGCTGAAAGAACCCTAGGTCCCCAAAATTTTGAACCCACTCATCGGCTCCGGTTTCTCTCCAAATCTCCATCTCTTCCCTCTCCAACGCTCGATTTTCCCCATCGCCTTCATCATCGACCTCAGATTTGAAAACCCTAGCCCCCAAATTCTCCCGAACCCACAAATCAGTACCCAAATCAGTTTGCCCTGTCCTCCTCGTGACGCTCTCCACCTCGTGACGCTTTCATCCTCCATCCTCCAATCATCGTCAGGTATCAAAAAAAAAATTGTCTTTACTTCATATTGTTGAAAAAAAACCACTTTTCCTTAATGTTGTTCAAAAATAATTTCTTATTGTTCAAAAAATACACTTTTCCATGATCTTGTTCAAAAATAATTTCACAGTTTGGACATTGTGTACAGTTTGAAATTTTCAAGCTGAAGATGAAGAAACCTCACTCCCTTATAAAGCAGGAAGGGTTCAATATAAGCATTCAGAAATCATCAATACCCATGAGAAGCATCGAAACACATCACAGGAAGGTACATTGTGTACAATATGGATCTAAGTTAAAAAAGTGAAACTCAAACCTTATTAATAACCCATTATAAAGCCAAAAAGAAGCCATCTTGAATCCATCAGTAGGTGATAATCTCCTACCATAAACACCATCAAAACTCATCACAGGAATGGGTTTGTGTACAATATAGAAATTAAACCAAGTTAAACTCAAACCTACCTCAAAACACAAAGAAGTCATCACATGAATTCAGAAGCCATCAGCAGCACCATCAGCAGCATCAAAACACTTCACATCAAGGACATTGTGTACAGTATGGAAATATTCCAAACTGAAACTCAATCCTTAATGTCTTTTGAAGCAAACATAACCCATCTTTTCAATAAGTACCCATCCCATGCCATGAGCCACATCATTAATTACTCCAAAGAGTATTAAAGGATCAGAATATATCTTCATCACTTCCAGATTTTGAAATACTAGTAAACAAACACAAAATTCATCATATCCATTGAATATTGTCTTATTTGTCAAAGTTCATCATATCCTGATGGCATCTGAATGCTTGTGATGACTTCTTCTGGCTTTGAGGAAGGTTTAAGTTTAACTTGGTTTAATTTCTATATTGTACACAAACCCATTCCTGTGATGAGTTTGAGAAGTGTACACAAACCCACAAGTTTGAGGAGTGTTCTCAGTAATCACAAATATTATATAGTAACAACAAGGTTATTTTGAAAGTGAAGTTCATACCATAATCCCTTATACAGGTAGAAGATGTCAAATAGTCCAATTCCAGCCAACAGAAACCATGAGTAGCATCCAAACCCAGGACATGTATAAGATATGATGAACGACATCGAGGTTGTCATTACTCCAAATAGTATATAGAATCAGAATAAAGCATCATCATATCCATATATTACTCCAAATAATAGTAATCAATCACAAAAGTCTCACAAAACAATGTTATATAGGATCAAAATATATCTTCATCATATCCCTAATTAGTCGTAGGCTCAAAACACATAATCATATCACAATTGTTCTATCAAATCATCCTGATTAGTGTAGAGCTGCATTTTTAAAAAATGCCATGCCAGCTACTACTAATGTCTTGTGCCCACCCCATTCGTCACCCATAGTTGAATACATCATCTATTGAGTCAGTATAATGGGAATATATGATCATAAAAGTGTTTGTTTACGTTAAAATTGAAAAAAATCTGGATCAGAATATACCAAATGCCATCATATCCAGATTGATCAGTGGCACAGGATGGTAGGTGGGGGTGGACACAAAACCCTTTCTTTGACAGTATATTTCATCATTGCCTACAACGACATAGATGTTAAAATTTATTTTGAATAAAATTTAACGAAAGGTACTTCAGGTTAGGAGATATCCCACAACCTGCATGCATAAAAATATTTCATCATAGCCAACATGCTTAAATCAAATCAAGATGCGATTATCAAATAGATGGGCTCGAAATGAAAGAAAAGCATTTACAACCATATATTACAACAGTACAAAGCAGCCATGAACAAGTACATGCTAGGCCTTAAAATTACATTAATGTCTAGCATTCCACATTGCCATAGCTATTTGATCTCTTTTAGTATTCATGCGATTCAATTGAGCAGATGACATATCCAAAGGTTGAGATGTGGAAGCAAATCAAACACATTGTGCTAGTACATATTCACCCAACTACTCATCACAGAAATATTTTAATAAACTGCTACATTTAGATAATACATACCGAACTTAATAAATTAGAAGTTTCTTTTGACAAGATTGCGTAACCACCTTATTCTCCACTCCGGCTTCATCAGAATGAAGCTTTTACGCCATTCTTGGCTATGAACTATGTTGTCCATTGCCACACCGAGCATATCATCATCAATCCCATCCAAATCATTCAGTATTAACATGGCATTGTCCATGGACCACTCATCTTCTGTGACGAAGCGATCATTTAGATCGCTGGTCCTCTTCTTATAATATTCTGCTTTTGCAATAGACTTTTCGGTATTGGCATCAACACAAACATCCATTCTCGAGCTTTTTGTTGCTCGACCGCTAGACCCACCAGAGCGTCTCTTATGAGACCTCGAATGTATTGGTTCGTAATCATCATCATCAACCAAATTTACATGTGGTGCATTGGGGGGAGTGGGGTGAGTGAGCTCAAGGTTGACCCTTCGTTCCTCATCGGAGTCATACACCCTTTCAGATGAAGCCCTAGAAAGTAAGCCCTGGGTAGTAGACTCAGCAAAAATTTTGGTCAACACATCATAATTGGCCAAACCCTTCGTTTTGAGTTCTGTAGCTTTAGGGTGTGCCTATTCATAAATTATTGTGTTGTTAGTTTACAAGTACTAAAGTCATTAATAAGTATATTACGATGATAATCCCACACTACATAAAAAAGTAAATTATATGTGAACCTTGACATATGCCTTCCAAACAACAGGATCGCAAGTCACTGTCTGGTTCTCTTCATCCCAACCCATACCACTTTGATTCTCTTTCCACTGCATCTTAAGTCGGGAATATTTTTCTTTTATTTGTTTAAGCGTGTATGTACGGTTACAAATTTGGTTCAAAGAAGCCATGAATTGAGACCATTGTCTTGCGTCAAATTTCGAACTTTTCAAGCTATTTCGATCGACCTCCACCTCCATCATTTCAACAAATATACGTACATTACATGCTGGCCAAATGACAATATCACTCTCCATCTCAATCTCATTTCCCTTAATGATCAATATAAAATAATATTCATCATTTCCAATTTCAATTCAGTAAAAAATATCCCTCAATTCAGTATAGGCCCAGTATTAAAAGAAAGAATTTTTTTTTTGGATCTGGAATAAACAAATCGACGTCGAACTTGAGAATCAGTACTCATCATCTCCGAATCACAGCAAACCAAAAAAAAAATGGTCCCTCAAATCGGTACTCCGTCCAAAAATTAACACCAAAAAAGGGTTTTTGTGTGAAGCAAATGTGGAAATAACGACCCAAAACCAAAACACAAGCAAAAAAATTAAATCAATTTTAAACATACCCTGGTTTGTTGGTTTTCAAACCTCAAAAAGTTGTCTCCAACAGATTTCCTCAGCCGACGCCTGATTCTACTACAACGTTCTCGAAGACACCTTCTTGTAAAAGCAGATCTGGTCTCACAGACCATGAATCGAGCGTCGTGCGGGGTGAGAAGGGGTGAGAAGAGCGACACGCTACCGACTCTTGATTAGAGTGAAGATGGAGTAAAGGATTCGCAAGATGGGAGTAAATGGGAGTAAAAAGGACGTTAGGGTTTTCAGATCTGAAGTCGGCGCCAAAGAAGAGAGAGGAAAGGGGGATAAGGAAAAGAGCCCGTTTGGAGAGAAAACAACCTCTGGGCTGGTTGCCAACAATATCTTTTGGAACTCACGGAAAGAGTCCTTAGTTAATTACTATCTATTAGTTGATCTTCTTTGGCTGATATGTAGAATTGAACAAGTGTATTGCACTAAATTTAATTATTATCTATATGTCATATTAACTTAAAGAAAACTAATGAAGTTGGGTTGTGTTGTTTAGAACTCTGTAAACCACACAAACAACTGCTTCTATTTTCTATGGGAGAGTGTAGATCATGAAAATATATATCCTTTTATTCAATTATATGTTAGTTCTATCTTGTAAATTGTGGAAAAACTGATACTCTAATTGGAACGCATTGAAACCTCCCGAATTACTGCAACTAAAACTTTAAAGACCGAATTTAACCCTTTGCTTTGTGACCCTAGAAGTAATTGGATTTATAGTGGTGTTTTGTAGTTCTTTATTTTAGTTTTGTTTTAGGGTGTGTCTAGTTGGATGCAAGTGCAAGTTGAACCTCTAGCTCACATTTCACATTTCACATTTTCTGTAATGTGAAGCACTCGAAGACTGAGAAGCATCATCTCTAATCTGTAATATTATACTACTAAAGTTGCCGATTTATAATATTTGTTAGAATAACAAGTCACCTATTGTATATTTCGCAATAAGTTAATAGAATGTATTTTTTTGTAAGTTTAGTGGCTTAAACCTTACAACATCTTGTAGGATGGCATCGAACTACTCTTCCAACCAAATCCACAATCATTACAGCTGTAGCTCCAGATCTTCCCAAGCCAATTCTGGACAGAGAATTGGAGGTCCAAAATGTTTTTGTCGAATACAGACAAGGGTCAAATATTCTTCTTCGGGGAAGAATCCAGGTAAAGCATATTACAATTGTCCTAATTTTCCCAATGGTTGCGAATTTTTTTGTTGGGTAGAGAATTATGAGACAGAGGAGGATAAAGATGCAACAATAAGGGAATTGTATGATGAGCTTTTGATTCAGTTTTTGTTGAGGTCGGTAGATTGTGATGGTGCGCGGAAGAGTGGTTACAGGGCAGGTGCCCAGCATTATGCAATGGTTGGATTTCTTTGTGGGGTGTTGGTGTCCGTTTTTTTGTCTCCTAGCGTTCTTCAAGTACTAGTGACTATGGTGGTGGTGTCTCCAGGGGTATGAAGTTTAGAAAACTGTATTTTGTAGTTGTTTTTTTTTTGTAATTTTGTATGTTGTAAGAAATGTTATCTAATGGTGTAGTTTCTCAGTTTGGAGGATGAATCTACAAAGCCATGGTGAAGTTACTCACACAGTTATGCAGTCTCTATGTAATGGTTGAATTTTATTTGTGCTTAACTGAATGGGTATTAACAAATAGCTCATGTTATTGAAGTTCATATACTTTGTATGCTTTCTATATTCTCAAGTACGATTATGTGATTTTTGGCTCACTGGTTGAATTTTGGCTTGATTGTGGCTCAGAGATTGGATGTTTTTGATACAATTTGTGATTGATGACAACATATAGCTCATGTTATTGAAGTTCAGACTATGTGATTTTTTACATCAGTTGGCTGATTCTTTGTGGGCTGATACTTGTTTTTTTAATATTTGGAGTGACATATATGTTACACAGTGAGATACTTTGTATGCGTTGTTACACAGTGGGCATTGTGAGTTTATGCACTTGTGTCGTGTTTCAACAAAGAGATCAGTTTGGTTTTTTTATGTTCACAATCAAGCGATCTCCAAATTATAAAACTCCAGATTTCTGAGTTCGAATTTTCTCGAAGTTCATTCTTCTCAAAACTGAGATCGATGAAGAAGGCTTTTCAGATTTTGTTGGGTTTTTTAAGTTTGTAATTGAGCGTGTTGATTCTTGATTTTGATGATCACAACACGGTGCAACATGTGTCTATGTTATACAGCTAACATTGCAGGTTGTACATACAACAGACTATTCTAGCTGAACAAATGAACAAGCTCAAAGGATACAGATAAAGACTTCACTCAGATAAGATTCAAGACTTCACTCAAGACAAGACTCAAGACTCAAGACCTTAGCTCAATTATGTCAAAATTGTAGTGTCTTGTAAAAACATTGTATCTTACTTTTTGTTGAGTCTTAGTCTGATGTAAAGCCTTGTCACACACACACACACTTAAAATTTCATAATGTGTGTCTCTTAAAAACTCCCAAAAAGAGTCAAAACAGTTTGAAGTAATTTAACTTTTGAGTACCAGTCGACTTAAGCCTCTGCCAGTCGACTGATAGTACAAAACTGTTTAAATTTATTCAAACTCTGATCAGTCGACTCATATGGCAACCCAGTCGACTGTTCGAGAGCTTTTGACCGTTTTCTGTTTTTCAAAATCGAATTTTTTCAAACTCAAAAGCATAGATCCGTTGGTTGACAGTTGGAGTAACTGTCTCCCAACGTCCAGGAGATCAAACTCTTTAAGTAGAGTTCAGATCTCACTGAAAAGATCTACAGAATTCTCTTTGAAATCAGAGCAATCTTTGTGAAAAATTCTAAGTGATATTTTTGAGAAATAAAGCTTTCAAGATCATACTCTCTGGTTCTTTACACTCAGTCCAGTATAGCAACGAATTCGCTCTGGACTGAGTATAGAAGTTGACCTTGTTTATTAGCCACGTGCATCAACACATACACCAACAAGGCTATAGGTTGACTGTAAAGTATTTCTTACTCTTTTGCTCTCGGTTGGAGAGTGTCTGTGACTCTAGGTTGTAGAGTCGGTTTTGTTTCACTCTTGGTAGTAGAGTGGGTCTGCTTTCTCTGGTTGAGAGAAAGGACTACGGGTTAGACAAGGTTGTTGTCGTATCGTCGTAGGGTATTCTTGTAATCTTTTTCAAGAATAGTGGAAATCTCAAGTGGGTTGCTTGGGGACTGGATGTAGGTCGGGAGGACCGAACCAGGATATATCTTGTGTACTCTGTGATTGATTGTCTTGATTTTGCATTTACTATTGTTTATTTAAGTTCTGCAAAAAGTGTCTGGACGGTCGACTCCTTGCACTATCAGTCGACTGGTTAGTGTCGTTTTAGTTGTAGTTTTATTGTGTCTTCAGTCGTCTATCTTATCCATCAGTCGACTGCATAGAGTTATTGTTTTTATTTTATTTTGGTTATATCAGTCGACTGGTTCATAACCAAGTCGACTGCACCGAGAAAATTTCCGCAGTTTTTATTAACAGTATTCACCCCCCCTCTAGTGTTTGTTGTCTCGCCTACAGGATCCAACACTTGGTATCAGAGCAAGGTTACAGGCTATGGCAACTACTTCAAATACAAATCAGTACCATGAAGGCCAATCTACACAACAGCCACCGCTATTTGATGGAACGAACTACAATTATTGGAAGTGCCGAATGAGAATCTACCTCCAATCAATCAACTACGAGATATGGCAAATGACAGAGACGGAATACACTGCCTCTACCATTCCATATGCACAATGGAATGATGATCAAAAGAATCAGACTATGAACAATGCCAAAGCAATGAATGCCTTATTTTGTGCACTCACAAAGGAAGAATTCAACCGTGTATCCAATGCTACAACCGCACATCAAATTTGGCATACACTCGAGGTAACACATGAAGGAACGAATAAAGTAAAAGAGTCTAAAATTTCTGTTCTTGTCCACAGGTTTGAGATGTTCAGAATGAAGGACAATGAGACTGTGTCCGAGATGATCACCAGATTCACAGACATCACAAACTCTCTTGTGGCGCTTGGAAAGATTTACACTCAAGCAGAGATGGTTAGAAAAGTCTTGCGTGCACTCACTCCAGAATGGGAGAAGAAGACCACAGCAATAAAGGAAGCAAATGACTTGTCACAACTTTCTCTCGAGAATCTTGTTGGCAATCTCATGGCATATGAGGTCCAACTTGAAGATCGAAAGAAGGATACAGAATCACACCAAGCAAAGAAGAAATCATTGGCTTTTAAAGCCATGACAGACTCAGAAGATGAGGAAGAAGATGAAGAAGAGATAGCAATGTTCACTCGAAGATTCAAGAAGTTCTTAAAGAAGGGTAAGTTTCATTCTAAAGTTAGAGATTCTAATGACCCTCCTACATGTTTCAGGTGCAACAAAATAGGTCACATGAAGAAGGATTGTCCCTTAGAAAATGCAAAGAACAAGGGAAAATCATCCAACTTCACGAAGGACAAATATTCAAAGAACAAATTTGCCAAAAACAAGAAGGCTTATCAAGCTACATGGGATGATAGTGATTCATCTTCCGAAGAAGAAACGGATGAAAATAACGAAGTGGCAAATGTATGTTTCATGGCTGCACAAGAACATGTAAGTAATGATTATGATTCCGAAGATCTTCTTGATGCTTTTAATGAAATATTCCAAGAGTTAAAGAAAGAAAAGATTAGAGTTAAGAATCTTGAGAAAGTGAATCAAACACTTAATCAAGAAAATCTTAACCTTGATAAGGAAGTAAAATCCTTAAATTCTCGCATTACAAGTTTAGATACTGATCTTGAAACTCTCGAAAAGAATTATGAAGAGATTTCAAAGAACGTATCTAAGTTTAACAAAGGCAAAGAGAATTTAAATGATATGCTTCATCATCAAGTTACATCTAGTCAAAAATATGGACTTGGTTTTAAAAAATCTTCTGTAAAAGAATCTCCTGTTGTAAACACTAGTAAAAATAAATCATCATCTATTTCTAGTGTTACACACAAGTTGTATGATTTCTTTGAAAAGCCTAAGGTTGTTAATTTTAGTGATAAAAGCAAAACTACCGTTCGGTTAAGTCGACTGAACCATACAACCAGTCGTCTGTCCAGAGGAATTGGATCTTATTCAACGAGATCAAAACCTTTTATAAGTCGACCTAGTGTTTCAGCCAGTCGACTGATCTACACTAACAGTCGACTGAAGGACACTGTTAAGTCGACTGGACAAAACAAGTTAGTATGGGTTCCAGTCAGTCTAAATCAGAATGATAGAATTGCTTATATTAATTCATATATGTTAAATGTGTGTAATTCTACTTATTATATTCCTGCTTATGGAGGAAGATCAAACTCTTCATGGGTATGGTTTCCCCCAAACTAATGTGTTTTGGACCCAATAAAAAGGGTACCATATTTACCTTAAACTTTTTATAGGTACCCAAGAAAGAACGCTGGATATTAGACAGCGGATGTTCAAAACACATGACAGGACATGCCAACCTACTATCCACCATTCAAAGCATAGATGGAGGAACCGTCACCTTTGGAGATAATAACAAAGGCAAAGTCATAGGTATTGGCATGGTCGGTAAAACTTCTAACCCAACCATAGAAAATGTGTTATTAGTTAATGGTTTAAAACATAATCTTTTAAGTATTAGTCAATTATGTGATAAAGAATATAAAATAGTTTTTGAAAAAGATGCATGCTTGATTTATGATTCCATTATGCAAAATGTTGTTTTTCAAGGTTTTCGTAAAAATAATATTTATGAATTGTGTTTAAATGCAATTGATTTTTCAAATGAATTTTGTTTAATAGCCTCTAACAATGAATCTTGGCTATGGCATAGAAGATTTGGACATGTGAACATGAAAAATCTCTCAAAATTATCTAAATATAACCTAGTTAAAGGACTGCCAAAATTATCCTTTAAAAAGGATAAGTTATGTGATACATGTCAACTAGGAAAACAAATCAAATCCACTTTTAAAACAAAAGAAGTAATTTCTACTAGTAGGCCGCTCGAATTAATTTATATGGATTTATTTGGCCCTACTAGAGTTGCTTCTTTAAATAAAAGTAGATATGTGTTTGTTTTAGTAGATGATTTTTCAAGATTCACTTGGACATTCTTTTTAAAACATAAAAATGATGCTTTTGATGAATTTGCACATTTTTGTAAACGTGTTCAAAATCAAAGATCTCTAACTATAGTCACTATTAGAAGTGATCATGGTGGAGAATTTGAAAATGAAACATTTACAGAATTTTGCAACAAGAATGGTATAACACATTCATTTGCATTTCCTAAGCTTCACCACAAAATAGAGTTGTTGAAAGGAAAAATAGGACTTTGCAAGAATGCGCACGTACTATGCTTGTTGAAAGCAATTTACCAAAGCATTTTTGGGCTGAAGCTGTTGCTACAGCTTGTTATGTTTTGAATAGAATTCTTCTAAGACCTAAGCTAAAGAAGACTTGTTATGAGTTGTTTTTTAATAAAATTCCTAAAGTCTCCTACTTTAAGACATTTGGTTGTAAGTGTTTTATTCTAAACACAAAAGATAATTTAGACAAATTTGATCCTAGATCTAATGAGGGTATCTTTTTAGGATACTCAAATAGGAGTAAAGCATATAGAATTCTCAATATGTCTACAATGACTATTGAAGAATCAATGCATGTTACATTCGATGAATCTTTACCTTCATCAACCTTAAATAAAGATGATGAGACTGATTCATCACCTTTAGATAATGTGATTAAATCCTTAGAACAAACTAATCTGACTGATAAGTCGACTGATAAGGTCTACCAGTCGACTGAAGTAAAGCAGTCGACTGAAGAACAAGTCAAGTCGACTGATCCTATTGTGATATCTTCAACTTTACCAAAGTCATTTGTTGAAGTTAAAGATCATCCTCATGACTTAATAATTGGTGACATCTCCCATGGTATTCAGACACGTTCACATGTTAATATGATCTCTCATATAGCATTCTTGTCGGATTTTGAACCTAAAAATATACAAGAAGCTTGTGAGAATGAATATTGGATGAATGCCATGCAAGATGTACTAAACCAATTTATAAGGAATGATGTATGGGATTTAGTTCCTCGACCTCCTGATCAGACTATTATTATGGGTATTTAAAAATAAGTTAGATGAATCAGGACAAGTTGTAAGGAACAAGGCTAGATTAGTTGCACAAGGATATAATCAAGAAGAAGGTATAGATTTTGATGAAACATATGCTCCTGTTGCTAGACTAGAATCTATTCGTATTTTATTATCTTTTGCTTGTTTTATGAATTTTATACTTTATCAAATGGATGTGAAAAGTGCTTTTCTTAATGGGTTTATTAAGGAAAATGTTTATGTTAAACAACCACCAGGTTTTGAACATGAACAATTTCCAGATCATGTTTATAAATTGAAAAAGGCTTTATACGGTCTTAAACAAGTACCTCGTGCTTGGTATGATCGTTTGAAAACTTTTCTTTTAGAAACAGGATTTGAAATAGGTAAAGTAGACACTACATTGTTTATCAAAAGAGTTAAGAATGATATCTTAATCATACAAATATACGTTGATGATATAATTTTTGGTTCTACTAATAATAATCTATGTCAAGAATTTGCTAATACCATGAAAAATGAATTTGAGATGAGTCACATGGGTGAACTCAATTATTTCCTTGGACTTCAAATTAAACAGTCCTCAAATGGCATATTTATCAATCAAGGCAAATATGCAAAGGAACTACTCAAACGTTTTAACATGGATAGTACTAGTAGTAAATCCACACCTATGGCTACTACTACTACTCTTGACAAAGATTTATTAGGTAAGAGTGTTGATCAAAAACTCTATCGAGGTATGATTGGTTCACTCTTATATATTACTGCAAGTAGACCAGATATTATGTTCAGTGTATGTTTATGTGCTAGATATCAATCTAGTCCTAAAGAGTCTCATTTAAATGCAGTGAAACGAATTTTAAGATATATTAAAGGCACATCTGAATATGGTTTATTTTATCCACGCACCGATAATTTTCAACTTTTGTCATATAGCGATGCTGATTTTGCTGGAAGCAAAACTGATCGCAAGAGTACTAGTGGTACATGTCACTTTTTGGGACATTCCCTAATCTCTTGGTGCAGTAAAAAGCAAAATTCTGTATCCCTATCAACCACAGAAGCTGAGTATATCGCTGCAAGTTTGGCATGTGCACAAATTTTGTGGATGAAACAAACTTTATTAGATTATGGTATTTTATTTGAGAAACCCTCAATTATGTGTGATAATACCAGTGCAATTAATTTATCTAAAAATCTGATTCAACATTCACGTACAAAACATATTGAAATTCGACATCATTTTCTACGTGATCATGTTTTAAAAGGAGATATATCTTTGGACTTTATCTCTACTGATAAACAAGTAGCAGATATATTTACCAAGCCCCTTAAAGGAGATACTTTCATTAAATTAAGGAGAGAACTTGGAATTTGTGATTTTATTGATATTTGCTGAAAATTGTTTCTGTTAAGTCGACTGTATTCTTGAGTAAGTCGACTGTAATGGTCTTTAAACATATCAATTTTTTTCTGACCAGTCGCCTGGTTCCTATACCAGTCGACTGATTAGTTGACATAAATTTTTTATTTTTTTCTCGACTCAGTCGACTGATATACCCTACCAGTCGACTGTCGCGAGCTCAATCGTCTTCAGCGACTATTCATCGCGTCTTTTGAGATGAAATTCACCTCTCTTTTCACCCGTGATCTCTAATCTCTACGGTCGATTTTTTCTCTCTTTGATCTCAGCCGTTTATTCGCAGTTAAAAATCCTTTACCAGCCGTTTTTCTCACCCTTATCGATCTCAAATTTTTCACCCAATCTCAAACCCTAGTTTGTGAAGAAGAAGGTAGTCGACTCCCAAGTTGCTGCTTGTTCTCGCCTCTGGTCTGCTCTTTCCTTTTCTTTGGTAAAATCCTTTCTCCTCTCTTTTCATGGCACCTAAAAGATCCAAGCGATCTCATGAGGATAGTTCTTCATCTCAAGACTACACTCAATTTCTCTTAAGTCCCGATCTCATTGATCAATGGTACCTTATTTGTACCATTACAATCTTCCCTGGAAGATTTGTTAACTTCAATGACCTTGATCGTTTCAATCTTATTCCCTTATTCCAAAATAGTAGTCTTTATGATTTTCTTTCCTTATCTAATCAACCCAATTATTATCCCCAACTCATCTATTTGTTTTACACAAATATGAGAGTTGTACAAAAACACGATTGGAATGTAATTATCCGTTCGTCTGTGAAGAATGTCAAAATGACACTCACACCGACTAGGATGAATCAAATACTTGGTATTGATGACGGAGGTTTTTATCTTGATGATATTATTTTAGATGATGCCTCTATTTTATCTAAAATCTTTTTACCCAATCATGGCCCTCCAATGACAAGCAAGAATATTAAACCAATTGCTAAGCTTGTAGCTAGAATATTAGCCTATAACATCCTTCCCAAAAAGGGTAGTTATGACCAATATTCTATAGAATTGCAAAAGGCTGTGTATGCAATTTTTGGTAAAATTGCTGTCAATTGGGGCCGAGTCATCTTTTCTAAACTTAATCAAGACCACACTCACTTTCTACCTTTTGGAGGTCTTCTTACTAGAGTCTTTGTAGCTTTTGGTATTGATCTCGATTCCGAGACCAATGTTGTTACTCGTTATGAGTGTTTCGATCGTGCTAGTTTGGCACGAATGAAACTTCTTGATCCTCCTTCTAGATCACCCCCTAGGTCTCCTCCACTTTCTCAAGCTCCTTTAGGTTCTACTTCTAGACCCTCTAGACCTTCTACCTCTACTGATCCACCTCTTCAAGCCAACTATGATGATCCTCGTACTCTATATGACTGTGTCTCCTATCTAATGAAGCATTCAGCCACTGTGGATACCCAACTTCACAACCTTGATTCCAAACTCGACCACATTGATAACAAACTTGACAACCTCTCTAATCTCTTCAACTCTCAATTTCATCCTCCTTCTCATGGTGACGATGAAGACTCCGATGAGGAAGATTGAAGACTTTTTATTTTTATTTTTATTTTTATTATGTAATTTTCCTTCTTAATGCACTTATTTCTGTATGAGACTTTATCTTAGTTTCTATTTTTCAATGCAAAAGATTGTTATTTTGTGCTTTTTGATGATAACAAAGGGGGAGAGATATCTATGTTATATCTGTTATGGTTATTTTCTTATCTGTGTTATATCTGTTATGGTTATTTTCTTATCTGTGCTTGATATGTTTTGATATCCTCTTATTTGTTAGTTTTGATATCCTCTTATTTGTTAACTTTATTCTATTTCTGGGTATTGGAAAACTCTCTGGTCAGTCGACTGCCCAAAGGCATATAAGTCGACTGCTGCTACTGCATCTGTACTTATTTTCTGCTTATGATTTTTCTATGTATGGTTTCCTGATCAGTCGCCTGTCATTGTGATAAGTCGACTGATACATGTTTTTATGAAACATATGTAAGACAATGCATTCTGTGTTTTTAATAGGGGGAGCATGTCTTTACTTTGCTTGTATATTATTTGTTATTTTCAGCTATTGTGTTGTCATCATCAAAAAGGGGGAGAATGTTGATTCTTGATTTTGATGATCACAACACAGTGCAACATGTGTCTATGTTATACAGCTAACATTGCAGGTTGTACATACAACAGACTATTCTAGCTGAACAAATGAACAAGCTCAAAGGATACAGATAAAGACTTCACTCAGACAAGATTCAAGACTTCACTCAAGACAAGACTCAAGACTCAAGACCTTAGCTCAATTATGTCAAAATTGTAGTGTCTTGTAAAAACATTGTATCTTACTTTTTGTTGAGTCTTAGTCTGATGTAAAGCCTTGTCACACACACACACACACTTAAAATTTCATAATGTGTCTCTCTTAAAAACCCCCAAAAAGAGTCAAAACAGTTTGAAGTAGTTTAACTTTTGAGTACCAGTCGACTTAAGCCTCTGCCAGTCGACTGATAGTACAAAACTGTTTAAATTTATTCAAACTCTGATCAGTCGACTCATATGGCAACCCAGTCGACTGTTCGAGAGCTTTTGACCGTTTTCTGTTTTTCAAAATCGAATTTTTTCAAACTCAAAAGCTTAGATCCATTGGTTGACAGTTGGAGTAACTGTCTCCCAACGTCCAGGAGATCAAACTCTTTAAGTAGAGTTCAGATCTCACTGAAAAGATCTACAGAATTCTCTTTGAAATCCGAGCAATCTTTGTGAAAAATTCTAAGTGATATTTTTGAGAAATAAAGCTTTCAAGATCATACTCTCTGGTTCTCTACACTCAGTCCAGTATAGCAACGAATTCGCTCTGGACTGAGTATAGAAGTCGACCTTGTTTATTAGCCACGTGCATCAACACATACACCAACAAGGCTATAGGTTGACTGTAAAGTATTTCTTACTCTTTTGCTCTCGGTTGGAGAGTGTCTGTGACTCTAGGTTGTAGAGTCGGTTTTTTTTCACTCTTGGTAGTAGAGTGGGTCTGCTTTCTCTGGTTGAGAGAAAGGACTACGGGTTAGACAAGGTTGTTGTCGTATCGCCGTAGGGTATTCTTGTAATCTTTTTCAAGAATAGTGGAAATCTCAAGTGGGTTGCTTGGGGACTGGATGTAGGTCGGGAGGACCGAATCAGGATATATCTTGTGTACTCTGTGATTGATTGTCTTGATTTTGCATTTACTATTGTTTATTTAAGTTCTGCAAAAAGTGTCTGGACAGTCGACTCCTTGCACTATCAGTCGACTGGTCAGTGTCGTTTTAGTTGTAGTTTTATTGTGTCTTCAGTCGTCTATCTTATCCATCAGTCGACTGCATAGAGTTATTGTTTTTATTTTATTTTGGTTATATCAGTCGACTGGTTCATAACCAAGTCGACTGCACCGAGAAAATTTCCGCAGTTTTTATCAACACTATTCACCCCCCCTCTAGTGTTTGTTGTCTCGCCTACAGGATCCAACAGAGCGATCTTCAAATTATGTAATTATACTTATCAAATTTTATTGCAGGTGACAGGAGGATACAATACAAATTAGTAGCTAGGCATTGACTGTTTGTAATGAATATTATTTTGGGATATTGTTTGCAATTTTCACATTAATTAATTTTCTTGTTTGGGTAAATGAACCCAGATGAGGCAATGACAGGGTTGGGAGATACGTTGGCTTAGTTGTAATTAGCAAAAAACCATCTTGTGAAGTAGTCTTGTATATTACTGCAGGCTTTAGCCGAAAAAGAGTGGCAAATGTGTTACTTCAATTCCAGCTTTCTACTTTACTTTCTTGGGTTCAGACTTCAGAACTCAGAATGGATTAAAAAAATAGAGGGATATTTCAGAACAAGAAACTGAACAATTTCATATGCATTGATTTCGAGAAGTGATGAATAATATTGAAGCAGCTAAGTACTAGGAACACAGATCATATATACTCTTCCTGCATTAAACTCTGGTTCTGTTGATCACATGAATACACTGCAGATGTATATATATCAGATAAAGATTTGTTCACTTTATGTCATCCATGCCAAATAAAAAAGAAAGATTTGTAAAAAGACTGAAGCTGACATATAGTAGTTGATATGGCTAAAAATGGGGTTAAATCGGAACCGTCCAAATCGGGCACGAATCTTGAAGCCCAGGGGTAAAACGGTAATTTCACCTACCAATGGGTCTGAGATGGGTACTGGATCTCTTCGTCAAAGATCCAATAACCCCCGAACGAATCTGCCTCAATCGGGTGCGGGTTTCAACCAGCAGAAAGCCCGATCCAGAGGGATAGAATTAGGGTTTCTGATTAAATCCTAATCAACGGCCCTGATTCATGCCTATCCTTCCACTGGGATTAGGGATTACATTCCTAATCTGTTTACAAGGAGTATATTCCTTATCAGATCACGGGGATTACATTCCTAATCTGATCCCTAAGATGCCTATAAATACCCCCCATCCATCTCCATTAAGAGGTAATCAATCTTTTGACAGTTTTTACGCTCTTTCATAATCTTCCCTGATTACTAACTTGAGCGTCGGAAGGTGCGTCTCCGGGAACAACCCCGGTGTCTCGCACTTTTTGCAGGTGTACGGCAGGAGTCAGCGTCAAACTCCGACGGAACAGGTATACAGGTTTGCTATTCAGTTTTCCTAAGAATCCACAAATACTATCTGCTTGCCCCCACACCAAATTTAGCGGCAACAGATTGGCGCCGTCTGTGGGAAAGTAACGAATAGCAACCTCCCCTCTTCCCGTTGAACAGATCTTCTCCAGCCATGCCTCCTAGGAAAGTCAGATCCAGAGGACCCAACCCCGATCAGCAACAAGAAGTTCCCCCTCAACCCGCTCAACAGCAGGGACAACTTCTTCCTCAGGCGGAGGACCCACTCCAACAGGGCCCGCCTGCTCCTCAGAACCAACAACCTCCCAAAGGTCCCAATCCGCAGAAACAGCCTCTCCATCCGGACCACGTCTCCATCCATAACGCCTCTTCGGACTCTATGACCTCTCACCATCCCCGAGCTTCCGATCACCACCACACCGTCCTCAATCGACAGAAGGATGAGGATCTTCGCCGCCATCTGGATGAAAAGCGGGCCCGAGAGGGAACCTCCCGCCAACATCGTCCGGATGATCGGTCTCCTCACCGCCGAGAATACAGAAGGTCCCCTACCCGAAGGGGGCGGAGAGAGTCCCCCGAGCATTACAGAAGAAGGCCACACTCCCCTGAAAGTCGGCAACAGCCTAGGAACGATGAGGCACCCATCACCCGTGCCGAGTTCCAGCAGTTCCAAGCGACCGTCCTACAAGCTCTCAATCTCCGTACCAACACCAATGCACCCAAGATCCCCTCTCCTCCTCCGGTCCGAAGTCCTCGCTGACGGTCCCCATCTCCTCCTCCAGCTCCCAGCAACTCCCGGCATGTGCAAAGTCCTCGCCGCTCCAGGAGCTACCGTCGTTGTAGCCCCCGCTCTCCCTTGTACGAAGACAAGTCTAGAGGCTCGGCTGATTACCGTCGAAGGGATGACGCTGTGTACCGCCGTCTCCATGAAATGGAAAGGCGCTTGGGTCAGTTAGACCGAGAAGAAGAACTTAGAGGAAGGACCCTTCGTCCTAGCAGACCTCCTTTTTCTCGAACCATAATGGATGCACCTGTACCAATCGGCTTCAAGCCTCCTCAATTTGAGACCTACTCCGGGGAGACTGACCCCGTCGATCACATCGAAAGCTTCAAGACCCTAATGCTCATCCATCAAGCTTCCGATGCCCTCCTCTGCAAAACCTTCCTCGTAACTCTCAAGGGCCCAGCTCGAGAATGGTACTCTCGCCTTGCCCCATCCTCGATATTCTCCTTCGAGCAATTCGAGACCCTCTTCGTCACCCATTTCGTAAGTAGCCGTAGAACTGAGAAGACCAGCATCTCGCTACTGTACCTCCACCAGAAGAAGGGTGAGAAGTTGAGAGACTATGTGAAGAGGTTCACAGCTGAAGCCAGGTCCATAGCATCCCTCGATCAGTCGGTCGCTGCAGCAGCATTTCAATCCAATGTCCTCAATTCCAACCTCCGCTCCTCCCTCGCCAAGAAGCCCCCACAGAACTTCTCTGACCTCCTCCTCCGAAGTGAAAAGTACATTCGGGCCGAAGAAGCTGAGCACCGCCCAAACTTGGAGGGGTCTTCCTCTGGGTTCAAGAGAAAGGGAACAGAAGAGGAAGGAGCCAAGAAGCTCCAGAAGGATAATGCCGGCCAGCGCCGACCTCCCCCCAGATTTGAAAAATTCACTCCCCTTAACGCCAATATCTCCACAATTCTCATGGAAGTTGAGATGGAGGGGGTGATACCTCCTGCACCAAAAATGAACACCCCTGGCAAGAAGAGGGATAAAGAAAAGTGGTGTCGTTATCATCGGGACCACGGCCACGACACCAACGATTGTCGGGCCCTAAAGAATGAGATAGAAGCCCTCATCCAGAGGGGGCAGCTGACCAGATTCGTGAGAAAGGACCGAGCCGACCTTCCTCCCCCGCCTCGGGGGGCTAATAAGGAGGAGCGTGTCCTGCAACTCATTCATGGAGGCCCAATGGGGACTCCTCAAACTCCTCTCGGAAGGCATTTATAAAATAAGTCAATTCGGTCCGTGCCACCCCTCATCCCAAAGGCCTCGGAGTGCCCGTCACATTCTCAGACGAAGATCTTGAAGGTGTCCGCACCCCCACTGTGACGCACTCGTCATTAACCTCCACATGGCGAACTTCAAAGTGGAGAGGATCCTAGTGGACAATGGCAGCACCGTTAACATCCTCTTCCTCGCCGCTTTCAAGGGCCTCAAACACTCCCGAGATAGGCTCAAGCCCGCCGGCTACACGCTTCATGGGTTCACGGGAGTGCCAGTGACTATTGAAGGGGTGATCACCCTCGACGTAACCGCTGGCAAAACTCCTACTACCCAAATGGAGTCGATGGATTTTATGGTAGTAGATGTCCCTGCCGCTTACAATGTCATCCTAGGCCGATCCGGCCTAGCAGCTCTAGAAGCCGTTCCTTCGGCGTACCATCTCAAGATGAAATTTCCTACCCGGGCCGGAGTAGGGGAAGTAAAGGGCAATCAGGAAACGGCCCATAAGTGCTACATGCCCTCTAACCTCGGACCAGTCCTCTCCTTAGAAACTCTGGAAATCCCCCAAGATGTTGTCCGACCGACGTCCGAGCCGGTGGATGAATTGGAGGAAGTGCTCTTCTCTGAGCAGGATCCAACTCGAAAGTTCTTTGTTAGCAAGACCCTCCCATCCGCCCTATGCTCGGACATTGTACAGTGCATCCAAAGGAACCGAGACCTCTTCGCTTGGTCAGCTGCAGACATGCCCGGAATTTTCGAAGAGCTCTTAGTCCACCACCTCAGCGTTGTTCTGGGGTCCAAACCGGTTCAGCAGAAGAGGCGCAAGTTCGCCCCCAAGCGCCAGCTAGCCATAAAAGAGGAGGTGGACAAGCTCTTGAAGGCCCGGTTCATACAAGAGGTGAACTATCCCGAGTGGTTGTCGAATGTAGTAATGGTGAAGAAGTCCAATGGGACTTGGAGGATTTGCATTGATTTTACCGATCTCAACAAGGCTTGCCCCAAGGATCCCTTCCCACTTCCGAGTATTGACACTCTGATCGATGCCACCTCGGGACATGAGCTCCTCAGCTTCATGGACGCCTCCTCAGGCTACAACTAGATTCGGATGTTCCCTCCGGATATCCCGAAGACCTCATTCGTGACCGACCAGGGCCTCTATTGCTACAGGGTCATACCCTTCGGTTTGAGGAATGTCGGAGCCACATACCAACGCCTCGTCAACAAGGTTTTCCAAGCTCAAACCGGCCGCAATATGGAAGTATATGTTGACGACATGCTTGTAAAAAGCATCTGAGGTCCTGATCATGTAACCGACCTCCAAGAGGCGTTTGATGTTCTAAGAAAGCACAACATGAGACTCAATCCGAACAAATGTGCGTACGGAGTCTCGTCAGGAAAGTTCCTCGGCTTCATGGTTAGCCAACGAGGAATTGAAGCAAACCCTGAGAAAATCAAGGCCATACTAGACATGGCCCCTCCCAAGAATGTTAAAGAAGTTCAAAGGTTAACAGGCCGCCTAGCCGCCATAGGGCGCTTTCTTTCGAAGTCCGGGGAGAAATGCCTCCCCTTCTTCAAAGCCCTCAAAGGGGCTAAAGGTTTTGAATGGGGGCAACAGCAACAGGAGTCCTTCGACCAGCTCAAGGCTTACCTCGTCAATCCTCCTCTCCTCAGCAAACCAATTCCCGGAGAACCCCTCTACCTCTACCTGGCAGCCTCCGAACAGACTCTCAGTGCCGTTTTAGTAAGGGAAGAAGACCGGGCTCAAAAGTCCATTTACTATGTGAGCAAAGTACTTCGGGATGCCGAACTCCGCTACCCGAAGATAGAAAAGATGGCTTATGCCCTGGTGATGGCCGCGAGAAAGCTTCGCCCGTACTTTTAGTCCCATTCGGTGGTCGTCCTTACCGACCAGCCGCTGAAACAAGTCATCCACAAGCCAGAGACCTCGGGTCGCCTGATGAAATGGTCTATCGAGCTTAGCCAACATGATATAACATATCAGCCTTGCACCGCGATCAAGGCTCAGGCCCTAGCAGAATTTATAGTTGAAAGTACCATCCCCGAGTTTAGCCAAGCAGTGAATGGACCACCTATCTGGTCAGTTTATGTGGACGGATCCTCCTGTAACGAGGGAAGCGGAGTAGGGGTCATTCTGGCAGGCCCAGATGACTTCATCCTCCAATACTCCCTCCGTATCAACTTCAAGGCCTCGAACAACGAAGCAGAATACGAGGCACTCATAGCCGGCCTTGGAATGGCTCGAAATGCAGGGGCCCAACGCCTTCGGATCTTTAGCGACTCTCAGCTAGTCGTAAATCAGGTCCTCGGCGAGTATGAAGCACGTGATGACAGGATGGTTAAATACTTAGCCAAGGTCAAGAGCCTCATGGCAATGTTTGAAGAAGCCTTCATCCAACGCATATCCCGGGAAGAAAATGCTCAAGCCGACGCCCTCTCCAAACTAGCCTCTTCCTCCCTTCAAGGTCTCGAGCAGACCGTCTTGATAGAGGTCCTTCTGAAGCCGAGTATTGAGGACGAAGCTCCCGACTCCATGGAGTCGTTGCCTGTCCTACTCGAAGACAACTGGATGAAACCCCTCGTTGAATTCTTAAGGGATGGACTCCTCCCCGAGGATCCCAAGGAAGCTCGAAGAGTGAGAACCCGAGCTGAGTGTTACACACTAATCGGAGGTATCCTATATAAACGCTCCTTCACACAGGTAGATGGCCGGCCTTACCTGAGATGCCTCTCTCCCAAAAAGGCCGACTACGCCCAGCAAGAACTTCACGAGGGCATCGGCGGGGCACATTCGGGATCCAGATCCTTGGCCCGCAAAGTGTTGAATTACGGATATTTCTGGCCCACTCTCTTATGAGACGCCGAACGACACGTTCGGCAATGCAGCTCCTATCAGAAGTAATCCGACATCCGACGCCTCCCACAAGCTCCACTAACTTTCCTATCAAGTCCAGTCCCCTTTGCAATGTGGGGGATGGATTTACTAGGGCCATTTCCATCAGCTCCCGGACAGTTCAAATTCTTAGTCGTGGCGATCGACTACTTTTCAAAATGGATAGAGGCCGAGCCATTGGCCACGATCACCGAGAACAAGGTTGTTCAGTTCTTTTGGAAGAGCGTGATCTGCCGATTCGGCGTCCCTCGGGTCCTGATAACAGACAACGGAACCCAGTTCACCGGGGCTGCCTTCTGAGCTCTATGCGAAGACCTCGCCATCCAACATAGGTTCTCCTCCGTCTCACATCCCCAGTCGAATGGCCAAGCCGAAAATGCTAACCGACAGATCCTCTCCGGCATTAAGAAGAGGTTGGATAAGTGTTCCAAAGGCTTATGGGTCGATCAACTTCCCAACGTGCTATGGAACTACCGCACCACAAAACGGACCCCCACAGGAGAGAGCCCATTCAATCTCACCTATGGGTCTGAGGCCATCATCCCCCTAGAAGTCGGAATACCCTCTCCTCGCCTAATAGCTTACGAAGAAGAGCAAAACGCCAGAGAGCTCAGAGCAAATCTAGACCTGATGGATGAGATCAGAGAAAGAGCCGCCATTCGCCAACAAAGCTACCGAAGAAGGATCGAGTTGGCATACAACAAGAGAGTCCGCCCCACGGACCTCAAAGAAGGGGACCTGGTCCTCAGAAAGATGGCCATCTCCTTTCCTGGTCAAAAGAGTAAACTCGCTCCAAATTGGGAGGGACCTTACAAGATCGTCAAAGAAGTTCGGCCCGGCACATACAGACTAGAAGACCTCGAAGGCAGGGAGATCCCTAGGACCTGGAATGCCGACCATCTCTTAAAATACCAAGAGAGAGCACCAACGCCTCTCTAAGTATTTCGAGATGTCGAACCGTTCCTCTCCTATTACTTGTAATGATTTTCTTTTATTTTTCCCTTGTAATAACGGCTAGCAACTTTAGAAGCAGCCAACTATTAATCATTAATAAAGAAAGCTTTTTCATACTTTACTATTGTTTACATCTCTCTGCTTTCACTCTTCACTCTCACAATGGTTCGGAGTCCAACACTTGGCTCGATTCTGCTTCGAAAGTTCGCTTCTAAGCGAGCTAGAAGTAGTTCACCATTCGGAATTGATCCCACAACCGTTGAACTAATCTAACGATGGTTCGGAGTCAAACACTTGGCTCGATTCTGCTTCACAAGTTCGCTTCTAAGCGAGCTAGAAGTAGTTCGCCATTCGGAATTGCTCCCACAACCGTTGAACTAATCTAACGATGGTTCGGAGTCCAACACTTGGCTCGATTCTGCTTCGCAAGTTCGCTTCTAAGCGAGCTAGAAGTAGTTAGCCATTCGGAATTGCTCCCACAACCGTTGAACTAATCTAACGATGGTTCGGAGTCCAACGCTTGGCTCAATTCTTCTTTGCATGTTCGCTTCTAAGCGAGCTAGAAGTAGTTCGCCATTCGGAATTGCTCCCACAACCGTTGAACTAATCTAATGATGGTTCGGAGTCCAACACTTGGCTCGATTCTGCTTCGCAAGTTCGCTTCTAAGCGAGCTAGAAGTAGTTCGCCATTCGGAATTGCTCCCACAACCGTTGAACTAATCTAACGATGGTTCGGAGTCCAACGCTTGGCTCAATTCTGCTTCGCAAGTTCATTTCTAAGCGATCTAGAAGTAGTTCGCCATTCGGAATTGCTCCCACAACCGTTGAACTAATCTAACGATGGTTCGGAGTCCAACACTTGGCTCGATTCTGCTTCGCAAGTTTGCTTCTAAGCGAGCTAGAAGTAGTTCGCCATTCGAAATTGCTCCCACAACCGTTGAACTAATCTAACGATGGTTCGGAGTCCAACACTTGGCTCGATTCTGCTTCGCAAGTTCGCTTCTAAGCGAGATAGAAGTAGTTTGTCATTCGGAATTGCTCCCACAACCGTTGAACTAATCTAACGATGGTTCGGAGTCCAACACTTGGCTCGATTCTGCTTCGCAAGTTCACTTCTAAGCGAGCTAGAAGTAGTTCACCATTCGGAATTGCTCCCACAACCGTTGAACTAATCTAACGATGGTTCGGAGTCCAACACTTGGCTCGATTCTGTTTCCCAAGTTCGCTTCTAAGCGAGCTAGAAGTAGTTCGCCATTCAGAATTGCTCCCACAACCGTTGAACTACTCTAACGATGGTTCGGACGCGAACACTTGGCTCAATCCCACTCCGCGAGCTTACTATCAGACAAACTCGACACGTCTCGCGAAGTTCGCGAGAAGCATGAGTTCGGCACCACTGGCCGAACACTCATGTCGCCGACCCCCACACAAGCAAAAGACCAGCTCAGGGACCTCGGCTCGACGAACACAGTCACAAACAAAACGACTACACAGAGCTACAAAGAACATGCAAGTTCAAGAAAGAAATATTATTAATAATTGGGATACAGTACAAAGCGACTCTTCCATACAACAAGGATACAAGGCCTTAAAGTGCAAAAATTACAACGCCACCCACTACACTTGGCTTTAAAAACGATCATCAATGCCTCCGTGGCGCCGGGATGTTCCTCTTCAAGGACACTCGAGGTCGGCGACGTTTGCCTCCGGAGCCCGACCCCAAACCAGCGAATTGGGACGTGTCCTCGGCACTGCTCCTAGCAGCCGCTCCGACGGATGCCCCGCTCGACGAAATGGCCACTGAGCTTTGTGCATCCCCCGGGCTAGGATGGCCGAGGGGCGGACGGGTCGCCATCTCGTAAAACGTGATGCCCCGATCGCTCTCCACGCGAGTACACGAAGTGCTCCTCACATTGATCGGCCCCGAACGCGGTTTGAGACGAGCCACCTCCACCTCCAGCTCTGAGATCCAGTCTCACAACGAGTCATCTTTGACATTGACCTTGAAGCGAGGAGGTATTGCGAAGTCCGGCACGCCAGAGCGACTGGCTATGAGACGGCGAAGATGAGTGGCTTCGATGCTCTTGTCTACCGTGGCTCTCTTCAGTGCGTCGACCTCGGCCGTCAGCTCGTCCCGTTCGGTTGTCAGTTTGGCAACCTCGGCCGTCAATCCCTCTCCCTCCGTCCGAAGCTCCGCCTCTACAGTCTGCAGGTGACGGATCTCAGAAAGCAGATCGTCCCTCTCCGCTGTTATTTTTGACAAATTGTGCCGAATGCACTGGATCCGAAGCCCGTTGCTAAAGGCGATCGACGAACCTTCGTCCTCTCCTATGGGGGTCATCTCGGCGATCCTGCTCTCCAGACGCCGGATCTCGATGTCTCGCCGACCTAGGATGAGCTGAAGATGGTTCCGCTCGCTTTCGGCTCGGCGCAATCCCAGCTCGACTTCATAGAGCCGCTCTTGGCACCTCCCCAAGCACAGCCTCGTCGCCCCTAAGCCAGCTTCGACTCGAGCGTTGTCATCCGAGCGAGTGGGCTCGACATCTTGAGCTACCACCATGAGCTGAAAAGAAGTCGAGACAAACAACAAAATTTCAAACACTGCCGAAGTCCAACACTTCAAGAATTTTCGAAAAAACTTTGAACTCAAGTACAGAAAGACACAGTCGAACCCAAAAGACACGGAGTCAAACCCAAAAAGATTAGTTTTTCATTCATTTCAAAATAGCGGTGGCCAGTCCGCGATTAGGCGTTACACTTCAAAAAAGAAAGAAAAATAAAAAAAAGAAGAAAAAACGAGCGGAGTCAGGGCGCGACCTCTTTCCCAGGGCGGCGAGCGTGGGTGGGGGTCGACTTCTCCGAAGGGGCACCACCGCCAGCGGGGTAACCGCGGAGCCCGGGGCCTCGCCGGTGACTTCAACTTCTGTCTCAACTTCATCCTCCCCTTCTCCTTCTTCCCCCTCGGATTCGGGGTTGAAGCCCTCGACGTGGCCCGGGAACAGTCTCCATCCCGAGACGTCCACGTCAGGGTACGTCTTCGCCACCCGGGCTATGGCTTCGGCGTAAGCTTTAGCCATATTTTGCACGAGGAAACCTTGCGCCTTCGCCACGGTCGCGTCCTCGGCACCCTTCACCGCCGCCGCCTTGGCCTCTTCAGCTTCAGCTAACTGCTTGGCCGCCTCCTCCTTCTGGCGGAGAAGATCGCCCTCCAACTTCGCAACCTGGGCCTCGAGCGACTCGACCCTCGCCGCCTTCCCTTCGAACTCGACCCTGACCTTGTGAGCTCGTTCCCCATCCAAGCTTTCTCTTTCCGAGCCTGGTCGGACTCCTGCTTCAGCTCCTTCTCCAGAGCCGCCAACCTCTCGGTGAGGTGTCCAAAATGGATGATGATCTGCGACAAGGAAAGAAGAACTAAAAGAGTTAGAAAAAATTATAGCTAAAGAAACTCAACGACCCCAAAAATCTAACACTTACCGAGACGGCCGAGCGAGCGATCTCGATGACGTCGTCACCTTCTTGCTTGACCTCCATCGCAGCGCGGTCCTTCGGCGTCGCCAGGTGCTTAACCACCTGCATACTCGCTAGGGAGTTGCCGAGGAATCCATCATGTTTCCGAACTTGCCAGCCCGGAATATGGATCCTCCTGTGCTCCTCGGTCAGGAGCTCCTCGGCCGCGACGGACAACGGGGGGGTCGTCATCCCCAGAGCTGCGGCGATGGGGAACTCGCCGACCGCGTTTGACGCCGAGGCGCCTGCACCGGCAACGACCGGGCTACTGAGGGTCTCCGTTTCCTCGATCGTCTCTGTGACCCTCGGAGTCTTTGGGGTCGGCAACTTGGTGGCGACCCTCTTGCGCTTCTTCGGCGCCTTGCTGGCGAGGCCTGCTCTCAAAGCTAGCACCGCGTCGTAGTCCATCGCTTCTGCATTAAAGACGAAGTTAGTCAGCACAATACAAGCTATGAGAAGTAAAATATGAAAAACGAAGCATAAAAGAAGCCGCGTACTGGGATCTACGCGGCAGAGCCCTCCCTTGAACAAGATGTCCTCAGTCAGCTCCTTCCAATCGTACTTCGGCCGATCGAGAAGTGTTCGGACTGCCTCTTCTTCCTCGGCACGAAGCTTGGGCAGCGCCCTCGCCCTCTTCGGCACCCCTTCCACCCAACCGGAGGGGATCGGCCAGGCCTCCGGACTTCGCACTATCAAGAACTTCTCGCGCCAGTGCTTGATGGAGTCGGGGCATATGACGAGCCTGCCGCCATGCCTCGGAGCCAAATAGTATCGGTACTCCGACTTGTTCCCTTGGTGTGGCCGATAGATTGTCCGAAGCACGTTCAGCTCCGGCTCGATCCCCGCGGCTTGGCAGTGAAGTACGAAGCCGTTTATGACCCTCCATGCGTTCGGCATGAGCTGGATGGGGCTGACCCCGAACCAACTCAAGACGAGGATCGCGAACGGATGGAGGGGTAGCCGAGCCCCGGCGATAAAGGCATCGACCGGCCAGCAACACATGGTCACTGGCAGCGGCGAGTTGGCCCTAACCCCGGGACCCGGCAGCATTAGCTCGTACTCCTCCGGGATCTAGAAGCAGTCCCGGATCACTCCCAAGTCCTCTTCGCGAAGGATCGACACCGTCTCGTCCGCCTCCGCCGTCTCCCTCGCTGCATTCTCCTCGAAGGACCTCGCCCTCCCGTGAACAATTCGCTCGGCTTGATCCTCCGGAAGCTCCCGAACTCTGTGAAGCCCAGTCAGCTGCCCCGGCAATCTTCCGAACTCCCCCATACGCTTCGGATCCTCCACAATCGAATCTCTGCCGAACACCTTCTTGTCCTTGTTTGGAGTACGATTTTCAACGACTTCAAGGGAGGGCTCAGACCAAGAGGTCGACTCGGAGACAGAAGCAAGAGACATAGTTTATAAAATAAACTAAGTGTAAGCTACCTAAAGAGATTAGCTGCCGGAAACTTCACCAGAAAACGAACGTCAACCACCGAAAACACTCGCTTAGCACAAAAGATCGCCTGAGCAAAAGAGAAGAGAAGTGAAAAATGAGAGGGGGGGTGAGGTTTTATAGAGAGAGGCGCGCCAAACGAGGTTAATGGGCCTGTACTACCGGCCCATTCACACAAAACGACAAAAGCGATCTCAATCGTCGCCTTGTTTACCACGCCAAGCCGTACGCTGCATTAATTACTGTCCCGTCTGACAGAAGCTCAGAGATCACAGCATTAAATGAGCATATCATCTGTCAGAGCTGTCAGAAGTTCAGAAGCCATCACATTTAATGACTGCCACGTCTGCCAGCTGCGCAGAAGCCACCAACTCCGCAGTGCATCCTACGCCAAAAATGCCAAGTCTTGGACCTCGGCACCAGATGCCGAGCGTTCTTGACACCGACCCCGTTATGGGAAAAAATTGGGGTTTGGCACCAGCTGCCGAGCGTTCTTGACACCGACCCCGTTACGGGAAAAAATTGGGGTTCGGCACCAGCTGCCGAACGCTCTTGACACCGACCCCGTTACGGGGAAAAATAGGGGTTCGGCACCAGCTGCCGAGCGCTCTTGACACCGACCCCGTTACGAGGAAA
Source organism: Hemerocallis citrina (assembly GCA_017893485.1). Taxonomy (NCBI): domain Eukaryota; kingdom Viridiplantae; phylum Streptophyta; class Magnoliopsida; order Asparagales; family Asphodelaceae; genus Hemerocallis; species Hemerocallis citrina. The sequence goes on from JACEHZ010000304.1 coordinate 154,503, forward strand.
AATAGGGGTTCGACACCAGCTGCCGAGCGTTCTTGACACCGACCCTGTTACAAGGGAAAATTGGGGTTCGGCACCAGCTGCCGAGCGTTCTTGACACCGACCCTGTTACAGGAAAAAATTCGACCTCGGCACCAGCTGTCGAGCGCTCTTGACACCGACCCTGTTACAAGGGGAAATTTGGGGTTCGGCATCCGCTGTCGAGCGCTCTTGACACCGACCCTGTTACAGGGGAATAATTGGGGTTCGGCACCCGCTGCCGAGCGCTCTTGACACCGACCCAGTTACATGGAAAAAGCTACCTCGGACCCCGCCGAACTCTCTCTCCACACTCACAGCCTAGCCGAGGTCCCTCTCTTCTTCGGAAGAAGGTGCCGAACCACCTACGGACCTCAGCCTCCTGGGCAGCGAAGCGCTGGAAGGGTTCGGAAGTGTGAAACAAGCATGTAGGCCACGCAACGAAGGAAAACAGCCGAGCCATCCACCAAGAGATCGCGAAAAAACAATTAAAAATTCGGGAAATTAAGGAAGAACTCCTGGAAAATAATTATAAAGTTGGGGAAACATTTCCTGATCCCCAAACAAATAATTATTGCCAAGAACAAACTTTTAAGACCCCCGAACGACGAATTGACACTTCGCAAAGTTAAAGGAATATTCCTGCAAAAACACCACATGACCATAAGAGCTCAGGAGCGACTCAGAGTTCAATCCACTTGAAAAATCACCATACTACCTCCTCCAAGATTCAAAACCTTCCATTTGGACTCCGATACGACTCCACTAGCCATTAAAACAGTTAAACTACTCCTCAAAGGCTGATCAAACTCAGTCTTTAGGAGTGGGGGGCTCGTGATATGGCTAAAAATGGGGTTAAATCGGAACCGTCCAAATTGGGCACGAATCTTGAAGCCCAGGGGTAAAACGGTAATTTCACCTACCAATGGGTCTGAGATGGGTACTGGATCTCTTCATCAAAGATCCAATAACCCTCGAACGGATCCACCTCAATCGGGTGCGGGTTTCAACCAGCAGAAAGCCCGATCCAGAGGGATAGAATTAGGGTTTCTCATTAAATCCGAATCAATGGCCCTGATTCATGCCTATCCTTCCACTGGGGATTAGGGATTACATTCCTAATCTGTTTACAAGGAGTATATTCCTTATCAGATCACGGGGATTACATTCCTAATCTGATCCCTAAGATGCCTATAAATACCCCCCATCCATCTCCATTAAGAGGTAATCAATCTTTTGCCAGTTTTTACGCTCTTTCATAATCTTCCCTGATTACTGACTTGAGCATCGGAGGGTGCGTCGCCGGGAACAACCCCGGTGTCTCGCACTTTTTGCAGGTGTACGGCAGGAGTCAGCGTCAAACTCCGACGGAACAGGTATACAGGTTTGCTATTCGGTTTTCCTAAGAATCCACAAATACTATCTGCTTGCCCCCACACCAAATTTAGCTGCAACAGTAGTGTATACAGCTACAATCTTCCATTTCATGAAGTAGATAATTATTCGATACACATTATTTCAAAACTGTATTGACATACAAAGCATCACCTATCAATCAAAAAGAACTATATAACTTGATGAACTCAATTGAAGTTCACATACAAAGCGTACAAAATATTTATCGTACTGATTGACATACAAAGCATACAAAAAAATATCCCTTTCTTTGCAAAAATCAACTACTGAAATTGCTGCTGCATCTGTTCATTTTCTGGATTTGATTCTGTAGCATATAACAAGAAGTTCCCACACTTTATCTACTGCTGCATGTCTTGATCTGAGTTTTTTGATAGCTGACTGGAAAATAAACATAAAGTTAGATGAATTTCGTACTCATTTATTAGATAACATAAAGTAAAAATAAATTAGAGGATGATTATGTTCATGACATGAATTTAAGTAGGCTCAGAAATGACTTTATTTTACAAGACATTGTTCTCAAATGAGCACAACATCTTCAGTGGGGGAGCATAAAAAAATCAAGCGTAAGTGTGTTGGTGTAGTACTGTGGCTGCAGTTGAACTACCACGCCCAAATAGCTGCAACCATCACAAACCCCTACATCTTGTTCCATAATCAACTAAATGCATTCCCATTTCTAAAGAATCTTAATCACCCAAAGGAAACTATCAGCCAAAGCAAACTATCAGCCAAAACTATTAGCCAAAGTTAACATTCAAAGTAAACTATCAGCCAAAACTTACAAAGCGCACTATCACCCAAAGGAAACAGAGCACAACTCCTGTGAAACGGAGCTAACTGTCAAACAGAGCTCAATTGTGAATCACAGCTCAATCGCAAACTTAAAAAACCGAAAAGAATCTGAAAACCATTCATCATCGACCTCGGATCTGAAAAGAATAACCCTCCAAAAACCTCACAATGCTCACAAATCAGTCCCCAACTTTGGATATCGTTTAACTGTGAACATTAAAAAAACCTTATTGATCTCATTGTTGAAACACATCACAAATTGTACGCTTTGTATGTGAACTTCAATAACATGAGCTATTTGAGCTATATGTAGTCTGAACTTCAATAACATGAGCTATATATCGTCATCAATCACAAATTGTATCAAAAAAATTCAATCTCTAAGCCACAATCAAGCCAAAATTCAACCAGTGAGCCAAAAAAAATAGGCCCAAGCAAAAATTTTACCCCCCATGTTTAGCCAGATGAGCGGGATTGAGTTAGCACCGTTGGATGGGGATCATGATGAAAGCTTCCAACTTGGACGGCCTAGGCCCAGTGCACACAGCGGTGTGCACTACCCCAATGCACAACCAAAAGTTTCCGTCTCTGAGCTACAATCAAGCCAAAATTCAACCAGTGAGCCAAAAAAAATATAAATTCACTCCAAATGTAGAAAAAATCAACTATCAGCCAAAAAAGATCAACCAACGGAAGTTCAAAAATCATATAGTCTGTATCACAAGGGTATAAAGTAACAATACTGACTGTGTAACAAAGCATACTAAAATCACATAATTGTATCAGAAAACTTCTACCTCAGAGCCAAAATCAAGCATATGCAATTATATATCCAGTACAACTGAATATACAAAGCATACAAAGTATCTGTCACTCCAAATGTAGAAAAACTCAAGTATCAGCCAAAAGGATCAACCTATTGAAGTAAATAATCAAGTATCAGCCAACTGAAAATCAAGTATATGGCATGATCATATCAAGTCAGTTCAGCAACCCACTAACAACCTGACCTCAGAGAAACTCACAAATTTATTTCACTTTGTAGGTGGGGAAGACAATAAATTCAACCTTAGACAAAACCATGCACTCATCACTGCCTATCAATTCATCCCTTAAACTAAATTAAAGTAAGGTATCATATTTACCAAATTGATTGTGAATCAAATACTTCCCTCAGTTCACAATATCGTGAGAGTCCTCGGAACTATTTTCAGTAGAGGAATTCAACTCCTCTTCGTCGAATGCACTCTTGCCACTGAAAAGGGAAAAAAAGCAAAAATAAGTCATTATCCAGCAGTTTATAAAAATTAATAAGAAAGTGCACACTTAATTAAGAATTTTCATTATTACACAAATAGCATGATATACCTTTCATTTTCTTTGGGCAAGTTCGCGCATCATGGCCTTGCCCGTGCAACCCGTAATAATTGCACTTCCTAGGTTTGCCTCTTAATTTTTCCTGCATCGGTTTCAATCTCTTCCCACTTGGTCTTCCCTTCGTATTACATTGACGAGGTTCTTCCACCGACACTTGAGACAAGACCAAGTCCTTCCCATGTACTCGTGTTCCACTACCTTTAGCCCCAGGACTACACCCTTCGGGAGCTATTATATTAAAGCCTTCAATTAACTTGATCATAGCTTAACGCATGAACACATACCCTTCATCGCAAAACAATCCAATCTCAACTTGTTGCTTGGACAATTTATTTAACTCACAATAGCAGGAAGCAAATTTCTTGCTATTATTGCCATCTTCTTTACCAAAATTTGTGGGTGTGTAGCTTCTTCTAATTATCTCACGACTCCATCTTCTCAAAATATATTGCTTGGGAAGTTCATTACAATTTGAGTATTTAAGGAAGGCCAAGAGATGCTTACAAGGGAGTCCAACAATTTCGAACATAAAGCATGAACAACACCCATAGTGAGTCTCTTTGGAATAAGTAATCATGGTATTTTTTTCCGACCTACCAATGAATGTCACTGTATAATAAGTGTTAGTAGTATTCACGTCACCTTCCACTAAATTCACATTATACAGTAGGCTTTCCTTGATTTCTTTTTGGAACTTTAAAAACATTGCTAAAGTGTATACTTGGGCCATTTATTCCTCAATATACCACAGGTCTTCAATTTGGGTTTCCGATCTAGTGTACAGTGGTTCTCTTTAACTTCGTCTTCTCTTTGCCTACCAATCACTCTTTAAAATATCAAGGCAAACTAATGAAGTGAATACTTCTTTTGGGTGTGCTTCTTTAAGAAAGAATTCATTCCCTCGCTTCTTTTGCTACTAGACATATCGACCCAAAAATCAGACCTATGGTATACGGGGGCCCATTTATCACGAATATGAAAACTATCATTCAACCATTCGTTGTTTTCTACCCCAAATTCCATAACCAAAGCCTTCCATTGTTCTTCGAAAGAGACACAGTCATATGAATTCCAAATGTTATCTTTAAAAGCATCCATGAACTTAACATTTTGAACCAATTGAGGCACCTCCGAAGGAATCTTATCTAAAATATGCCAGATGCAATATCTATGGCGAATTTGAGGAAAAACTTGTTTAATTGCAGCACCAATACCCCGGTCTTGGTCCGTTACAATGCCAAGGGGAGCTTTCTTCATGACTCCTAGCCATGTTTGGAATAACCACACAAAAGATGAAGCCGTCTCATTTGGGATGAAACCACAACCGAGAAAAATAGACTGCCAATGATGATTAATCCCAACAAATGGAACAAATAACATACCGTAACAGTTAGTACTATGTGTTGCATCAAAAGAAATTACATCACTAAATACCTCATAATTCATACGAGCAATCTCATCAACCCAAAAACAATGAGACAGTCTGCCGGACTCATCTTGCTCGAATGCATAAAAAAAGGAAGGATCTTTTTCCTTTTGCCATTTTAAAAAGTCTACCAACATTTGACCATCACGACCTTTCAATGACTCCCTCAAATCTCTTTCATGGTTTCTAGCGTCGGTGAGAGTAAATCCAACCCTATCATATCCCCCACTTGAACCTTAAAAAAAAAGCATTTATTTGCATGTGGGAATATTAGCACCCGCAAGTTGCTCCATTATAACTTTATCGGAACTTGACACAACACGGTTACGCGGCAACAAATGCCATCTACCGGGTGTGGTGAATGCATGTTGTGCACCTCATGAAAAGAATAAAAAGACCATGAATTCGTTTCTTTGTTTAATCTCACACGAACCAATGCATTGCAAGATGTTCTAGATGTAGTACCTATTCTAATTTCATTATTCTTACTTTTCGACACCCCCACTTTATTACATAAAAACGTTTTTTCCACCACCTCACCATCCTTCAATTTATGAGGTCCTTTACGCATTTGAAAACCCGAACATTTCGCATAGCTATCATAATATTTTTCTGCTAGCTTAAGGGTCTCAAATATCATACATATCTTTGGTATTAGATGCTCCTCAACAGTGGGGATAAAATAACCTTCTTGAACATACAAAAAATTGTCCCCCAATTGTGAGCAACCTTCACCAAACTCCATACCTATTACAAATTCGAATATATAATCAATATCCAAAAAAAAATAAAATCTAAAAGATAGCAAAATTAAAACCTGGAATGTTTTTTGTATTTGTGAATAAGATCAAGTAAAGGTGTATTCTTTCAACAAGATGAAGTAAAGGAAAAAAAAACATACCTTAGGTATCTTTGGAAGGAGAGAAAATATAGATTTTGGGATGAAACTTTCGGTTGTGCACTGGGTTTTCCTGATGGCACCCAAAAAATGAATTTTTTTGGCATCAGGAAATCGATCGTGAAAGAAAGCGACGATTGGGGGATGGAGGAGGATGAGAGCGTCACGAGGTGGAGAGCGCCACGAGGAGGAGAGCGCAAATTGATTTGGGTACTGATTTGTGGGTTCGGGAGAATTTGGGGGCTAGGGTTTTCAAATTTGAGGTCGATGATGAAGGCGATGGGGAAAATCGAGCGTTGGAGAGGGAGGAGATGGAGATTTGGAGAGAAACCGGAGCCGATGAGGGGTTCGAAATTTTGAGGACCTAGGGTTTTTCAGCTCTTGGGCTCGATGAAGAAATGTCGAGCGTGAGAGAGGGAAGCAGACAGATGAGCGGGATGGGGGGGTATGAAATTCCTATTTTAACCCCCCTTAATAGGCAGATGAGCGAGATTGAGTTAGCACCGTTGGATGGGGATCATGATGAAAGCTCCCGATCGGACGGCCTAGGCCCAGTGCACAACCGAAAGTTTCCCTATATATACATATAGAGTTCTCTTCAGTTGCGCACCCTTGTGCGCACCCTACCCTACCCATCAGATCTTCATCATGATCAGACGCCAGATCTGATGGCTCTCCTTCTCCCGCTCTCTCCAGTATTGAAGATGGGGGTAATATAGGAAAATTAACCCCCCATATGTCGAATTTTTTGCCGTACTAGGCCACTTTTTTATAGTATTTGCGTTTTTAGGCCAGGTCCCAAACTATTAGCGTTCGTGGGCTAGCCACTGCCACGTCAGCAGTGGCCGCTATTGGGAATAGCGACCTTTTCATACCCACCAAATTTGTACTCCCACATTTGGTAGAGTACGAGAGGGGATTGGGCCGAGTATGTGTAAAGGTGTAGCGCCCCGAATTTCTAATAAGATATCTTAGAAAATACGTGGCACATTCCCAGCGATCCACTTCAATATAATATTAAACGCAACTAACACCACTAAAATTTTCAACATTTATTACAACAAACTTTCACGAAACACAGCGAAATTCAAAAACACAACTCAACTCATAATTTCTTTTATTTACAACCCAAATTTATCTCAAAGCTGCTATTACAATTTTACACAAAACACCTAAGAATCAATTTATCTCAATTATGCCTCTAGCATCCAAACCTCCAACTCTAAGAAACAACCTGCAACATGTGAGGCTAGAGATGATCCCTAACCCCCAAAACTAACGGGGTCAGCCATAAATGGTGTAAGAGATATAAAAACAAACAAACAACATAAAAGATCATACCTCATAAATTCTTAAACAACAGGTACTAAATAAGAATATGGAAAGTATGAAATGACAGATAACATAAAAACATCAAGTGGCACTAAACTAAGTGTCAGGTGTAGAAAATAGGAAAACTGCATGCATAAAACCAAGCCAAGAAACAATTACTCTAGATGCAGACTCTCTAATGCGTACTTGTCGAAGTCTATGCATCCCATTCTACATAGGTTCGGTGCAAGCCCTTAACGTCTTCACTTCGTAGGGTTCAATCCCCCGCTATGCAACTAATCCTAACACGATGACTACTACGAGATAAAGATAAACTATGGATAGTATCTCATGTCTGATAATTCCGGAGATGGATCCCACACCCAAGATATTTCACTTGAATAATTCCGGAGATCATCCCACACCGAAACATTGACACGTCACCACACGAATACCACATGTGCTTCACCTCGACTCCGATAATTCCGGAGATCAATCCCACACCACAAGTAGTTACCGTGATAATTCCGGAGATTGTCCCACACCACAAGACTGTGATAATTCCGGAGACATATCCCACACCACTAATAATCTACTGTGATAATTCCGGAGATTAAATCCCACACCGAAAGCCATACTGAGGTTCTTGAGACTCATGTTCCCGTTCATCATATCACCACTAGTGCCTGTCCTTATCATTTTGGGTTAATTGATTGCTTAACGAATCTCCTAGAGTGGTATACCCTACCGGCCTAAATTCCAAACTAAATACTGAAATGCCTCACTGGGCCTCAACAAATTAACTCAACACCGGTATACTAGGGTCACACACCTCTAGAGACTCAAACACAAAAGTCTAAACCAAAGTCCCACTAAACAAAGTGGCTCAACTGAAAGTCTTAAATCAAATACTTAACTGAATATCTCAAAGTCAAATGCTTAATCAAATACTGAACTGAATGCCAGGTATATACTGAATTATCTGGAAGCCAATCATTCGAAATAGCACTAAGGTTTACAAAGATCCTTCAGTACCAGTCGACTCATACTTTAGTAAGTCGACTGTCCAAAAGACGAATTTCCAAAATTTTACAAAAATAAACTAAGTCATATAACAGTCGACTTAAGAAGGGATCAGTCGACTTACCCGAGGTAATCCCCAATGATTTTCTCAAAAATATTCTAAGTATATGAGTCGACTTAAAGGCGTCATAGGTCGACTGTCCAGTAAGGACTAATAATTTTACAAAAATATATTCCTCAGTGGACCAGTCGACTGCCTACTGGCTAGGTCGACTGTCCAGAACGACTGTTTCAAAGATTCTAAAAAATACAGTATCATGCTCGTACCAGTCGACTGTCGGCCTACAGATTTCAAAAATTAGGTCTGATTACAAAGTCAAGTCTGGGGTTTCTAATGTTTCATTATTCATGAAAAATAGTTCGTATTCAGGAAGAATGATAAATCTCAACAAATCCTCATCAGATATGTATATTTATGTTACTCAAAACCACAAATATATCAAAATCAAGTTCTCATGTTCTAAATCGCAAATTCTTTCATTAGGGTTTTACAAGATCTAACTCTCTTTGACAAATCTGAATCAGAACCTGATTTGTAAATTCAATGTCCAGGTGTTCATTCTCAAAACTTAACATGCCTTTAGCAACACATTTTAATAATAAAGATCTACTATTCCATCCACAATTATTCACATGATTCATACCACAATATAAGATCTATATTGTTCACAACATCAAATCAACACATCAATGATACTTGCACACATAGATCAACAACATGACGAATTTTAATATTCACAAAATCGAACAAACAAACAAGGTCACTCACATGAATCAAACAACAAAAACAATTTTTATATATCTCACCTTAGATTGAGAAAAGTCCACGAAAAAGTTCTCCCCTTTTGCTAGATCCAAAAACTCCTTTCTCCACCAAACAAATCTCCAAAAATTCTGTATATTATCAATAATGACGGCTGGAGAAAAAATCCCTTAAATATCCGGGAATAGGTTTTAGGGTTTACCCACACTTTTGCAAAATAAACCCTTCCAAAATACAACTTTCATATATAGTTATATCCTTGGAAATTCAATCAAAATTCATTTAAATTAGGATTTAAAAGAAAATATACATTCTAAATCTAAATCAATACTGTTCAAAACGTCCAGAATGCACATTTGCACTTTAACCCCTAAAAATGTCAAATTTGCAAAAAAGTCCTTATTTTCTCAAAAATTGCAAATAGTTCCAATTAATTTCAGAAAAATCTGGAAAAATACTAAATAAATCTCAAATATTAAATAATGGTTTTTCATGAAGAAAACTAAATTTTCAAACTTCTCATAAAAGTATTTGCACGTGTTTTGCATGTGTACAAAAAGATAATTTTTTCTGAAAATATTCATTAAATCTCCAAAAAAATCAATTTAAATTCATTTTCAAATATATAAAAATAATATTTGAAAATACGGGGTTCTACAAAAGGAGGTCGCTAATGCCACTAGCGACCTCCTCCAACTGAGGTCGCTATTCCTAATAGCGACCTCATATGGGCCCTCTAATTGCTTTTAAGTTGTTACGACCCCATCTGAGGTCGCTATTCCCACTAGCGACCTTAGCTTTAATGAGTTGTATTCTAGCACTTAGCAAAATCTAGAGAGTTTTGCTCTCTGAAAAATGACAATCAATTTTTTTTTAAAACTAAGGTCGCTATTCGGAATAGAGGCCTTTATTAACTAAGGTCGCTATTCTTAGTAGAGGCCTTAGTTATAAAACTATTTTGCAAATTTTACAAAGAATAAGTAGATTGTGTTTCCTACTGAGGTCGCTATTCCCAATAGCGACCTTAGTTTTAAATTTTTTGGGGAAAACTTTTTAAGAATCGCTAAGTTTCTTAATACATTCATTCGAGCCGACTAATCTCATTATACTAAGGCCGCTAGTGGGAATAGCGACGGCAAACAAAAAATTCAAAAAAAATAAAAACATAGGTCGCTATTCCCATTAGCGACCTCGAAATGAAGAGACCGCTATTCCCAATAGCGGCCACTGCTTACGTGGCAGTGGCTAGCCCACGAACGCTAATAGTTTGGGACTTGACCCAAAAACGCAAATACTATCAAAAAGTGGCCTATGAGGGCTAAAAATTCCCATTTGTCGATCTCTCCCTTATATTCTTTCCCGCTGTCTCTGCCTTCATCTCCTTCCCCAGTCTCGATACTGAAAAAAACCCTAGGGTTCTCGATATCGTCATCTCTTCCCCAAATCGAAGTGGCAAAAGCCCAGTGCCCCAAATTGAAGATCCGTTGCTCCTACTCTCCTTACTTCTGCTATCGGAATTCCCCTCAAATCGGAACCCTAGCTCCAGAAATCGCAAGCCTCTTCCCGAAAGCTAAATTGAAGAAACCCTACTCACTTCCCCAAATAAAAGAAACCTCATTCCATCCCCTTCCTTGCCCCACGCCGCTGCTCTCTTCCTGCGATTTTGCTCCGAAAATCTACCTCCAGACGGCCAACCATCTCTTGACGGATTCAGGTTTATTTTTTCTTCACCTTCCTCTTTGATTAAAACAAGATGTGTTAGTGAGATGAGAGTCTTTTTCATTTAAAGTTTTTGTGCGGAAAATTTTTCAACTGAGATTTCGACTTCGGGAAAATTACTGATATAAGACTTCTAGCAAAGAGAATTATAAGCACCGAGAATAACTGAAAATCCGGAAAGGGAATGACATAAGCATATAACTATAGTTCTTCCTAAAATTACTCAAAAATGATAACAACCAAGTTACCAAGTTATAGGTAGTTGTTTCCCAAAGATAAGTCTAAGGGTGTAAATGAGTTGACACCTAAGGTCTTGAAAGAATTAGCGAGTACAAGATAAGTCTAGGGTGTTACACATCCGTCACGAAAAACTAAGATTTGAGATACTCCTTTTTTTGCGCTTGGCCTAGCTTCCAACATGGGAAGGATTTCTAACTTCTCAAATATAATCCACTTCAAATGGAGTTCCAAAAGGGGCCCCACACAGAGAACTGGGAGGTTATACAACTGCATCACATGCGTTTGGTTGGTATTCTATTTGTTTAATTCCTAAATTAATACCTTGACTAGTGATCAAAATTGTATTCCATCAAGAGAAATATCATTATCTCCTTGAACACTCAGATACATAGCTTCCCACAAAATAGATTCTAGATTCAGCCTACAGTCTCTAAGCTCGTGTAGAGGTAATCAGGATTTAGGGTGTCATGCTAATCAATCCAACGAGGCAGACAATGATGATGATGATCATTAATCTCCGCTTCCTCTATAGGGTCAAATTACAAATTTTCCTCATATATCTAAATTTAAAATATCTAGAGCATCTAAAACCAAAAAAAGTATTCAACTTTCCTAATATTTGTATCAAATAAAAATATTTTATTTCTTATAAAATAAAATTTATCTTATTTTTTCTAATTCTAAAAATTACGTGCTTCATAATTCATAAATTACCATAATCTCAATGATAGATTAGCATCTTTTCTAATCATTGCAAGGTATGTAAAATTTCTTTGGTTATCTTATATTTTACCCATTTATTCTATAAAGTAAATGAACATTTTACCTTGCTTTTATTACAATGTTAAGTAGACTTTGCCGTTTGTGTTTTACAACAGATTCTATTATACACAAATATGTATCTGATTATTTGGATATTCAGCAAGATATTTTTAAAATTTGATACCCACGCCCATAGTAGCGAGGAAATTTTAAAGGATAGGTTCTTTCGGCATCGGTTCTTTCCGTAGTAGTCAAAGAACGAGCGTCTTCACCGCAATGTCTATGTCTATGTCTATGTCCATATCTCTTGACATGACAAATTCAAATAAACAGAATGTTATTTGGATCACAAAATCAATTATGTGGGTGAAACCCCTTAAATATGAAAACATTTGTGCTACATTATCAAATAAATATCAATGCTACTGATTTCGACGGAAAGATAAGACCCATAATCAATTGTAGATTTTAGATGTTGGGTAACCTTCGTTTTCGTTAACGAGCTACTTCAAATAATATCAACAAAGATAATAACAAGTGAAATTAACAATAAAGCTGGTAAAAACATGAAACAAAATTCAACGATTACAAAAATTGGGGATTAGGGTTTCTGACCGATCACTGACCTGAAAAGATGGCTGCAAAGACTGAGAATAAATTGATCCGAATACGATTGGGAATTGGAAATTAGGATTAGGGTTTTAGATGGATTCCAGAGCCAGCGAGCGATGAGCAAGAGAGGATGGATTTCTCTGTTTTCCTTTCTTTTTCTGCAAAATTTTGTATATTTATTTTGTTTGATTTGATTCGAAGGGTTTCTCTTTTGTCTTTAATCAACGGTTGGGTTAACTTCGTTGGTATCAAGGGGCCCAGATTAACCTTTTTAAAATCATTTTATTTTATATTGGATAAATTATTCAGATAAAGAAACAAACATGTTTCAAAAATATCCCTTTTTTCAAAAATATATCTTTTTGCAATATATTTATGATTCTATCCCTTTTTTCTGTCACATAGGATTAAACCCCCATTTCTAAGCATTTTTGTGATTTTGTAGAAGTTTGATCAACTTAAAAACCTGAATCATATTCATTTCTAACTCGAAACCCAAAACTTAACCAGTCGTTCATGGTAGAAGCAGATATTCATGCATGCTATTTCATTATTTATTCACCATCGAGAGGGAATTATCTTGAGTTCCCAATTTATTTTCTTGGTTCTTTCAGAATATTTGGATGTCCTATTTATACTCTAGTTGGTGGTACGAAAACGATTAGAATGGATTCAGAGTTTCAGAGGTGCTACTTCATTGAATCTAACTAGGGGTGTTAGCAGATACAAGTTGTGGAATGCAGGTGTGAGGAAATCACCAAATTGTCAACGTGTTATCTTAAGAAATCCGTGTTAAGAGATACAACTACAAGGGGTTCAGGGAGAGACACAAAGGAGGCAGGTGGAAGCTGTAAGGTTCTATGATATGAAGTTGAATACTTTTGCAAGGCCAATTCCACCAAATATGAATCCAACTCCTAATTAACTCCAAGAGTTTTAGTATCCGATGAGTTCTTTTAAAAAAAAAGTATATAAAAAAAAGCCCAAAAAAAAACCTCAAGCCCAAAGGACCAATGGCGACTCGACTTTGGGTTTATACGAGTCCAGATTAGTCTGGCCCATCCCCACTACTCTCAAATCAACGATTACTCATTTAATTAGTAGGGGTGGCAATGGGTAAGGGTAAACACTTACCCAATTACCCTAAGGGTAAAGAGTATGGGTGGTCTATTTTTACCCGCAGTTAGGGGAAGGGTAGAATTTTTATACCGTTTAAAAAATAGGGTGGGGTAAAGATAAAAGTAAACATATATACATACCCGTTTACACTTTTACCCGTTAAACATATGTTATAGACTCATTTATATACGACAAGTAAATGAGTAGAAAGATTAGAGGTAAGGATTATATGACTCCTCATGTGATTTAGTTATATAAAAATTAAATTACAAGTTAAGAATAATCATTTTTATTTAGAAATTTTGTTCTATAACTTGATTTAATTAAAAAAGTTATATTAATTATTTCACATGTTTACCCGTTAGGCTAAAATAATGTAATTTTATAGATTATCCGTTAAGATAATGGTAAAGTATATGGACTTTAGGGTAAGGAAAGGATAGACGCCGTATCCTCCTTATCCAACCCATTGCCCTCCCTACCTATTTGATCATGCCCTAACCAGTTTCTTCTTTAAATTGACTTCATTCTCCTCGATCAATCCGATGTCGCCGCGCAAACTGACTTCATATATTTAGGCATATAGAATAAGTATGATAGTTCAAATTGTGCATTGGTTAATATCCCCGGCTGCTCTTCAACGCATTATTCCAGAAGCTATGGACCAAAAAACTATTATACATTGCGGAGTTCAAAGAAATAAAGAAAGAAAAGTATTTATGAATAAGTTCCAGAAATAGTGTTACCCTGTGCAAATTGCACAACCTAAAATAGTTTTGATGAACTCATAAAATTATATAGAACTCCCAAAAATTGTAAGAGAATTGGAAGAAATTTATGAATATATTCCCTACCGTAATTACTGAATTCTTCATTATCATCTTCGTATAAGCAAATGGTTTAGAAAATCAATGCAAAACTATAATGTAATCTAATTGAATATTACTAAAGCTAAAAATGCATACAATGAAAATGTCGCAAATCCAACCAATTTATGTTAACATGTATATTATATTAAAATTTAGTAAATAGATTATACATTATAAACCATGTATTATAGCACATGTTATGGTAAAGATGATAGAGTACTAATAAAATTATATAAAAATAATTTTATGAATTGTGTTTGCTTAAAAATCTAATTCTTAGTTAGAGAATGGGGATGAGTTTGGGAAGAGACATGAGATTTTATGAGATTGAGAAAGTGGAAGGGAAAGAGATTGTGTTTGAGGGATTGGGGTTTTTATTTTGTTTTAATTTTTTAATAAAATCGTGAGTTAGTTAAATAAGAATCTATACTTCTCTTTTTTCTTTATTTCAAAATAGAAAATGGAGATAGAGGGTAGACTCTATCTTCTATTAGTATAAGATGTAGATATGATTCTTCAAATGGCGATAAGTGCCTTACAATTGCCTCAAAATCGTGTTCCCCTGAAACGGCTCCCTCGAGATTCGGGGGATCTTGTAGGGGACTAGACTTTTAATGCAAATCTAAGGGTTGCTTGTATTTTTCATATAATTTCTGTGCCCAATTGGGCACATGTTTTTTTCCCAGCTCAGGAAAGAAATAACTGCCATTAATATTCATCCACCAGGCTTACACATACTCAAAAAATCATTGTATTAAAATTATATCGGATAACACTGCCATGTTACTAATCAAAAAGAAACATTTTTTTATGTCTAGTTCAACCTCATCTCCCAAGAAAAATTACAATTTAAGCCCCATAATCCGAAGAACGAAACGTGCAGAAATAGGAGACCCAATGTTTTTCTATAGTACTGAATTTTTTTCGCCAGTAAATAGTAGAGATTACATCTTTTTGTATATCAGCACAGAAAAATTGAAGCCTTGCTTGGAAATCAAGGTCAAAACAAGAGAGAACTGGCTAATCAGGCAAAGGTGGGAGCCAAGCACTCATCGACCATTTCAACAAGACTCGCGTTGTCTAATGCAGCTGCCACACGCTCTTTGTCGTTCAATTGCTTGTTCACTATCATGCAAAACAAAAAGAAAAACAGTATGGCTTTTAATAGTGAAGACGATATATAGTTTCAGCAAGAGATATCATGAAAAAAATACCGAGTTTTCTTTTTCTTTTTCTTCTGTATAACCTTGATATTTGGATTCAACCACTAAATTATATACTACCAAAGACGGACAAAACACTCTCAATGGGTATGTATGAGGTAATTGTATTTGGTCACTTGGGGAGTTTATTTGATATAATTTGAAGGGTAAGCTGCCCCCAAAAAAATGTTGACTATACAAAAATTACACAAATTGCTCTACCCTAATAGATGCTCAAGAAAATCCCTGTGTTAAGTGAGGCTGTTAACTATGGCCCCATGCACAACACATTTACTTTTGTCTAAAGTCTGTAAACTGGGGGTAAGTGAGGCAAGAGAAGGCAGAGGAAAATGGAAGGTTGATAGAGGAGATGGATCTGTGGAAGTGGGAGGTGGCATAAATCAGAGGTGATATAAAAAGTAGTAAGGAAGGTGAGACTGTGAGAGGTACTCGAGGGTTGATGAAAAGGTGGGTATGGTAGTTAGGGTTAAGATTAAGAGAAGGGACAGAGAGAACAGAGAGAAAAGTTGAAAATGCGTGGCAAAAATAAACCATGTGTAACACAGAGCTATAATTAACAGCCCGTCTAATACCCTAACTGCCTCAGTATAGACCAGGGGATTTTCTGGACTGTCTTTTAAAATATAAGGTTCTCTGCAAGCGAAGCATAGTGCAGGGTTTGATGCAATTTACCCTAATTTAAATTTAGGTAACTCCCTTGTAAGTATTATGGTATGCTGATGCTCACCTCCACTACTCTCCAGGGGATTATGATGTCTGTAGCTGTCAATTGGCTTGTTCGATCCTTTTCCACGAACTGACAGCAATATTCTCACTTGACCTGATGCCATCTCCCCACATCCTCTTAGCTTCCCTCCAATTTCTTTACTTTTCTCTCCTAATTACAATTTCCCTTCTGTGTGTGTCTGAGACACATCCACTTCCCACCATTCCGTATCATTTTCCTCTGGCATTTAATTCCCTCCACTCACATCATCTACTTCATCATTTTCTCAAACTAACCTCTAATTACCAACCTACGAACCATGCATCCTACAGAACCAAAGGAAAGGGGAAATCATATGAAAAATTAAAAGCAAGTCATTATCCAAGTCTCGAACGAGGTATTTTGAGGAGGCCTACTTGAGGATCCAACTCCACCACCTCTATTCTATTCGGTTAATTTTTTAAACCTTCTTAGAATTTGGAGGGAGAGTGGAATAGAAGGGAATATGGTAAATAATGAAATTAGAGAAAAGGAGGGAGAAGGGAAATTGGAGGGTAAGTACGTGGGATCATATGAGGTAAGGAAGGGCATTTTCATCACTTAACCCAGGAAAAAGGATCAAACACAAACAACTAATAGAAACCGTACGCCACAAAGAGGTTATTTTAAGTATCTTAGTATACATGGGGTGTCCGTCAACACAAGATGGTACAAGAGAGTTGTCCACAATTTATCCCTTAAAATTTCTAAGGGTCACTTGTAATTGAATTTTTATATAACTAAATCACATGAAGAGTCATATAATCCTTACATCTAATCTTTCTACTCATTTACTTGTCGTATATAAATGAGTCTATAACATATGTTTAACGGGTAAAAGTGTAAACGGTTATTTATTATGTTTACTTTTATCTTTACCCCACCCTATTTTTTAAACGGTATACAAATTCTACCCTTCCCCTACGTGCGGGTAAAAATAGTCCATCCATACTCTTTACCCTTAAGGGTAATTGGGTAAGCGTTTACCCTTACCCATTGCCACCCCTACAAATTAAGTGAGTAATCGTTGATTTGAGAGTAGTGGGGATGGGCCAGACTGATCTGGACTCGTATAAACCCAAAGTCGAGTTGCCATTGGTCCTTTGTGCTTGAGTTTTTTTTTTTTTTTTGGCTTTTTTTATATACTTTTTTTTTTGAAAGTAACTCATCGGATACTAAAAGTCTTGGAGTTAATTAGGAGTTGGATTCATATTTGGTGGAATTGGCCTTGCTAAAGTATTCAACTTCATATCATAGAACCTTACAGCTTCCACCTGCCTCCTTTGTGTCTCTCCCTGAACCCCTTGTAGTTGTATCTCTTAACACGGATTTCTTACTTAAGATAACACGTTGACAATTTGGTGATTTCCTCACACCTGCATTCCACAACTTGTATCTGCTAACACCCCTAGTTAGATTCAATGAAGTAGCACCTCTGAGACTCTGAATCCATTCTAATCGTTTTCGTACCACCAACTAGAGTATAAGTAGGACATCCAAATATTCTGAAAGAATCAAGAAAATAAGTTGGGAACTCAAGATAATTCTCTCTCGATGGTGAATAAATAATGAAATAGCATGCATGAATATCTGCTTCTACCATGAACGACTGGTTAAGTTTTGGGTTACGAGTTAGAAATGAATATGATTCAGGTTTTAAGTTGATCAAACTTGTATAAAATCACAAAAATGCTTAGAACTGGGGGTTTAATCCTATGTGACAGAAAAAAGGGATAGAATCAGAAATATATTGCAAAAAAGGTATATTTTTGAAAAAAGGGATATTTCTGAAACATGTTTGTTTATTTTCTTTATCTGATTAATTTATCCAATATAAAATAAAATGATTTTAACAAGGTTAATCTGGGCACCTTGATACCAACGATGTTAACCAACCGTTGATTAAAGACAAGAGAAACCCCTCGAATCAAATCAAACAAAATAAATATACAAATTTTTGCAGAAAAAGAAAGGAAAACAGAGAAACCCATCATCTCTTGCTCATCGTTCGCTGGCTGTGGAATCCATCTAAAACCCTAATCCTAATTTCCAATTTCCAATCGTATTCTGATTGATTTATTCTCAGTCTTTGCAGCCATCTTTTCAGGTCAGTGATCGGTCAGAAACCCTAATCCCCAATTTTTGTAATCGTCGAATTTTTTTTCATGTTTTTACCAGCTTTTTTGTTAATTTCACTTGTTATTATCTTTGTTAATATTGTTTGAAGTAGCTCGTTAACGAAAACGAAGTTTAGCCAACACCTAAATTCTACAATTGATTATGGGTCTTATGTTTCTGTCGAAATCAGTAGCATTGATATTTATTTGATAATGTAGCACAAATGTTTTCATATTTAAGGGGTTTAACCCACATAATTGATTTTGTGATCCAAATGACATTCTGTTTATTTGAATTTGTCATGTCAAGTGATATGGACATAGACATAGACATAGACATTGCGGTGAAGACGCTCTTTCTTTGACTACTACGGAAAGAACCGATGCCAAAAGAACCTATCCTTTAAAATTTCCTCGCTACTATGGGATCAAATTTCAAAAATATCTTGCTGAATATCCAAATAATCAGATACATATTTGTGTATAATAGAATTTGTTGTAAAATACAAACGGCAAAGTCTACTTAACATTGTAATAAAAGCAAGGTAAAATGTTCATTTACTTTATAGAATAAATGGGTAAAATATAAGATAACCAAAGAAATTTTACATACCTTGCAATGATTAGAAAAGATGCTAATCTGTCATTGAGATTATGGTAATTTATGAATTGTGAAGCACGTAATTTTTAGAATTAGAAAAAATAAGATAAATTTTATTTTATAAGAAATAAAAGATTTTTATTTGATACAAATATTAGGAAAGTTGAATACTTTTTTTGGTTTTAGATGCTCTAGATATTTTAAATTTAGATATATGAGGAAAATTTGTAATTTTACCCTATAGAGGGAGAGGAGATTAATGATCATCATCATCATTGTCTGTCTCGTTGGATTGATTAGCATGACACCCTAAATCCTGATTACCTCTCCACGAGCTTAGAGACTGTAGGCTGAATCTAGAATCTATTTTGTGGCAAGGAGATAATGATATTTCTCTTGATGGAATACAATACAATTTTGATCACTAGTCAAGGTATTAATTTAGGAATTAAACAAATAGAATACCAACCAAACGCATGCGATGCAGTTGTATAACCTCCCAGTTCTATGTGTGGGGCCGCTTTTGGAACTCCATTTGAAGTGGATTATATTTGAGAAGTTAGAAATCCTTCCCATGTTGGAAGCTAGGCCGAGCGCAAAAGGAGTATCTCAAATCTTAGCTTTTCGTGACGAATGTGTAACACCCTAGACTTATCTTGTACTCGCTAATTCTTTCAAGACCTTAGGTGCCAACCCATTTACACCCTTAGACTTATCTTTGGGAAACAACTACCTATAACTTGGTTGTTATCATTTTTGAGTAATTTTAGGAAGAACTATAGTTCTATGCTTATGTCATTCTCTTTCCGGATTTTCAGTTATTCTCGGTGTTTATAATTCTCTTTGCTAGAAGTCTTATATCAGTAATTTATGTTCTAACAAACTAATTGTTTCCAAATTGTGGTTTGCCTTCTGGTGTGTGGCCAATTATTGTTCCTATTCATTTTATAGTTCTTTGTATTTATTAAAAACTACATGCTTGTCCAAGTAATTTGCTTTGGGAAGTTCTTGTGTTGTAACCTTTGAAGCATAGGTACGGGCACATGTACTAGTATGGGTGCAGGTACAAGCAGGAGTACGGGTACGACCGTTGTAGATCTTGTTACAACCATTATATCGCCCATTATCCAATGTAGCGGCATATCAGTATGAGCCCAATAATGAAAAATAACTGTTATTTGGTTGTTTTGGGTTTGGATTCAAACCCAAACCCAATGGGAACCCAAACTCGATTGATCCAAAATCGTTAACTCCGCAGTATAGAAAAAAGAAAAGAAAAGAAAGGAAAGCAAAACCTTATCTCTAATTTTTCTCCTCATTTTATCTTTTGAAACCGAATTTTTACAAGAGCTTGAAGCCACGTCATGTATTTGTTATCTTCTAAATTAGTCTTCTCATCGATCAATTTTTAATGTTTTTGTTATTTACTTATGTAATATATTTATTCTTTAATATGTAGATATCTTTCTTTTATGTATTATAATGCAGTTTCATGTAGTCAATTATATACTTTGTTTCTAATTGGTTGCATGAGGTTGTTTTTATTTGTGAAAATGAATGCAACGGTTGTTTAAATAACATTTAGGATATATATCTTCCTTTGTTATTGCAACTCGTTATTTTTTGAATATTATCGATAGATCACCTAATACCTGATATCAGATATCAGATATGAGAATTTTCCATCTGATACGGTACAACTATCTGACATTTAAAACCCTAAGTGGTAGAGTGACTGCTTTGTGCAAAAAATGAGTAGGCGTGGATATGGTAAAGGGATCTATGTTTACTCGTTTGCACTTAAAATGTTTGTGAACAACATGCAAGGTACTAAACAACATGCAATGTTCTAAATACTGGATTTGGATGTCGTGTTTGTTTAAGAATTCTCGTCTCGGATGTCATGGAAATGTCGGGGATATTTGATAAAATTTGAATGTCATGTGGAATAAAAACTTGTCTCCTAAATGTGTTGTATATTACCTCTATGTAACTATGTATCACCATATCGTATATATAATTCAAGAAAAATTAGTTACGACCTAAATATGTAGTTGGCTTGAAAACACAAAAATAATGAAAGATGCAATATAAATTGTATAATATGAACATGTTTTATCAATATAATCACAATTGAAATACAATTATAACCAAGTAAAAAACTATACAAGTAAACCATATCTATGACCCATCCCATAAACATGTAACTCGCAATTTAAACACAATTACAACCAAGTAAAAAACTATACAAGTAAAACATATCCATGATCTGCCCCACAAATATGTAAGTGATTAACACGCGAGTAAAATTAAATTAGTTAAACATAAATTAATGAATGTGATGGATATGAGGAGAAGACGGTGATGGGGGATGGGCATGAAGATGAGGAGGAAGAGAAGATGACAACACTGTCATAAGGAGAAAATAATGACATCGCAAGGATGAAAGACAAAAAAGAAGGCAGAGCCGAAGACACCATTATAAAAATTGGGAATTTAAGGTAGTGTTGCTTTTGGATGTCTGGATTCATACATATATGTATATGTACTGGTGGAAATTGGCAGTGCACCAAGTGCACTTGGCCTAGTGCACGTGACTAATATTGTAATACTCTAAAAACTATATGTAAAAGTATATAAGTTATTTTCAAAATTTAAACTCAAATTGCAACTCTAAAAACTATATGTAAAAGTATATAAGTTATTTTCAAAATTTAAACTCAAATTGCAAATTAATTTTTTTTATGTATTATAGGAAATAAAGAGAGAAACTAAAAATCTAGATTATTCAAAAAATTAAACGAATAAAAGTTCTCTCTATTTAAACTTAAAATAGTTCTATCACTATTAAAACTACTTTAAATTAGAAAAACAACTAACGTCTAAGCTACCTATATAACTAACGACCTTATCCATAGAAACAAAACTAAAAAGATTAATTTAAAACTTAACAAACTTAATCTACTCAAAGTTAAGAAAATAATTAAAAGAAAATATAAAAATAGTTTCCTTTTATCTTAGATGACGATTAAAAGCGGATTTGGATCCTCTACTCTGCCAAAAATCAAGTGTAGCCTACACTTGAGTAATTGTGGCCTTCCATCTTACATCAAGTTGGATGGATGGCCACAATTAATTAGGCCACATTATCAACCCTTAAATTAAGTAAATTCAATAGTTTTCCATATTAGTATTCATCAAAAATTAAACTTTTTGGATTAGTTCCCATCTAAATCTACTTCACAACCAACCTAAGATACATGATAATATGTATATATGGAAAGTTTTTTTTGTAAAAAAAGACCCTAAGTTAGTAAATTAATCGTTGGTCTTATCAATCTTTTCTTCTAGTATAATTCTTTAATGGTTGTCAAGAAAATCTTGATAAAATTTGACTTACAAATAATGATAAAATAAATATTTTATGGGTTGAGAATGGGTGCATATGATTGTCTATTCTTTTTTTGGGAGCTTTTAAAGCGCGAGTCACCGATTATTATTAGGTAAATAAATGATATCGTATGATTTTATAATTGCGTTTGCATATAAATCATTAGTTAATGTAGATTTGCAACTAAAATTTTTGATTAAAGATTGTTAGATAAAATAGGTCTAAATTTTATGGTTTTTCATTAAATTGTTAATCATATGTGCTAAGTAACCGATCTGCCTTCAACTTTTATATCTGGAATGTCGTGTAATCGTGTAAGGCAAAAGGTTGGCCTTCAACTTCAACTCCACTAAAGAAAACACTATAAATAAAGGATGTTTGGTTGCTTACTAAATTAAAGTTCTATAGTAGTAAAAGTTTACCAAATTAAAACTACAACCAAATGCCAAGCACTTATAATGCAATTGGTAAGGCTTCTCACTTTCTAGTGAGGTCACAGGTTTGATTCCGGCCTTAGACAGAATTAATTAGGTATATTGGAACAATCCCTCTCTTCCCAATGTGGGCGGCTACGTCCGAGTGCCACAAAAAAAAACTACTACTACTAAATCTATGGGCTACAAGTTTCTTCTACAATCAAGAAAAATAATAATTATAATAAAATATTTAATCCTAAAATTGTGAAATCCAACAAATTATTAGTTCAATTATTTGATCCAAAGGTAGTTAAATCCAATGCTCCAAACAGACAACAAACCCTAGCATACAACATAGAAAGACTATAAATCACATATTCATGCAATCTAAACACAAATCTTTAAAAAATCATTGGAGCATCAAGAAAAGAAAAACATAAAGCAAAACTGAATCATGTTATGAATCTAAATTCAAGCTATTAAGAAATTAAGGTAGAAGAGAAGAGAACAATCAACATTAGCTACAAAGTAAAATAGACCAAAAAAATCATAGTAACAAATAACTAAGAACGGAAGATCTCAATAAACTAAGAATTTGAAAACAAACTTCAAAAGGAAAATAGAAAACCTTTTGATGGAGTGTACGAGATCGAGGAAGAAGACAAAGTTGAGAGAAATTTCATTTTAGTATTTTGTATTTATAAATTTATTTATTTATAAATTTTGTAATAAATAGACCTACATCTCAATCTTAAAATAAATTTCTAACAACATGATGGATGGGCAAATGAACTTCAAATTACTTGATTTCTTATTGTTAGACAATCTTAGGCATGTAGAACAAGATAAGTGGTTCAGATTTTTCATGGGGCTCTACAGGGTGAGTGCACACGGTAGTGCATACCAAAGTGGTGCACAACGGAAGCTTTCTCTCTTTCTCTCTCTCTCTCTCTATATACCGTTGTGCACTTAGCCTCTGTGTGCACTCGGCCTTTCGGCCAACCATTCACATTAATCTACATGCATAAATTAGTCTAAATATATAAATTCAAGTCATTTAAAATTTATTTTGTCTATGCATTGAAGTGTTACAAAATTATGTGGCTGAATATCCTTTTTTTTATAATGACATGATGCCATGATGGATGGACACATGAATTTCAAATGACTTGATTTTACATATTTAGACTAATTTTGGCGTGTAAATCAATGTAAACGGTTCGGATCGTCGACACGAAGGCCAAAAGGCCGAGTGCACATGGAGGTGAGTGCACAACGGAAGGTTTCTCTCTCTGTATATATATATATATATATATATATATATATATATATATATATTGGGGAGTGATCATGTGAGGCCATCCTTCTCTTATTTTGAGGCCTCATACACGAACTCCCATGACAAATCTGAACCATTCATCTTGTTCTACATGCATCAGATAGTCTAAGGTTGTAAATCAAGTAATTGGAAGTTCATTTTTTGATGTTTTACAATGTGAAAAATAATTTAAGGCTGAAAATTCATTAATTTTTAATGATGTGATGGATGGACAAATGTATGTACAAATAACTTGATTTTACACACTTATAATATTGTAAGCATGTAGAATAAGATGAACGATTCGAATTTTTGATATGAAGTTCGTATCATGGTGGGGCTCAAAGTAAGAGGAAAGGGAAGGACTCACATGATCACTCCCATATATATATTACTAGATTTGCCCGTGGCCACATGCCTACAACACGTCTTCAGAACGATACAACATATAAAAAGTCATGTAAACAGTAAATCAACAATTATGTAGCTGAAGTTTGAATAGTATGACAATAATTAGTTGTAAATAAAAGTCCATATTTCCATTAGTATATGGTGAAAAATAATTATAAATTAGGGTATAAAAGTCCATGTTTATATATATATATATATATATAGAGAGAGAGAGAGAGAGAGAGAGAGAGAGAGATGGTTAAATAAATAAATGAGTTGTTTTTAGGGGGGGAATTTGGATTTGAGTTTTGGGGGGAAAATGTATTTTGTGAGGTTAGATGGGCCTTTGATTTCGGGGGGATTGAAGGAGAGCCACTTGATAGCTTTCTTTGTGTTTTATTATTATTATTATTAGAGTAATGCTCATTTGAAAACGAGTTTGTTTTCACCGTGTTGGGAAACAACAATCTGAGCCGTTGGATCGCTCTTGATCGTGATCAGCGGCTCAGATCGTTGCCGCCTATCACCCAACATCACTTAAGTGGCGGAGGGTTAATTTGGAAATTTCGTCCCAAATAACTCTTTGCCTCTTTCGCTCTAAAAAAATGAATGAACCTAGGCCGTTGTTGGAAACAACGACCTAGGTTATAAAATATTGAATCATAGGCCGATGTGTGGAACAACAGCTTTCATTCAATTTTTTATAACCTAGGCCGTTGTTCCCAACAACAGCCTAGGCTATAAAATTTTATAGACTAGGTTATTTGAAACAACGAAATTTTATAGCCTAGGTCGTTGTTGGGAACAGGTGAACAACGGCCTAGGTTACAAAAAATTGAATGAAGGCCGTTATTCCAAACAACGACCTATGATTCAATTTTTTATAACCTAGGCCGTTGTTCCCAACAACGGCCTAGGTTCATTCATTTTTTAGAGCGAAAAAGGCGAAGAGTTATTTGGGGCGAAATTCCCAAATTAACCCTCCGTCACTTAAGTGATATTGGGTGATGGGCGACAGCGATCTGAGCCGTTGATCGCGATCAAGAGCGATCCAATGGCTCAGATCGTTGTTTTCCAACCCGTGAAAACAAACCCGTTTTCAATGGAGCATTTGCCTTATATATATATATATATATATATATATATATATATATATATATTCCCCTTCTGTTGTGCAACACTTTGGTGTGCACTCGCCCTTCCGACCATCGCATGGAAGATCTAAACCGTTCACATTGATCTGCACGTCTAAATTAGTTTAAATATGTAAAATCAAGGCATTTGAAATTCATTTGTCCATCTATCATTTCATTTAAAAAAAATGATATTTAGCCATACAATTTTGTAACACTTCAATGGATGGGCAAATGAATTTCAAATGATTTGACTTTACATATTTAGACTAATTTATATGTGTAGATCAATGTGAACGGTTCGGATCATCGATACGAAGGCGGAAAGGCCTAGTGCATAACAGAACGTTATATATATATATATATATATATATATATAACTATTCACATTGATCCACATGTCTAAATTAGTCTAAATATGTAAAATCAAGTCATTTGAAAATCATATATATATAACTATTCACATTGATCCACATGTCTAAATTAGTCTAAATATGTAAAATCAAGTCATTTGAAAATCATTTGCTCAGCATTGAAGTGTTACAAAATTGTATGGCTAAATTTTATTTTTTTTAAATGAAATGATAGATGGACAAATGAATTTCAAATGCCTTGATTTTACATATTTAAACTAATTTAGACGTGCAGATCAATGTGAACGGTTTAGATCTTCCATGCGATGGCCGGAACGGCGAGTGCACACCAAAGTGGTGCACAACAGAAGGGGAATATATATATATATATATAAACCGTTCGCATTGATCTGCACGTCTAAATTAGTTTAAATATGTAAAATCAAGGCATTTGAAATTCATTTGTCCATCTATCATTTCATTTAAAAAAAATGATATTTAGCCATACAATTTTGTAACACTTCAATGCTGAGCAAATGATTTTCATGGAAGATCTAAACCGTTCACATTGATCTGCACGTCTAAATTAGTTTAAATATGTAAAATCAAGGCATTTGAAATTCATTTGTCCATCTATCATTTCATTTAAAAAAAAATGATATTTAGCCATACAATTTTGTAACACTTCAATGCTGAGCAAATAATTTTCAAATGACTTGATTTTACATATTTAGACTAATTTAGACATGTGGATCAATGTGAATAGTTATATATATATATATATATATATATATATATATATATATATATATATAGGGAAAGCTTCGGTTGAGCACTACTCTAGTGCTTACCGCGTGAACACTAGGCCTTCGGGCGTTCATATCGAAAATCCGAACCGTTCACATTGATCTACACATCTAAATTAGTCTAAATATGTAAAATCAAATCATTTGAAATTCATTTGCCCATCCATCATGTGACTATAAAAACAATGATTTTCAGCCATACAATTTTGTAACACTTCAATGAATGGGCAAATGAATTTCAAATGATTTGATTTTACATATTTAGACTAATTTAGATGTGTAGATCAATGTGAACGGTTCGGATTTTCGATATGAACGCCCGAAGGCCTAGTGTTCACGCGGTGAGCACTAGCCTAGTGCTCAACCGAAGCTTTCCCTATATATATATATATATATATATATATATATTCCGTTATGCACTAGGCCTTTCCGCCTTCGTATCGATGATCCGAACCGTTCATATTGATCTGCACATATAAATTAGTCTAAATATGTAAAGTCAAATCATTTGAAATTCATTTGCCTATCCATTGAAGTGTTACAAAATTGTATGGCTGAAAAATCGTTGTTTTTTATAGTCACGTGATGGATAGGCAAATGAATTTCAAATGATTTGATTTTACATATTTAGACTAATTTATGTGTAGATCGATGTGAACGGTTCGGATCGTCAATATGAAGGCGGGAAGGCCGAGTGCACATAGAGGCCTAGTGCACAACGGAACGTTTCTCTCTCTCTCTCTCTCTATATATATATATATATATATATATCGGATCTGGTTGTGTCTAGTATTGATGGGTTTAACTCGTCAAAACTAGCCAAAACTCAAGTAAAAGAGTCAACTCAAAATTCAGTAATTTTGGACAATATTTTTGATGCAAAATTTTGGGAAATGCTCCTTAAACCCAGAGTTTCAAATCTCGATATCGGGTTTTGTCTATATCGGATTTCGTTTTGGACAAAAATTTTTGTATCAATATTGGACATATTGGAAGTCTCGGGTATATTGTCTCAATGAATCAGATTTTTTGGTGTCAGAGTAATTTAAAAGTGATAAAAGAGTTAATTAATTTTTTTTAAGAAAAATCTTTGGAAAGTTTTGAAATAATCTTTTATCTATTGTTTATTATTTAAAAGAAGATATATATTTAATAATATTTGGATTAGTATCTGCCTAATTAACTTAATCTTGAATTATAATACATTCATTGAAAAATAATGTCCTAAATTAAATTGGAACACAGTTGAATGACACAATTTTTTTTGTCTTTTCTTTCTTGAGAAAGAAAAAGTTACCCGTGGGAATTCAAGCGACAAAGGTAGTATTGCTACTATATATGTTGTTAGATGGTAATTTTGTTACCAATTCTAATTTAATTTAGAAAAATTGATTCAACTCCTATTACATATATTTGAAGTGATTCCTTTTTCTTTGAGAAAGAAAAAAATGATCACAATGGGAATTGAATTGATTAAATTTAGATGCAAAGGTGTATTGCTACGAGATATGTTTATATGTTGTTAGATGGTAAATATATTACTAATTTTAGTTAATTTTAAATTTTGATTCGACTTCTACTGCTTATATTTGAAGTGCTTGTTGTCTATGTTTATCTTTCTGTTTTACTAAATTGATTGCATTTACATCTGATTATCATGCCTTTATATCAATAAAAAAAGAATCTACCTATCATGTCTGCTATTTATATATATTATTGTGAGTCTAAATAATTGGGCATCTATGTATAAAGAGAAAAGAAGAGGGGATATTCATCGTTTCTTTATATGATTGAGAATATAAAATAAAGATAAAAATAAATAATTTAACATCATTTTTTTAATCAATCCAATAGTTATTATTGAGTTTCGTTAGCTCGGGTCATTGGATCTCCTTAAGAGTTGTGCCATCTGCATGGTCTCAAAATTTAGGGGCGTTACATAGGGGACAGAATTTTGAGGAGATTGAACTATGTCCTCAGCTTTTTAATATGATAATCATAAGGTCTTAAGGGGCGTATGGTTTCTTTTTTCCATATGTCTAATGAGAGGGAAGGAAGATGCCCGCAACTTTAAAAAGCCAGGCTCCTTTCTCTGTTTTAAGCTAACTATGGGCCAAAACTAGGGGCCAGATTTGCTCAAACCAAAATTGGCTGGTTTAAGATAACCAACACCTCTTCCTCCTCATCTCCTGGAAAGAATCAACAGAGAAAAAAAATGAAAGAAATGAGCTATAGTGAAGACGTGATGGTGGTGGTGACGACTGAGGCAGAGCCGGTGATCCAGATTATGTTGACACAGATGGCAACAGCATCAGTGGTGGCGGCGTAAGCGTTTAACTTGAACTCCTGTTGGTCTCGGAATTTCTCAGCTAGTTTTGGTATTTCTCCCCCAAGCCAACCGATACCTACTAAATATTGGCCAAGATCTTCCGAAATTCACTGGTTCGTATTCTGGGTAAAAATCGGATTGGTAGGGCAAAATCTGTTCGATATGGTTGAGATGACTGGGTATCGGGCGAATCTTGATACTATGCTTAAAACAAATAGAAGATGTTTCGGTGTCCCGATGCTGAAAACTGAAATTTCGGCTGTTGGGCAAAAGAACTATGCATAGTTTTCTCTGTACATAACTAACCTGGACAGTTTTGTTAGTTAGTATGCAGGAATTTGATTATTTCTTCATGTTCTTAGCGAATAAAGACGCCATTAACTACTTTTAAGTAAAGCTTGAGATCATAATTGATACATGTAGATTGGGAGTCCAAAAGATTCCTTATAGGTTCACAAACAATACCTTTTCCATTAGACTGAAATGTGCAACCTGTAACTTCACTGAATCTTTTAATGCCAATTTACTCATCATTGTTTGATCCAGCAGGTTTGGTATACTATTTTAACCTTTTATCTGCTAAATTTAACCAAATATGGCATAACCTAAATTAATTTAGTTTGATTCAGGACAAGGTTTTTTTTATCAGTTATCCATCTGTGTTCCTCCTTTTGCAAAGGTTGCTATGTAGTTTACTAAAGTTATTAAAGTTATTCCTGATGCTTGGTTGCTTTTAACTTATTATTCAAGTTTGAGGACCTAGCTTATTGCTCGCCCTGACATTTCATCTCTGATTAGGAACACCATGTCAGCAAGAGAACGTTTACCAGATGAATCACGTACTATTCAAGCCCCGGGGATGATGCGCGATGGCCCCTATCCTGGAGCGCACAGCCCCACTCGGCCCCACCACCCTTTAGATGCTTTGCCCCCTCTCGAGCTCCTGGAAAACAAGGTTGCCTCTCAGTCTGCTGAAATTGAGAGGATTTTGATGGAAAACAGGAGGTTGGCAGCAACAAATGTGGACATGAGGAAGGAGCTCGCGATAGATCAGATG
Organism: Hemerocallis citrina; assembly: GCA_017893485.1. Taxonomy (NCBI): domain Eukaryota; kingdom Viridiplantae; phylum Streptophyta; class Magnoliopsida; order Asparagales; family Asphodelaceae; genus Hemerocallis; species Hemerocallis citrina. The sequence continues at coordinate 184,790 of JACEHZ010000304.1, forward strand.
GAGATCGAGAGAATTCAATCTCACATAAGAAGTTCACAAACTGAAAGGGACATCAAAGTCAGAGGGTTGCTGGAAAAAATCAGGATGATGGAGGATGATGTACGCGTAGGTGAAGTGGTGAACCAGGATCTGAAACAAGCTCATATAGAGGCACAAATTATAATTTCCGAAAGGGAGGAGTTAACTAGGGAAATTCAATTGAGGACTGAAGAGTTAAGGAAAATGAGTATTGATATTCAGAGGTCGCCAGAGTTGTTCTCCGATCTGGATGGCTTGAGGCAGGAACATAAAAAAATACGGTAAATGAACTGGTGTTTTTTAGGTTATAATTATTTACATCTACATATTTCATGTATCTATATATATTTTAGAAATCGTATTTATAAGTTTTGATGCTTTGCAATTTACAATTCAAGTATCTGTTTTCCATACTATAGTTACAGTCCAAGTTGTTATGCATTAGAACTTCCTTACTGGCACATCACAATTTTGGCTATTTTTGAAGTATGGACACTTCGACTTTGAAGCCATGTTGTTATGCTGAACGCGTTGGATATATATTCGACACGATTCTTCGTAAAATTTCTTGTGTGCAAGTGTCATGTCGCATCCTGTTCATGTCCTTACTTCCTAGTGACCACCAACTTTGCATATCATCAATACTTTCATGCGCGTAAGATCACCGTATCTTCCTGTTATAACTAGAGAGATGGAATTGCATGGTTTTGTGGATATGTGGATTAGTGGCCTCTAGCATGTATATATTGTTCTGTTTTCATCCCTATTTGTCAATTGCAGTTCATATATTAACAACACAGAATGGGCAACAATTATTATTATTATTTTTTGAGTTGAGGCAATCACATTATGCATGGGGGGAAGGGAATTAACCAGACTCATAATGGCTAGCATTATGGAAGAAACACGAGTGCTTTAAATTTTGTATCATTTGAGGCCTACATTTGTCACCTCGCTCATTTTATTATGTGGCCTTAAACATGTGCTTTGCACATGCCTATAAATATAGAAAATTATAAAATTAGCTTTTTGAAGCCTGTTAGGTTTATTGTGCAAATATGGGCTTCTTAGACTATTGAGTTTTTGTATATGCATGACTACCAGAATGTTTAAATGTCAAAGAAATGTTAGCTAGTATATTAAGTTCTTTGTATTCCTTGTTTTGGATCAAGTCCTAATTTTAATATTTTCTGGTGTGCAAAGTGCTGTTTTTGAGTATGAGAAAGGTTCCAACATGGAGCAAGTGGAGCAAATGCGTACCATGGAGATGAACATGTTATCAATGTCAAGAGAGATAGAGAAGCTACGAGCTGACATTGCAGCTGTTGAGAAGGGAGAACGAGGTAAATACTTTCTCTTCTTTTCACTTCCAGAACTGCAATTCGTATGGGGGATTTGGCTTACTATCAGGAATTTTGGGTTTAGTTGGATAACTGGTAGTTTATATTTCCAGGATATGTTGAAATTAGTTTATAAGTTGGTTCAGAATAAATGGAGAAAATTCTTTATTTCTAATTTTCCGTGCTGCCAGCTCATTTATTTGCTATGCCATTGGAAGAAGTTTAGCTTATCCTACGACGTCCCAATTGGGTTATCTACTCGGTTGAACCTTTTCTAATTCGAAGTTACTTTACAATTTTGCAGCAGCAATCCCTCATGCAACTCATCCAAGCCAAGTTCCGTTGTATCCATCAGCAGGCCCTGGAAGGCTTCAACCACTTGGTGGGCCCAGATATCCTGATGGTTACATGATGCGGACTGAGAGTGGAGCGGGCTATTCCGATAGCCCCAACAATCCAGCAGGAGGAGGTAGTTCTTAGTAGAGAATAGCTTAGGTTTCATTTGACTGAAGCAAAACTTGCAATCTGGTTTTCTGGCAAAAGAAAGAACCGAAGTCATGTTCCAGTTTTGATGCTAGCGGTTTGTTATTGAGAATGTGGCTTGATATATGAACTTACACGTGAGAAGCTGTTTCAAACTCAATTGTGAATTGTGGAAGTTGTTGTGGTGCTATTTATGTGTAAACCCAGGTCTCAGGCAGGTTAGGAACCCTGTTCTTAAAAAAGGAAAGGATAATTTGTTTTGCATGATTCAATGAAATCTTAACTGTTGGAAATGAGATAACTGGTTTACTGAATTGCACTTATTCATCACTGCTACCACTGATCATGGGCAATGTGCACTGAATTTTGTCGAGTAACTTTGGATATTTGAAAAGTTGAGAAGGTGCAGTGTCATCATTGCTGTCATTATCGTTATCATCATTTTTCTTGTTTCCAAATCTTGCTATTGTTGGAAAATGCTCTTTAACCTGAACTCTGGGATCGTTTGGTTGCAACCGCAAGGGCAATATGAACGAATATTGTTGTAAGTTGATTGCATGCAACAATGGTTGCAACAAGTGATGAGACGGCAGTAGTGAGTGTCTAATGTTGGCAATTGGAAGTCATAGTGTCGGATAGTTTGTTGTAACGGTGGCAATGGCAATTGTATTGTATGCGATGGTCGGTCGGTCACGGTGGTGGTTGCAACAACATGCTTGTGAATCGGTTTGCAGGATTAGGAGCTGTTTCAAACTCACTCTTTTGTGGGTGGTAAATTCCAATCCAACCATCCATTTTTTGGCTGTTTTTCTCCCACTCCAACCATTCCTTTTTCTTTATCAAGAGGTGCTTTTTGGAAATAGGGATCCCACCATCCACCAATACTCAATAGAATTATCTCACCTAATAGTAATAGTTTTTGACTAGCCACCAAATTGTACTCTGGAAATTGGGGAAAGGGGAATTTATCGTTAGCCCCCATTTGACTTTACTTTATACACATTGAATTTCTATTGTCCAAAATATATTAAAAACATCCAAAAACTACTTGAACAAAAATATTTGTATTTAAAAATGTTGTTTTATTATAGAAGCATGCCTTATTTTTTGCTAAGATGTACTTATTTTATTGAAACTGTGAGAAATCTATGTGCATAAAACTTGTCGAAGCAAAAGTGAAAAATTCAGTCAAATTTAGGTGCTCAGAAATAATTTTCCAAAAAAAAACTAACAGATTAAAGCCCTTGGCTCCCGCTCTTTTTTAAACAGCAACCCTCACTTCCATTTCTATTCCTTCGGATAAAGGAAAAGAGAAAGTGAGAAAAAGAGAGAGATGGGTTCCTCTGATAAATCAAAGAAGAGAATCCAACTCTGGAAAAAAGCAGCTATCCACTTCTCCCTCTGTTTCGTCGCCGGATTCTTCACCGGCTTTGCACCCACCACCACCACCACCACCACAGCTGCCTCCCTCTTCTTCCCGAAACCTCCCAAATCAGCCACACAAAAATTGCCCGAAAATCCCTCCCTCAATAGAAGCCTAATCTCTAAACCTCAATCCTTTCTGGAGAATAATCCCAAAGGTGCCAATACTTCAACAGAAGAACAAAGTTATATTGCCCATCTCTTGATCATCGTCACTACGATTGGGCTCAGAGATGCGCCCCATCGGCGGCCTCTATTGATGAGGCTGGCTCACACCCTGAGGTTGGTCCCCTCACCGCTGCTTTGGGTTGTAGTTGAAGCCCAAAATGATGCACCGAATACAGAAGATACGCTAAGGAGGAGCGGAATTATGTATAGGCATGTAACTTACAAAGACAATTTTACTGATGCTGATACAGAGGCTGATTTCAGCAGGAATCTAGCGCTGAGCCATGTTGAATATCATCGACTTGATGGGATCGTCCACTTTGCCGATGTTTATAATACATATGATCTTCAGTTCTTTGACGAGTTGAGAGGAATCAAGTAAGGATATCGTTTCTTATTCCTAGCTCTTCTTCTTCTTCTTGGTAATTTCATTTAGATTAACATAAAATATGCCTTGAACTATATTGATTATTTGCATCCAAAATTTTCGAATTTGCAGTTAAATAAGTATCAAGCTACAAAACACAAACACATATATACTGAGACACTGGAGATTTTTATAAAAAAATTATGTCTGAAATTAATTGTATTGTGCTAGTAATGTATGTCCACAATGATACTTCTTTTGTTTGAAGAACTAATAACTGAGTACATAGATTATGAGTGTACTAGTCAAAGTAAAGATGAAGAGGTTAATTGAGTTAGAAGTAGTTTAGATAGATTTCTTAATTAGATCCCTCATATTGAATTTAAGTGGGGAGTTCATTCACCTTCTTCTACTTAGAGATTATATTGTTTAAATATGTTATTAGTCATTTAAAGCATTAGAATTATTTAAAATTTAAACAAAACTATCTAAACAACCAACTCCCAGTAACAAGCCACCAACTAACAGCTTTACTTACATATTATAAAATTCCTAATTTCTATTATTTATTAATTAAATTCGGGGTTTACTTTAAGTACCACAATGAAATCAATAATCCCTTTCACTCTTTTTCAATACTCTGAATAGTTCATAAAGGGCACTTTTTTGGGCACAGATACCCTTAACTTGGGTGTGTCCTTTTTCATCAAAATGTGCTTTACTTTTTAATCGTAAGATAATAGTTTTGAGTATATATATATTGATTTGTTATGAGAATAATCGAACACAATCCACATTTATATAATCTCTAACTGAAAAAAAAGCAGTGTCTTTGGGGCATGGCCAGTGGTGAAGGTGTCTGCAAACAGGAGGCGAGTTGCTGTACAAGGTCCGGTTTGCAGCTCGTCCAAGGTTGTGGGATGGCAATTGAAGGATTTGAGCAAAGGTGCAAAAAAGAGTTCAATAAGCCCAATGTTCAGTAGAGAGACTAAGAATGACAGTACTAGGATCAACATTTCAGGATTCGCCTTCAACAGCTCGGTTCTGTGGGACCCTGAGAGATGGGGCCGCTCTTCCTCCCTGCTCGATACATCACAGGTAAACCTCTAACAGATGTTGCATGTTTTTTTTTGGATGGTCTAAATTCTGTCCAAAAATTATATGATGGTATATGTCACATAATGATAATGCACACATACAAAAGTCTGAGTTTTGTCAGTGCATATATATAACTTGGGTATACGAAATTTCATCTTCACATACCAATTAATTTGTTACAAATGCATTAGAAAACTTCAGAAATAAATATTTGAAAGAAAAAAAGAAACCATTCTTGGTATAAACAGCATCTTAAACTTAAATAGAATGATAGTTTAATTGTTTCTACAGAAAAATAAATAATACTTAGGAAAAAATTAAGAATCTTCAAATTGTAATATAAACAAAAGAAGTTATCTAATCATGCTAAAAACTATAAACTGGTTTTCTAAATGATGATTCAGTATATATCCAAGCTAACCACCACTAGCTCTTTTTTCACTTAACAAAGAAAAAGAGGAGAGCACTACACCTAGTAAAAATCTTATCCTAAATGATCAAGATCTTCCAATTAATGGACTCACAGCTACCAAAAGATTAGGAGGGGTGGGGCCCTTGATTAGGAGAGTACTAAAACAACTCTACATACATGGGGCCCTATTGGATGGTGGCAAGTCCACTTAAATCAAACCTTCTCCTGCAATTATTGCCTCAATCCTTTTCTTTAATGAATTAATTAACTATGAAAAGAAAGGAGATTTTCCTTCTGTATTAAAGAATTGTGTTGAGTCATACATGCCAAGCACTCATATCAGATACACGTATCTTGCACATCGACACTTCCTTTTTCAACTTGGCATTCATATTCGCATTCATTGTATCCATTTGAAACTCTGTTCCTTTTAGCGTATTATTCTTTTTTGTGCATGCTGACTTTAAATTTTATTTTCAGGACTCCATCAAATTTGTACAAGAAGTAGTTCTGGAGGATGAGAGCAAGTTGAAGGCGATCCCGTTTGATTGCTCTAAGATCATGTTATGGCATCTCCAAGAGCCAAAGGGCCTCACCCACACAGCTACCTCTTAATTCCAAAACTTAAGGTAGTGAGATATATGGACAAAAATACAATGCAAGGAAAAAATGTGTATAAAAAGAGATTTTGTTGATACTCTCGCTCTCTGGTTGGTTACATATTAGGTCCTATTAGATCTCACGGTATGGTATTAGTGTTTCACAATGTGAAAATCATGCATTATTAGTTCTTCTGAGGAATAATATTTAAATACTAAAAATTTCTGCAGAAGGACTACTAGCTAATGCACGAACCCCATGCACACCTATAGAGTTTTTTTTACCAAAATGACTCACTTTTTGAAAGTATTTACCAAAATGACCCACTCGCTATCTCAAATAGCGAGTTTGATGAAAATAACTTCGCTGTCTAAGAATGGAGTGTATGTTGAGGTGTTAAAACGTGAAGAAATTTTCCAAGTTTCCATTCGTTATCTCAGACAGCGAGTTTGGTGAAAACAACATCACTATCTGAGATAACGAGTGTATGTTGAGGTATTTCTCTACCACTTGGAGAAAAACTTGAAGAAAAATACCAAGTTTAGACTGAGATAGAGAGTGTCGATTGGAGAGTTTTTAAAGACTCGCTCGCTATTTCGTTATTTCTCTTCACTTTTCTCTTTCCATTATCTCTCCTAACTCCGAAATAAACCCAAAATCCTATAGCCTCCCAAATTCGTTATTTCACCAACAAAATCAGTCCAATATCTATTGAGATCCACTTCATCACTCACAACGCTCTCTACTCCCACACTCAAAACCCTAAACTCATCATCCAAGATCTCGAATTGTACTAGTCGCTAAAATTCATACGTATCTGAGAAAGCGACCCTGGTTGTACCAGTGTCGTTATCTAAGATAGTGACTGTGAGAATTTGTAATTTTTTTAGAGACTTCAGTCTCTGGAAACTCGAAATTCTCACAATCGCTATCTCAGATAGCGAGCCTCTTTGAACCAGGGTCGCTATCAGAGATAGCGAGCCTAGTTATTTTATTTTCTACAAAAATTAACAATCTCAAGTTTTTCCTATATACATAATGACTTGGCTTTAAACACACATACATTATGCCATATAATATCTTAGATAGAAATAAAGTGGCTATATCTCAAACTCAACTAAATATGCACAATTAACTAAAATGCACAATTCGGGATCTTGGATGATGGGTTTAGGGTTTTGAGTTGGCAAACACTATTGCATGTAATATTGCCGTTCAACTGTTATGACATGCAATAATAATAACTATAGTTGTTGTTTGGTAGTAGCTGCAAATCTTTACACTCTTCAATTGACTACATATTTGTTTCTTGCAATAGTGGTACAAGCTTAATTAGTTGTATAATTAGCATTACTAGTTGCTGTTGAAAATGGTAGGATGAGGTAAGCAAGAACTAATAGAAAATACGCTCACTAAAACACACTATAAATCCATTCTATATTAACTCTTCCTAAAATGCATACAACACTATCTGAGATATCGAGTTCTTTTGAACTAGGCTCACTATCTCAGATAGCGAGTGTAGTTGTACTCAATTTCCAGAAAAAAATTGAACATGAAATGTATACAACTACACTCATTATTTGAGATAGCGAGTCTAGTTCAAATGAACTCGCTATCTCAGATAGCGAGTGTTGTTGTTCTCATTTTCAGAGGATTTTTAAACATGAAATATATACAACTATACTCGTTATCTGAGATAACTAGTCTAGTTCAACTGAACCTGCTATCTCGGATAGTGAGTGTAGGTCTATACATTTGTATGTTTAAATTTTTTCTAAAAAATAAGTACAACTATACTCACTATCTGAGATAGCGAGGTCAGTTGAACTAGACTCGCTATCTGAGATAGCGAGTATAGTTATATACATTTTAGGTAGAAATTGCAGGTTTAAAATTTTTCTAAAAAATGAGTATAACTACACTCGCTATATGATATAGCAATGTCAGTTGAACTAGACTCGCTATCTGCGATAGCGAGTGTAGTTATATATATTTTAGATAAAAATTGCATGTTCAAAATTTCTCTGAAAAATGAGTACAAATACACTCGCTAGCGAGCTCAATTGAAGTAACCTCATTATCTCAGATAGCGAGTAGGTCATTTTGGCAAATAGTTTCAAAAGTGGGTCATTTTGGTAAATACTTTCAAAAGGTGGGTCATTTTGGTAAAAAATTCGCACACCGAGAGATTCTTATGTTTGTGAGGGACTTGATATAAAAGTGAGAAGTATTAGGGACAAATATAGCATCTTTTCTCTTTGGTGGGGAGTTTGTACTTTGTAATTGAGAAGTTGGTTGTGTAGCAACGTGTTTAGGTGGAAGGTCATAGCCTATGCAGATAAAGAAATGTGACTGACTAATTCTTGTGCAGTTGAAGTGCCAATTGTACGATATATACATAAAGCCCCACAAAATCAACTTCTCAATTACAAAGTACAAGCTCCCCACCCAGGAGAAAAGATGCCATATTTGTCTCTAATACATCTCACTTTTATATCAAGTTCCTCACAAACATAAGAATTATATATAGAGAAAAACTCAGTTGAAAACGTAAATATCTGTAAAAACGTGAAAAACTACCTAGGCCGAATTATAACCTAGGCCGCTGTTCCCAATAGCAACCTAGGTTGTTTTCACGGGTTTTCACAATATTTACGTTTTTCATGAAGCATTTCCATATTTATATATAAACATTTACGTTTTTAATGGAGCATTTCCCTATATATATATATATATATATATATATATATATATATATATATATATATATATATATACATAAAGTGAAATGCTCCATTGAAAACGTAAATGTTGTGAAAATCCGTGAAAACACCCTTGGCCGCTGTTGGGAATAACGACCTAGGTTATAATGCATTATAACGGTCTAGGCTTGTTTTCACGTTTTTCACGCTACAGTACATTTCCAATAGAGCATTTCCCATATATATATATATATATATATATATATATATATATATAGGGAAATGCTCCATTGAAAACGGGTCTAGTTTTCACGGGTTGGAAAACACCAATCTGAGGTTGGAAAACACCAATATGAACCGTTGGATCGCTCATGATCGTGACCAGCGGCTCAGATCGAGCTCCCCATAACTCGTTTCAATTGATCAGCGAAGGGTTATTTTGTAAATTTCGTCCCAAATAACTCTTCGCTGAACATATTCTAAAAAAAATGATATAACCTAGGCCGTTGTTCCCAACAACGGCCTAGGTTATAAAAAATTGAATTATAGGCCGTTGTTTGGAACAACGACCTTGTTCTAAATTTTTATAACCTAGGCCGTTGTTCCCAAGGCTATAAAATTTTCGGCCTAGGCTATAAAATTTTATAGCCTAGGCCGTTGTTGGGAACAACGACCTAGGTTATGTTTATTTTTTCAGAGCGAATCAGGCGAAGAGTTATTTGGAACAAAATTCCCAAAATAACCCTCCGCCAATTAAGTGATATTGGGTGATGGGCGGAGGCGATCTGAGCCGCTAATCACGATCAAAAGTGATCCAACGGGTCAGATTGGTGTTTTCCAACCCATGAAAACAATCCCGTTTTCAATGGAGCATTTTCCATATATATATATATATATTGGCCGCTGTTGGGAACAACGACCTAGGTTATAATGCATTATAACGGTCTAGGCTTGTTTTCACGTTTTTCACGCTACAGTACATTTTCAATAGAGCATTTCCCATATATATATATATATATATATATATATATATATATATATATATATATATATATATATATATATATATAGGGAAAGGATCCGTTGCACACTACTTTGGTGCTCACCGCGTGAACACTACGCCTTCGGACGTTCATATCGAAAATCTGAACCGTTCACATTGATCTACACATCTAAATTAGTCTAAATATGTAAAATCAAATCATTTGAAATTCATTTGCCCATTCATTGAAGTGTTACAAAATTATATGGCTGAAATTCAATGTTTTTATAGTCACATGATGGATAGGCAATTGAATTTTAAATGATTTGATTTTACATATTTAGACTAATTTAGATGTGTAGATCAATGTGAACGGTTCGGATTTTCGATATGAACGACCGAAGGCGTAGTGTTCACGCGGTGAGCACCAAAGTAGTGTGCAACGGATCCTTTCCCTATATATATATATATATATATATATATATATATATATATATATATATATCCCCTTCGGTTGCACACTACTTTTGGTGAGCACTCCGTGAGCACTCACGAACTAGAGACTGTATGAAAAATCCGAACCGCTCATATTGTTCTATATGCCTTAGATAGCCTAACAATAAAAAATCAAGTAATTTGAAGTTCATTTGCCCATCCATCATGCTATTAGAATTTTCAGCCACACAATTTTGTGATGATGTAAATCATGGGTAAATGAACTTCAAATTACTTGATTTTTTATTGTTAGGCTATCTAAGACATATAAAACAATATGAGCGGTTCGGATTTTTCATAGGGTCTCTAGTTCGTGAGTGCTCACGGAGTGCTCACCAAAGTAGTGTGCAATGGAAGATTTCTCTCTCTCTCTCTCTCTCTCTCTCTCTCTCTCTCTCTCTCTCTCTCTCTCTCTCTATATATATATATATATATATATATATATATATGGGTTTTGCTCAGTTGAAAACGGATCTGTTTTCAACGGGTTGGAAAACAGCAATCCCAACCGTCGATCTGATCTTGATCTTGATCAGCGGATCAGATCGAGATCCGCTTTGGTCTCCCACTAAAGCTCTCAAAAGCGGAGGGGTATTTTCGTCACTTCACGCCAAAAAACATTTCAGACTTAGCTTTTTTTTGGCGTGAAGTTTTTTTTTGTCGAAAAAAACACTTAGGCCGTTGTTGGGAACAACGGCCTAGGTTGTTTTTTTTAACAAAAAAACATACCTTGGCCGTTGTTCTCAACAACGGCCTAGGTATGTACAAGTGTTTTTCCAAACACTTGTACACACCCAGGGCTTCATCTCCCTCACTTCGTCACAAACACTCTCTCTCTTTCTCTCGTGCTCTCGAAACCCATCCCCAAACCCTACTTCACTCTCCCAACTCCTTGGCATCGATTTCTTAGCCTTCTCGATCTCCGTCCAACTGAGCAAAGCTCCCTATCTCTCTCTTCCTCTCCTGAATACAGCAAACCCTAACTTCACATCCAAATTCCCAAATCATCTAAAACCTAGCACCAATTGTCTTCCTTTGTCTACAACATCGTGCAGCGGCTTCTCACATCTTCGCCAACTCTCTATCACTCTCTCTTTGGACAAGGTATTTTCTTAATCCCAATCTACTATAATGAACTCTTTGAATTTATTGATTTTTTTTCCAATTTTGGATTAGTCTTTTTTGGTAATATGCATAGTAGTGTAGTCTATAATTTAGAGAGTATATAATTAGCTCTGATCATGTATGTTGTGTAAATTTTCTACGAAGTAGTGGTAGTTGTAGTGGTGGAATATAGGAGATGAAAAAAAACGAGATGAAAAAATTAAATTTGTATGAGTAGGTCGAACTCGCCGCGTAGAAGGTAACGGAACTTGTATATGCGATTTCCGTCTTACGATTTGTGAGATACGTCCGTTTATCATTTCAATTCCATACAACGAATATGAAGTGATACACGGCCGTATCTTTCAAACCGAGAGTCAAAACTCACCTCTGCAAGTTCCGGCGGCTCGTGTTTGGTGTGCCAGAGTTGACGCCCAAATTTAGGAAATAAGTTTATCATTTTTGTTGTTTTGACGCGTATATAAAAAAACCTTTAATCGACCTCGGAACTTGTGGAATACGTTATGAGTTGAAAATAGCTTAAACGAAGTCCAAATAAAGCGAAACTTTGCGAGTAGGTTGGTCTGGCCACTCACAAGTCATACCAACCTGTACATGCGAGTTCTGACTCGCGGTTTGCGAGATACGTCTATGTATCGCTTTCCGCTCAGTTTTCAATAGTGTAAACGATACATGGTCGTATCTTTCAAACCGTTGGTCGGAACTCCCATGTACAAGTTGCGTTGGCTTGTGGGTGGGGAGACCGACACAACGGCCAAATTTTGAAATTTTTACATCTCGTTTATGTTGTTTTCATGCGTATATGAAAAAACTTCAAACTACCTTGAAATTTTTTTAGTTCGGTCTCAATAAAAAAATGCTTAAACGAAGTTGAAAAAATACGAAATGGTGCACGTAGGTTGGGCTAACCATTCACAACGCAACGGAACTTGTATTTGCGAGTTCCGACCCACGGTTTGCGAGATACATCAATGTATCGCTTCCCGCTCTATTTTAAAGAGTGAAGGTGATACATGGACGTATATTTCAAACCGTGGGTCGGAACTGACCTCTACAAGTTGCGTTGGCTTGTGTTTGGTGTGCCTTAGTTGACGGCAAAATTTAGGAATTTTTGCATCTTGTTTGTGTTGTTTTGACTCGTATAAGCGAACTCTTGAAATTTTTTCATCTCGTTGGTTTGTGTTTGCTAATTTTCGCCGATTAATTAGTGTCATATATGCAAACTTTGTTACAGAAAAATGCCTAGAATGAGGGGAACCGGAAGGGGAAGGACATCTCACGAAGCACGGGGGGAACATTCCACAGAGAATGTGAGAACTAATAATTTGTATTGTCCGTAATTTTGTATTTAGTGATATTGATTTGAGACTAATAATAATAATGTTTTTTGGTTCGTGTAGGTTGGTGCATCCTCTTTGATGACAGGACATCGTGGTCCAGGACCAATAAATCCCGGCGAACTGACCTTGCAAGATCGCCACAGATCCACGAAAGTGTGGGGTGGGACGACGCATAGGTGTAATTTCCGCACCCATGAGACCATGAAGGTGCATGCATGCACCCACGAGTACCTTGTAGCGGTCGGTTTCTATGGAATCAGCATGATGGGGAATGTTAAACTCGACTGAGCACTTCTCTCGGCACTCGTGGAGCGCTGGAGGCCAGAGTCGCACACGTTCCATCTACCGGTCGGTGAGATGACGGTGACGCTACAGGATATAGTGATGATATCCGGTCTTCCAATAGATGGGTTGGCCGTGACGGGCAATATTAACTTTGATAAAATAGAGATGTGCAACGAACTGCTCGGTACAGAGTTTAATGAGGCGGATGCAAACAATGGTGACATTTTCCAAGGACAGTCAATCTGGCTATCTTGGTTGAAGGAACATTTTGATGAGATGCTGACCAACGAATCGCCCGACGACTATGTACAGTCCTACACCAGAGCCTACATTCTAACGGTGATCGGAGGGGTTCTATTGCCTAACTCATCGGGCGATACGGTGCACCTCATGTACCTACGATTGCTCGCCGACCTAGGCATAGCTGGCCGGTACAGTTGGGGAAGCTGTGCATTGGCAACGCTATACAGGGCGTTGTGTCATGTAGCGCTTGAATCATCAGAAATGACCGGACCGTTGGTTTTGTTACAGATTTGGTCCTGGGAGCGACTGCACTTGGGTCGTCCCCGCATTAAGAGACCCAAAGTTGGTTGGATGGCCCAACCTGAAGATCCTGCTATGTTAGCACCATTGGGGGTATATTGGGCTGGTACAAGGAGTTACAAAGACAACCCCAAGGGCGTAATAACGTACTACAGAGACGAGCTCGACCAACTACGTGAAGAGTTCGTGATTTGGGCACCGTATACACCCGAGCGTGTGGGAAGACTACCGCCAATATGCACCACCGGATTGCAGTTGTGGCTGACGACGGCTCCCCTCATCAACTTCGGTATAGTCGAGCATCCGCGACCGGAAAGAATCCTTCGTCAGTTCAATCTTCAACAAGATAGTCCCCCAAGCTGCGCAAACCTATACGATCATGAGTTACACGCCGTTAGGGGTACCGACCACATGCCTACTCATGATTGGGCAGATTACCATCGTGTTCACGTTGCATAATGAAACGAGCGACGGTTTGCACTTGTACTCGTCAATGTTCCGGAGTACGATGGAAGACTGCAAGGAAAGTACATGACTTGGTTCCGACAATATACACGATTGTACATCTCTCCCGATACAGTACTACCTGCTGGTATCCAGCGAGAAATTGAGGAGAGGGAGATTGAACCAATACCCGCATATTCCAGTTCACAACCCATGTTCCAACCGAAGGCCACAGCTATACGTACAGTGGTAACTTCAATCTTCATATTTATTTTAAAATTCTTCATACGTGAAGTTCATGAATTCTTTCAATTATTTAATTTGTTGGTTTTTTCTAATTTAGATTGATAACACGATGGACATGGCAAAAGAATGCGCGGATGTACTAAAAAGTAATGTGGGCACGCCTATGAAGAGTTTTGCTCGGAGGATGCTCCTTGGATGCCGTAGCAATATGGATGCTTTGGGATGTGTCGATCGTTTGGATCGAGCATTACACGGACCGAGGGGGGGCCGACGTAAAAGTGTGAGGGGTAGGCCAAGTTCATTGCTGGGGCAACGGGAATGTGAGATCAGAGAACGACAAGGTTCAACTTCACATCCATCTCACGAAGAACCAGAGGATGAAGAGAGTGGGGAGAGGGTTGTCGGAGACGTACAACAAGAGGAGGGTGGCGAAGATGAAATTCCCGACTCGCCAATCACGATGCGGCGCCGAAACCCTTACCGGAAGAGGCGAGCACCACAGCATTACACGCCCGGTGTTTAGCAAATGCATTTGGGAGATTGTAATTTTTTTTATTGATTTTGTGGGTTTTAACCTTTTGTAACTAATTATTGGATAATGTGGTTCTTAAGTGTAAGTGTAGTTGATGTTGTTGTTATTAATTTCTGATAGTCAATTATGGTGGGTAATTTTGGTGGTTGTATATATGAATTTAGTCGGAGAATGTAGATGAGGGCAAAGTGTTTGGAATTTGGTGGTGTACAAGTGTAGCAGCTTCAGCTGCTCAGTATAACTGTAGGTTTTTTTTTTTTAAACCTAAGCCGTGGCTCCAAACAACAGCCTAGGTTATAGAAAGTTATAATTGTTCCAGTTTTTGGATATACCCAGTTTAAACATATACCCAAGGCCGTTGTTGAAGACAACGACCTAGGTTGTAGAAGGAAAATATACAAAATTTGTTGTGCTCTCTGACTTGTTGGCTTTAAAAATAGTCAACAAGTCAGAGAGCATCCCCAGTTCATAGATACACCCTAGGCCGTTGTTGGAGACAATGGCCTAAGTTGTAGGTGAAAAAATTAGAAAAATTGTCTTGCTCTCTGACTTGTTGGCTTTTAAAATAGCCAACAAGTCAAAGAGCACCTCCAGTTTATAGATACACCCTATGTAACGCCCCGAATTCCAAATTACTGAATTCGAGTTGTTCTTCAGGATCTTTTTACTTTTCTCGAGTACAATTTTTACAAGGAAATTTCAAACTTTTCTTTTTACATCAGAGTTACATCTCACATTTAAATTTACACAGCGGAAGCAAAATATACAACATTTACATAAATGAACAACAACATAATGAGATCTTTATGCATCCATTCCTCTTTACATGTAATTTATCCTGCATACAAAACTGTGGGTACGTCAGTTTATTCAACCGACGATAATTATACATGGCCATCCTCTCTATGCCAGAAATAGTATAATGAATCTCATTTCTTAACAAATCACAATCTTGTTCATAATAAGCATGTAAAATCAAAAGGGAACTTTTAGAGATGTCGTGTCGTGATTGTGCACTTAATCCTTAATGCAATTATTTAATTTTCACATGACACTAATGCACACTTGTTCGAATTCTATGCATCCCATACTACATAGGTTCGAGGGCAAGCCTCTTAATCGTTCTTCATTTTTGTAGGGTTCAATCCCCCGCCATGACTTACTCTACTTCTGTAAATTCAATGAGTATCTTAGATGATTCTATGAGTACAAGCATGTATCCTGGCCCCTGGAGTAGAATTTCGCGCCATGTCTTGACTCGTCAAGCATGCATTCTGCGACAATTCAGCCTCCTCCCTGAACACACTCCTCTTGCAGTCACCAAAACATCCCACAAGCGTGACTAGAGTCCGATCATTACTGAGTTGTGCCCGCGCCATGTCTTGACTCATCAAGCATGCATTCTGCGGCTCACACACCCGCACCGTACCCTAGCTCTCATACTCATGTTTTTCTCTCACCTTCATCACCTCCACACTATGTATTAAAGTTACATTATAATCATGAATAAAAATCAAGCTCTAGAGTTAGCCTCTCCATCAACCGGACTTATCATTTCATTTCACTCGACCAACCTGGTCTATTTCTCAATATCATTTTATTTCACTGCCGGGGAGACTTAGCTACTCCTTCGTTCAATTTCAATTTCACAATATCCAATTGAGCATCATCAGCTCATCATTTATTTTAGAGTCTCACAGACTTTCTCATCATGATTTAGCTTTTCATAATTATTCATTTAATTCTCAATTCTCATCTATGATTCATTTCACATAATTCATACAGCCATAAACAGAGTCCATCGATTCAAATCATACAGTTCATAATTACCAAGAGCAAAATAACATGAAGTTCAAATATATCCAAGTACACTCTGTACAGTCGACTTGGAAGAATACCAGTCGACTCATACAATCACACACAGTATCATCATAATTGCTCGGGATAGTCGACTGTTGTACACCACCAGTCGCCTGTCCCGCACTTTTCATGTTCACAATATTGTTCTCGTGACAGTCGACTGTTCATCGATCAGCCGTCTGTCTTGGAGATTTCAATAGCATAATTTCTAAGTCCAGATCAGTCGACTTGCTACATGCATCAGTCGACTGGACAGATCCATTTTCCATTAAGGAGATTATTTATAGTTCTTACATGTACTTGCATCATGATATCAATTCACCATATACATAAATTCATGTTTTATAAACAGAGTCTCCTCTTGTTCAGTAGCATTTACAGCACAGATTTCCAAGTTACTAACATGCTCTTTTAGAGAAAACTACTCTAAACATGCATTCACATTGCTCATACTTTCTTACGACAATGAAGGTATAAATCTCAAGTCATCATACTGGGTCTACATAAATAAAATATCTTTATTCATGGAACTTTCAAACAGTCATGTTCAGAACGAAGCACCAGTCGACTTAACACAACGTCAGTCGACTGCTCCGACAATTTAAGTTATTTATCACCATTAGCTCTTTTCATTCATTTACCTTCCCTCCATCATATGTGTCATAGGGAAAATATACATTTAATAATCACACCATCATGTCTATTTACACACATTTTTATCAGCACATTATGAAAAGTAGTGTCTCGTACTAGTCGGCTATCTCACATGGCAGTCGACTGTACCGACAGTCTCACTCTCATTATTAATAGCATGTTCAAGCAATTTCTACTGCATTCAATTCACTTTTTGTAACATGGTATCAATCATAGTAATTATAGTATCATTCCTACGTTAGAAGTCCTGAGAAACACCCACCTTATATGAAGAAATAAACGAAATCCCGCACTTTTCAAAGCAGAGAACGCCTTCTTGCTCCTTTGCTCCACACCGAGCTCCTCAGCAATGCTGCTTTCCTCCACAGAAAAGCTCCCACACAAACTCACAAATACTCTCTTGTAATAGTAATCTTAGAAAATTTTTAGTGTAAAAGAGATAGGGGATAGGAGGGGTATTTATACTAGGGAATAAATAGAATGGAGGGTTAAGATACATTGGGGAGTTGGAGAATCAAAGGCTGAGATCAAATCGGGAGTTTGAGAAACTACCCACACCTCAAGTTATAACTACCCATGATCTAAGTCCATCACTCCACAAATCCGGCCAAGTATTGTGCCTTGTGCACGTGTACATAGAATGCACGTGTACACACAAACTCCACTACACTAAATAGTGCATCAAATACCCGGAATAGTATAAAAGAAAAGATGTTACACATACAAGTTGTAGGAATTCAAATAAATAAAAGGTTAAGTTTATGGGCTTAAGTTCATTTGGGCCAAAATAAATATTTTAAAAAGAGAAAATGAACAAGTTAACATTGGGCTTTAAGGAAAATATTTTATAGGGAACAATATACCTTATTCATCATGGAGAAAATAATAGTCACATGCTACACAAGCATACCATAAAAAGAGAAATAAATAATCTTTATGTATTAAGAAAAATCGGGGTATTACATCACTCCCTCCTTAGAATAGTTCCGTCCCCGGAACTACAGCCAAGAGCGAGAAACAGAAAACTTTACAACAACCCAAGATACAAAGAATACAAAAATACAATTAAACAAAAAGCTCAGGATAGTCCTTCAACATCTTCTCCTCAGATTTCCAAGTAGCCTCTTCAACCAAGTGGTTTCTCCAGACTACCTTGACCATCGGTATCGTCTTATTCCTCAAGATTTTCTCCCTACGGTCAACAATCTCGACAGGAGTCTCGATGTAATTTAGGTCTAACTGCAAACCTTCCGGCACTTCAGGCAAATGATGACTCGGGTCTGGAATATAACCTCTCAACATAGACACATGAAAGACATTGTGCACCTGAGACAACTCTTCCGGTAATTCAAGCCGGTAAGCAGTTTTTCCGATCCTTTTCAATATCTTATACGGGCCTATAAATCTCGGGGCTAACTTCCCACCTTTGCCAAATCGAACCACACCTTTACTGGGTGATACCTTCAGAAAGACGAAGTCACCAACCTCAAACTCAAGGTCCCTTCTCCGGTTGTCTGCATAGCTTTTCTGCTTGCTCTGAGCTTCCACCAACCTTTTCCTGATCAGATCAATCTTCTCAGAAGTTAGCTGCACAAGCTCAGGACCAAACAACTGACGCTCCCCTACTTCATACCAACAAACAGGAGTCCTGCACTTCCTGCCATACAAAGCTTCATACGGCGCCATCCCGATGCTAGCCTGAAAACTGTTGTTGTAGGCAAACTCTACCAAAGGTAAATGCCTTTCCCAACTGCCTCCGAAGTCTAGTATACAACACCGAAGCATATCCTCAAGAATACGATTGACTCTCTCGGTCTGCCCATCGGTCTGTGGATGAAAAGCAGTGCTGAAATCTGTCTTGGTACCCAAAGCTGCCTGAAGACTCCTCCAGAAATGCGAAGTAAACCGCGTATCTCGATCAGACACAATAGTTGAGGGAACACCATGAAGTCGGACAATCTCACCAACATATATCTCCGCCAACTTGTCCATCGAAGCAGTGAGTTTCATCGCCAAAAAGTGAGCGGACTTGGTAAGTCGATCGACTATAACCCAAATAGCATCATTGCCTTTAGAACTCTTAGGCAATCCCGTGATGAAATCCATACTGATGTTATCCTACTTCCACTCCGGAATAGGTAACGGCTGTAATAGACCTCTGGGTCTCTGATTTTCGGCCTTGACTTGCTGACAAACCTCACACCTCGCGACAAATTCGGCCACATCCCGCTTCAAACCTGACCACCAGAAATGTTGTTTTATGTCCTTGTACATCTTAGTACTCCCAGGATGTACTGACAAAAGAGTAGCATGCGCCTTCTGAAGAATACTCTCTTTCAGGTCTGCTTGATCTGGAACACACAGCCTATCTCCGAACCACAACACTCCATCCCTGGTTTGAAATCCGGGCAACCTGCCAGCACCAACCTGCTCCTTCATCTCCAAGATATCAGCATCAACTTCCTGACTTGCAATGATCC
This sequence comes from Hemerocallis citrina, assembly GCA_017893485.1. Classification (NCBI taxonomy): domain Eukaryota; kingdom Viridiplantae; phylum Streptophyta; class Magnoliopsida; order Asparagales; family Asphodelaceae; genus Hemerocallis; species Hemerocallis citrina. Next base: position 204,389 of record JACEHZ010000304.1, read on the forward strand.
TTGCATTCAAAGTAGGCTGAAGCTTCAACTGAGATAAAGATGCTCCCAACCCTTGCAAGACAACCTCAATACCTGCTCGATCCAACTCCTCAATCAGATGCCTCTGAGCCGTGATCAAACTGGCCAAACTGCTCTTGCGACTAAGTGCATCAGCAACAACATTAGTCTTTCCAGGATGATACTTGATCTCAGGTCGCATATCCTCGAGCACTTCCAACCATCTCCGCTGCCTCAGATTGAGATCCCTCTGCTGATATATGTACTTCAAGCTCTTGTGGTCCGTGTACATGTTCAACTTCTCACCAAACACGTAGTGCCTCCATTGCTTCAAAGCAAAAATAATCGCAGCCAGCTCTAGATCATGAGTCGGATAATTTTTCTCATGTGGTCGTAGTTGCCTAGACCCATAAGCGATTACTTTACCTTCTTGCATTAAGACACAACCAAGCCCCCGATGTGAAGCATCGCTATAGACATCATACTCAACTCCTGCTCTAGGCAAAGCCAAAATAGGTGCAGTAGTCAGTCTATCTTTCAACTCCTGAAAACTCGCCTCACACTGCTCAGTCCACTTGAAGCTCACATTCTTCTTGGTCAGTCCAGTAAGCGGTACAGCTATCTGAGCATAACCTTGAATGAATCTCCTGTAGTATCCAGTCATCCCAAGGAAACTTCTGACTTCCTTCACTGTAGTAGGCCTAGCCCAATATCTCACTGCCTCTATCTTCTGAGGGTCAGTTGCCACTCCCTCCTTAGAAAGGATGTGACCTAGGAATGCCACTTCAGATTTCCAGAAATCACACTTGGATAACTTGGCATACAACTACTGCTCTTCCAACTTCTGCAAAACTGCTGCCAAATGCTCGGTGTGCTCCGCCTCAGACTTGGAGTACACGAGAATATCGTCGATAAACACCACGACGAAAGAATCAATAAACGGCCTCAGAACTCTGTTCATTAAATCCATGAAGATTGCGGGTGCATTCGTCACTCCGAATGGCATAACTAAGAATTCGTAATGCCCATGCCGAGTTCTAAACGCAGTTTTGTGCACATCTTCAGCTTTCACTCGCACTTGGTGATATCCTGATCGAAGATCTATTTTGGAGAATACAGCTGCTCCTAGACGATCGAACAAGTCATCAATTCGAGGAATCGGATACTTATTCTGAACAGTGACCTTATTCAGCTCTCGGTAATCGATACACATCCTCATCGATCCATCCTTCTTCTTTACCAAAGGCACTGGTGCTCCCCAAGGTGACGCACTAGGTTGAATAAAGCCTTTTCCCAACAGTTCCTCAATCTGCCGTTTCACTTCATCCTGTTCCACTGGAGCCATCCTATAAGGTGCCTTAGAGATTGGTGCACTTCCCGGTTGAACAGTGATGCTGAACTCTACATCACGATGCGGAGGTAACCCAGGAAAATCTTCCAAGAACACTGTCGAATAGTCCCGAACCACAGGAATCCCTTGCAATTCCACAGGAGTCTCTTCCTTGCGGATAGTTGCCACCAACTTAGAACACTTCAACTTCCCTTGGAAAGTGACTTTAGGTCCTCCTGGAGCTGTTACGGTCTTAGTCTTACACTCGATGCTTGCACTGTACACCGACATCCAATCAATGTCAATGATAACATCGACTCCCAAGATGGTCAGTTCGATCAGATCAATGCCAAAGATTCGATCCCCAATCACTATCTCGCAATCAGCGTAATACCGATCAGTGGTTAAAGTTTCCCCTGATGGAGTAGCTACTGCTAAGATCTTTCCTGGAAAAATCTTCGGTTCAGCTCCCAACACTTTAGCAAACTTTGGAGACACAAAAGTATGAGAGGATCCAGTATCAAACAATACGACAGCTTTCTTTCCATTAAGATAGAGTTCTCCTGTTACATAACATACACCATTACATAACAGTTTCACACTATGAACGGGAAGAAGAAATGACAAAAACCACACTAAACATCAGCTCTCGTACCAGAGATGACCTGATCCGCCTCCTCAGCATCAGCTTCTGTCAAAGCAAATACTCGCCCTGACTGGTACGGCCTCTTCCCAGTCTGCTGTATTGGCACATTGTGATTGCCAGTCCGTGGTTTAAGACATCGAGATTGGTAATGTCCCACTTCACCACAGTTAAAGCAAGTGACTGCAGAAGGTCTCCCTACATCATTTCCAGGTCTTCCAGCTACACTGATAGTGTTCGCCCCTGTCGGTTTGAACCTCTGTGCAGACGGTTGCCCCTTGAAACTCCCCGATTGAGCAGGCCTCTTTCCGGACTGCCAGTTGCTCTTCTGGTGCTGAGCCACATGGAACTGCTCCATATCCGCCTCCGTTGCTGCCGCCCTCTTCACCAGCTTATCGAATCTCCTGATACCAAGAGGTATCATACGAGACCTCAAGCTCGGCCTCAGACCATGCTCGAACTTGCGAGCCTTCTTCGCCTCATCCATCACCAGTTCTGGAGCATACCTGGAGAGCTGGGTAAATTTAGTCTCATACTCCCTCACTGACATGCTGCCTTGCTGAAGTGACAGAAACTCCATGGCCTTCTTCTCCTGGACGTCGGAGGGGAAATAATGGCTGCGGAATTCTTCCAGAAATTCCTCCCAGCCAAGCAACAAGCCGCCCATAGTCCTCTTCATCGACTGCCACCAAACAGCCGCATCCTTCTCCAACTGCAGAGTCGCCAACTTGACTTTGCTGCCCTCCGGTGTCTCCAACACCTCGAAGATTGTCTCCACTTGCCGAATCCAGTTGTCAGCCGCATCTGGGTCTGACTTTCCCTCGAACACTGGTGGTTTCATTCTCTTGAACGATTCCACTAGCTTAATTGCCTCGGGTACTGGATTCACCGGCCCCCTTCCTTGGTTTGCAGCCACTGCATTCAGCGTTTGGTAAACCCTTGCAAATTCGGCCTCCAGGTCCAAACCTTCACCATTCTTGGCTCCCCTTCTCGACATATTCTGATGCAAAAGATCCATTAAATTCGAAGTATAAGACAAGAAATTAAACCAACTTCCATTTCATTGAATTTCAAAGTTTATACATTCGAATTAAAACATTTCTTAACATCAGAATAGAAGAAAATAGAAACTAGGACAATCTAATCTCTACGGGTCCTCTTCGCTGCTCGAATCTCATCCCGTAGTTCATCCACCTCATTCTTCAGCACATCAGTCAGGTTCTTTTTCTTCTCAAGTTCCCAAATCCGATGGCTAAGAACAGAATAGTCGGCATTCCGCTTTTCCAGCTGAGCCTCCAAAACTCCAACTCTATATTTCAGGGTATCCACTTGCCTCTGAAGAGAAGCCACAGTGCCACTCAGAGCTGGTCCCTTTTCTTCATCGAAAGAAGAATCGTCAGATGAATCCGGCGGTGGGGTGATCTCTCGAGATTCAGGGTACTCCTCATCATCAGAATCTGCTTGCCCAGGGTGATACTCGTCCTCAGAATCAGCCTGTCCAGGATGGTACTCTTCCTCAATAATATGCCAGTCGTCGCCTCCAGCAGGGTCGAAGTGATCAGCCATCTTAGAATAGAGAGGAAGAAACATAAATCATAGAGCAACACAAATGTAAGTCACTTACATTTAAATCTCTAGACTCAAACACACACTCTAATGTCCACATCTAGGGTGTCGTTCCTTATAAATTTGTACAGGTGTGAAAGCGTAGAAAAACGTGGCTCTGATACCACTCTGTAACGCCCCGAATTCCAAATTACTGAATTCGAGATGTTCTTCAGGATCTTTTCACTTTTCTCGAGTACAATTTTTACAAGGAAATTTCAAACTTTTCTTTTTACATCAGAGTTACATCTCACATTTAAATTTACACAGCGGAAGCAAAATATACAACATTTACATAAATGAACAACAACATAATGAGATCTTTATGCATCCATTCCTCTTTACATGTAATTTATCCTGCATACAAAACTGTGGGTACGTCAGTTTATTCAACCGACGATAATTATACATGGCCATCCTCTCTATGCCAGAAACAGTATAATGAATCTCATTTCTTAACAAATCACAATCTTGTTCATAATAAGCATGTAAAATCAAAAGGGAACTTTTAGAGATGTCGTGTCGTGATTGTGCACTTAATCCTTATGCAATTATTTAATTTTCACATGACACTAATGCACACTTGTTCGAATTCTATGCATCCCATACTACATAGGTTCGAGGGCAAGCCTCTTAATCGTTCTTCATTTTTGTAGGGTTCAATCCCCCGCCATGACTTACTCTACTTCTGTAAATTCAATGAGTATCTTAGATGATTCTATGAGTACAAGCATGTATCCTGACCCCTGGAGTAGAATTTCGCGCCATGTCTTGACTCGTCAAGCATGCATTCTGCGACAATTTAGCCTCCTCCCTGAACACACTCCTCTTGCAGTCACCAAAACATCCCACAAGCGTGATTAGAGTCCGATCATTACTGAGTTGTGCCCGCGCCATGTCTTGACTCATCAAGCATGCATTCTGCGGCTCATACACCCGCACCGTACCCTAGCTCTCATACTCATGTTTTTCTCTCACCTTCATCACCTCCACACTATGTATTAAAGTTACATTATAATCATGAATAAAAATCAAGCTCTAGAGTTAGCCTCTCCATCAACCGGACTTATCATTTCATTTCACTCGACCAACCTGGTCTATTTCTCAATATCATTTCATTTCACTGCCGGGGAGACTTAGCTACTCCTTCGTTCAATTTCAATTTCACAATATCCAATTGAGCATCATCAGCTCATCATTTATTTTAGAGTCTCACAGACTTTCTCATCATGATTTAGCTTTTCATAATTATTCATTTAATTCTCAATTCTCATCTATGATTCATTTCACATAATTCATACAGCCATAAACAGAGTCCATCGATTCAAATCATACAGTTCATAATTACCAAGAGCAAAATAACATGAAGTTCAAATATATCCAAGTACACTCTGTACAGTCGACTTGGAAGAATACCAGTCGACTCATACAGTCACACACAGTATCATCATAATTGCTCGGGATAGTCAACTGTTGTACACCACCAGTCGCCTGTCCCGCACTTTTCATGTTCACAATATTGTTCTCGTGACAGTCGACTGTTCATCGATCAGCCGTCTGTCTTGGAGATTTCAACAGCATAATTTCTAAGTCCAGATCAGTCGACTTGCTACATGCATCAGTCGACTGGACAGATCCATTTTCCATTAAGGAGATTATTTATAGTTCTTACATGTACTTGCATCATGATATCAATTCACCATATACATAAATTCATGTTTTATAAACAGAGTCTCCTCTTGTTCAGTAGCATTTAAAGCACAGATTTCCAAGTTACTAACATGCTCTTTTAGAGAAAACTACTCTAAACATGCATTCACATTGCTCATACTTTCTTACGACAATGAAGGTATAAATCTCAAGTCATCATACTGGGTCTACATAAATAAAATATCTTTATTCATGGAACTTTCAAACAGTCATGTTCAGAACGAAGCACCAGTCGACTTAACACAACGTCAGTCGACTGCTCCGACAATTTAAGTTATTTATCACCATTAGCTCTTTTCATTCATTTACCTTCCCTCCATCATATGTGTCATAGGGAAAATATACATTTAATAATCACACCATCATGTCTATTTGCACATATTTTTATCAGCACATTATGAAAAGTAGTGTCTCGTACTAGTCGGCTATCTCACATGGCAGTCGACTGTACCGACAGTCTCACTCTCATTATTAATAGCATGTTCAAGCAATTTCTACTGCATTCAATTCACTTTTTGTAACATGGTATCAATCATAGTAATTATAGTATCATTCCTACGTTAGAAGTCCTGAGAAACACCCACCTTATATGAAGAAATAAACGAAATCCCGCACTTTTCAAAGCAGAGAACGCCTTCTTGCTCCTTTGCTCCACACCGAGCTCCTCAGCAATGCTGCTTGCCTCCACAGAAAAGCTCCCACACAAACTCACAAATACTCTCTTATAATAGTAATCTTAGAAAATTTTTAGTGTAAAAGAGATAGGGGATAGGAGGGGTATTTATACTAGGGAATAAATAGAATGGAGGGTTAAGATACATTGGGGAGTTGGAGAATCAAAGGCTGAGATCAAATCGGGAGTTTGAGAAACTACCCACACCTCAAGTTATAACTACCCATGATCTAAGTCCATCACTCCACAAATCCGGCCAAGTATTGTGCCTTGTGCACGTGTACATGGAGTGCACGTGTACACACAAACTCCACTACACTAAATAGTACATCAAATACCCGGAATAGTATAAAAGAAAAGATGTTACACATACAAGTTGTAGGAATTCAAATAAATAAAAGGTTAAGTTTATGGGCTTAAGTTCATTTGGGCCAAAATAAATATTTTAAAAAGAGAAAATGAACAAGTTAACATTGGGCTTTAAGGAAAATATTTTATAGGGAACAATACACTTTATTCATCATGGAGAAAATAATAGTCACATGCTACACAAGCATACCATAAAAAGAGAAATAAATAATCTTTATGTATTAAGAAAAATCGGGGTATTACACCCTAGGCCGTTGTTGGAGACAACGGCCTAAGTTGTAGGTGAAAAAATTAGAAAAATTGTCTTGCTCTCTGACTTGTTGGCTTTAAAAATAGCCAACAAGTCAGAGACCATCTCCACTTTATAAATACCCAAGACCGTTGTTGGAGACAACGGCCTAAGTTGAAGGTGAAAAAAATAGAAAATTTGTCTTGCTCTCTGACTTGTTGGCTTTAAAAATAGCCAACAAGTCAGACAGCACCCAAGGCTGTTGTCTGAGACAACGGCTTAAGTTGAACGCCAAAAATACAGACAATTTGGTGTGCTCTCGACTTGTTGGTATTTAAAAAGTGCAACTGGTCAAAGAACCCCTCAATATTAACCTATATACCCTAGGCCGTTGTCCCCAACAATGGTCAAGGAAGTAGGGCAAAAATTATAATTATACAAAAGATAGATGAGAAATTGGCTTGTATAACAATTATAATTTTTTTTTTTTTTTTAGTTTGGCTACACCTACCTAACCACTACATAATCACGTTATTTTAATATGTACAAAACAACTTAGAAAACATTTTTAAAAAATCATATTTGATTCGTTAGGGTTAGGGTTAGGGTTAGTGCTACCGGGGGTTAAGGATAGTGTTAGGGTTAGCGGGGGTTAGTGGTTAGGGTTAGGGATCATTGTAGGGGTTAGGGTAGGATTTTGTGTAGTTGGGAGTAGATAGGTAATAAGTTTCCAGTAGAGAGTTTATGGATATTTAAGTTCTATCATTAATTCACATGTACATCACCACATGTAGTTTTCCCATTTATTGCACTCTTCCGAAAATACTCTCCTACAATTTCGAAAACCCACCTCCACATATGAAAAATATTCAGTAATTATGATGTACAAGAAGAAATCAAAAATAAAAAAGATTCGATTCGCTTCTGAGCGGAGAGTAATCAGATCAAACTACTTGGCCAACAAGAACTGGATCTGACTATTTTTTTACGCTGTTTACAATGAAGACGTTCCTGTAGACATTCTCCAGACATGCAACTGGGAAGAATTCCACAAGATTGGGAAGAAGAGGTGTGATCACATGTAATAAAACAAGTTTATTATGGAAAAAACGGTCTAAGGTAAAACCCCACATGTAACGGGAAAAACACATGTGGCTCCCCACATGTGAATCATACTTGGAAAAAACCACATGTACAATGAAAGAGCAGATCCTCACATGTACATTAGAGATATTATGTACAGAGTGGTGCAGATCCTCAGTTAATAAAGACAGAAGGGCAGACACTTCAATATGGAAAAAACCTAAACTACATCACCACATGTACCTCCCCACATGTACCATAAATATGTGAAAAACACATATGTGCATTCCCACATGTCGTTTTAGGCCAAAATCGAAAAAATCACATGTAGGAACCCACATGTAGTTTTCTCATCTATTGCACTCTTCCGAAAAAACCCTCCTAAAATACAAAAAACCCATATCCGAATATTCAAAAATATCCAATAATTATGATGGACAAGAATAAATAAAAAATAAAAAAAGATTCGATTTGCTTATGAGCGAAGAGTAATCAGATCAAACTACTTGGCCATCAAGAACTGGATCTGATTATTTTCGGAAAAAAAAATGCTGTAAATAGGGACCATCATGTAATGGGAAACCATAACAGAAAACCACATGTATATTTGACCACATGTATAAACCAATGTGAAGAGTATTCCAAAAAAGTTCAAAGATTACTCTAAAACACTACCGCCAACTGTTGCTTCTGTGGAAATTTGAGATGTGGAATCTCGTCATGAAGTAATTGTGTGCAGTTCTTCGAGTCACTTTAAAAGGTGGAAGTAATAGAAAAATAAACAAAGATATCTTGGCGATATACAAGTGTGGATTATCTATCTTTTGTATAAATTTCCACAGAGACTGAATGCAAAAAATAAAGAGAATATTGTAAAAATCCCACAAAAAATCATACGTAGGCCGTGATTGGAGACAACGGCTTAAGGCAAATTTATAAAGGGGTCCTTTATGACTTTTTGCTTTTTAAAAGTATTAAACTAAAACCAAAGCCGTTGTTATAGACAACGGCCTAAGGTATTCAACCTAGGCCGTTGTCTGCAACAACGGCATTGGACCCTAGGTCAAAAAGGCTTCAATTGGGGTGTTCTCGACCTGGCTAGGGTTAGGGTTAGGGTTAGGGTTAGGGTAATCACGTATGTAATTTGTGTTAACGGGGGTTAAGGGTAGGATTAGGGTTAGGGGGGAGCAGGGGTTTGGTTAGGGTTATTGTAGGGTCTAGTTTATTGCAAGAAAGATATTTGCGGTAATATCTGGTTTTGGCTGCTCATTAATTAATGGTTGTTGGGATCATACAGGTAATAAGTTTGTGAAAAAAAGTTTGTACGTATTCTGTATATAACCAATAAAAATCAATAAAACATGATATGTAGGTCAGGGCTAGGGTTATCAGGGCTAGGGTTAATGTAGGGTTAGGGTTATTGATTCGGTTAGCAGAGTAGGGTTAAGGGTTAGGGTTAGGGTTATCATAGGGTTAGCACAACCCTAACCTTAACCTTGACCTTATACTTGTAAATCAACCCGGTATATATTTTTTGGATATGTGGGTATTGTATTAGCATAATCAAATATATATATATCATACTTAAAAAGATCACAAACGTAATGAAAATAACAGGAAAAAGATGAACATATTCCCTTTGTAATGGAACACTAACATGTATCCTACTTCTAGTTTATTAGAACCTGTGAATTCTCTCCACTTCTCTCCACCAATGCACACATGATTCTGCCATACTCTAATTAACCCAACTTTCCATGTTTTGCCATTAGGAATCAATGATGTTGTTGTTTTACTAGTTTCTTCCTTGTTGTTAAGCTCAACAAAATCACATGCCAGCAGACTTTCAACATACTCCTTTATATTATTTGTAATTTTTTTAAAGCATATTACCTTAATATTTTTATATTGGTTACATAGAGGGAACAAAATTGTAACATAATAAAAAATTATTCGCAATAGATACATGTAGTTCATCTGTCTTTGGTGTATAGTTCGAGAGAGACTGTACGTATAAAGTGAAGAGAAAATTGTATAAACACCACAAAATTCACACCTAGGCCGTTGTTGTAAACAACGGCTTAAAGCATTTATATAAAGGGGTACCCCATGACTTTTTAAATATTAAGCTACAACTTAGGCCATTGTCTCCGACAACGGCCTTAGGTTATTTTGTACAAATTTGACTTCCTCTCTGACTGGTTGCTCCTTTTGTGTACTCTAAGTCAGAGAGCACATCCAATATCACAACTTTTGGTTTATAACCTTGACCGTTGTTAAAGACAACGACCCTAGGTATTTATAAGTAATGGAATGAAACTCTATCTTGTTGAGTTCTTTTCTATTAGCCAAGTCAGAGAGCACCCCCAAAATCACAAATTTTTTACTATAACCTAGGCCATTGTCTGAGACAACGATTTTAGTTATTTATCAAAAATTAGATTGTTCTCTGACTTGTTGATCCTTTTGTGTTCTCCAAGTCAGAGAGCACCCCGAAAATCACAAATTTTTGACTATAACCTAGGCCGTTGCTATAAACAACGGCCTAAGGTTATCAACTCCTTTTAAACTAGTTATATTGAATGAAAAACAAAATTCATGAAATAACGTAGGCCGTTGTCTCCAACAACGGCCTTGGTTTTAAAAAAAAAATTACAAATACAGATACAGCTACAGCTGATACATTTGAGTAACAAACCAACATTTGCGTACCACAACAGTATTAACAAACGACACAAACAAACGATACTTATGTCTCGAGAATTACATTTACAGTTACCAATCGAAGGTAATTAACCAAGTGGCATGAAGAGTTTTCAATATCTATCCAACAATTTCATTTTAAAAATTACAATTCATAGTGCATCGTCATATCTCGACTCGGAACTGTCTTCTTCGGAAGGAATTTCTTCTTGCCTTCATTGAAAGATTAGGTTTAGTTAGTAAGAAACTCAATTGCCACAAATAAAGTATAATAAATTTAAACGAGTGACAAACATAAAAGTTACGAGTTATACCCCTCAAATAAAGTTGGACAATTTCTTGAATCATGATTCATTTGGACAATGCCGCATCTTCGGCACCTTCTCGGTTTTTTTATGCGGAGTTGCTCTCTAATCGGCCTCAATCTTTTGGCGTGAGGCCTTCCCTTTGTCGTGCACTGCTGTGGATCACTAATGCGTGTAGGTATGTGTCCACTCCCTTGATCATGAGGTTGTGCACTTGGATGCGGTTGTGAACTACCTCCAGCTTCGACACTATCATGTGGTTGTGAGGCCTGTTCCGGTTGTTCACCTGATCCTGGTTGTAGCCGAGAAACCCCGTCAATGATCTTCTGCAAATTCTCCAACGTGTATTTGTAACTATCATTGGAGGAACAACCAAGATCAACAATTTGTTTTGCATGGTAGCTCAACTCACAATATTGAGAAGCAAAATTCTCGGTGTTGGGTTCGGTTGGAATTGATGTGTAACTTCTTCTCATCACATCCCTTGTCCATCTTCTTTTAATATATACATCCGGGAGGGATGTGTGATGGGAGAAACGAAGTACAGCTAAAATATGCCTGCAAGGAATGGCAACAAATTAGAACAAGTGACATGCACATGTAATAATTCCATTGATTTTGGATAATTGAAGAAGGCGAGCCGGTTCTGATTCTCCACATAGTATCACATGGAAGGTTGAACTATCCGGTGTCTCAAGATTGGCAACAAATGTCACATTGTACATGAAGCTTTTTGTGACTTCATCTTGAAATTTGTAAAATATTTTCAAAGTATATGTTTTTGCCATTTGTGCCTCCAAAGCCCATTCGCTCTTCAACTTCGGTCTCTTCTCACGGTTACGATGATTTTCTTTCAATTCATCGTGTCTTTGCCTTCCCAAAAAACGGTCGAAGATGACGGCAAATTCGTGCAGGGAATACTTTTTTTCTGTATGATGCTTCAGAGCAGAATGTGCCGACTCAACCCGTTGGCTACTCAACATGCCGGCCCAAAATGATTCTTTAGCGTAGATGGGTGCCCAACTTTTACGGATATCGAATATATCGTTCAACCATTTGTTACTCTCTAATCCGTATTGCGAAATCAAAATATTCCACTTTTCTACAAATTCATGTATATATTCCGAATTGTAGATTACATTCTTTAAGGACTCCCTAAACTTGTCGACATCGAAACCAAGACGAACCTCTTGGGGTAACTTATCCAGAATGTGCCAAATACAAAAACGATGCTGAGTCTGGGGGAAAACTTTCTTAACTGCGGCGGCGATCCCACGGTCTTGATCGGTGACAATACCGGATGGAGCACGATTCATAACCCCTAACCACTTTTCAAAGAACCATTCAAACGAAGAGGCCGTCTCATTTGGAATGAACCCACCTCCTAAGAAAGTCGATTGCCACTCCAACAAACGGAACAAATAACATTCCGTAACGGTTCATATTGTACGTGGCATCAAAGCAAACTACATCACCAAATTCTTCGTAATTCATCCTACAAATACCATCTACCCACATACAATGTGACAACCGCCCTTCGGGATCGACTTGAATGTCATAAAAAAATGAAGGATCAGTCTGTTTCTTAGATTCGAAAAAATCAATTAGCATTGTAGAATCGTGTCCTTTCAATGCTTCTTGCGAGTCTCTAACTAAATTTCTAACATCTTTTTCTGTGAATCCTACTTGATCATGACCACCGCTAGCACTTTCGAAGAAGAGCATTTGTCGACATGTTTGTATATTAGCTTAGTTCCTTTGGTCTATAATCCTTTTGTCCATATTTGACACGGACCTGTTCCGGGGCAAAAGGTGCCTTCTACCGGGTGAGGTGAATTTGTGATTGTGTTCTTCGTGAAATGAATACACCACCCACGTATTACTTGTTTCGTTCAATTTTACACGAACGCAAGCTTTGCAACCCGTTCTACTGGTTATTCCACGTCTACCATTACTATGTTGACCCGGCGATGACCCAGCTTTATTACAGAGATATGACTTATCTACTTCCATTCCCCCCTTTAATTTATTCCCACCCTTATGCATTGCAAAACCCCCACAACGAGCATATGCAGAATAAAATTTCTCGGCCTCAACTAAAGTGGGAATGTCATACCTAACTTTGGTTTCAGATGGTCTTCGACTATCGGCATGGAATCAGTGATTGGTTCTGCCCGCACAAAATTATCGCTGGCAGCAGAACTCTCCGTATCGTTGTTCATCTGGGGTAAAAATATATATACTGCATATAAATAAAATAAGTGACAAAACGTCGAAAACGACGTCATATAAATACAAATATCTATCAATTGGGTTCGGCTTGCCGCACCCAAGGTAACGGAACTTCTACAAGTAAGTTCCGATCCACGGTTTGCAAGATAAGGCCGTGTCTCGCTCGCATTTCCCTCACTCTTGAACTGAGGTTGTTGTTTGATATACGGTACAAATCCGTACAAACGAGATCAATAAATTCCTATACTTTGGGAGTGGGACGGCGCCAAAACACATGAGCCAACAAAATTTGTAGAGGTGAGTTTCGGCTCACGGTTTGCAAAATACGCCGATGTATCGCTTTCACTCACGGGAATGAATTGAAAACGATACACGGCCGTACACTTGAAACCGTGAATCCAAACAAACTTCTACAAATTGCGTTGGCTTGTGTATGGCGAGCTCGACGTAATCGCAAAGTTCCACAAATTTTTGTTCGCTTTGTGCGCTATTACTAACATCGAATAACAACTAACAACAACTAATACTACGTCTACTTCCCCAATTAAACTAGAATTACCTACTCTATAAATACCTACGCATAATATAGCAATTGTACACTCAAACATTGGTGAAAAAATTTCCAATCGATTAGCCTAGTTAGAGCATCTGTAGTCGTTTATGGTAAAATTATCCATATATGGATAAATAGAAATAGGAATTTCGATTTCGCTGCACTCGTCGAAAGCTATTTTATAGCAATCAATAGTATAATATTAAGCGACGGCACTTGATGTGCCGTCGGAGGAGAAAAACCGCAAAATTTGGGTCTCATTCGTCAGACGGCACATGAAGTGCCGTCCGTTAAAAAAAAAAAAAAAAAAAAAAAAAAAAAAAAAAAAAAAAAAAAAAAAAAAAAAAAAAAAAAACCCCGCTGTGTGTCTAGGACGGCACATGAAGTGCCGTCCGACACACAAGTTAATTGACCCAAAAATTAGGATACTTAAACACATACTTAAGCACATGAAGCATACTTAAGCACATACTGACACACACACTTAGCATACTGACACACTACTTAGGCACATACTGACACACACACTTAGCATACTGACACACTGACACACACAGTTAAGCACATGAAGGGTTTTTTTTATTAAAACTCGACGGACGGCACATTAAGTGCCGTCCGGGATATGCGGCTTCTGCCGATTAAAATATAATTTTTCCAAACGGACGGCACTTCAAGTGTCGTCCGACGATTAAAATAGTAATTTTTTTTCGTGGGACGGCGCTTCGAACGCCGTCCCTCACTTATCGATAAATGCTATATCGATTCTCATTTATAGCAATCTACTGTAGCGATTTATCGATAATATCGATATATAGCAAACGACTGCAGCTGTTTTTTTAACCAAATATCGATATTATCGATATATAGCAAACGACTACAGATGCTCTTAGGACAAATTTCCAATCAATTTACTCAAGTAGGACAAATTAGTACCTTTAACAGTGAGGGTGTTCGGGAGGCCGCTGCGCGCTGCTGTAGAGAAAGGAAGGGGAGTAGGGTTTGGCTAATTTATTCGGGATTAGAGTTTTAGGGTTGGGTAGATTTCGTAAGGGTTAGGGTTTTTTGTAATTGGGATCTTGCTGTATTCGGGAGAGGAAGAGAGAGATAGGGAGCTTTGCTCAGTTGGGCGGAGATCGAGAAGGCTAAGAAATCGATGCCAAGGAGTTGGGAGAGTGAAGTAGGGTTTGGGGATGGGTTTAGAGAGCACGAGAGAAAGAGAGAGAGTGTTTGTGACGAAGTGAGGGAGATGAAGCCCTGGGTGTGTACAAGTGTTTGGAAAAACACTTGTACATACCTAGGCCGTTGTTGAGAACAACGGCCAAGGTATATTTTTTTGTTAAAAAAAACAACCTAGGGCGTTGTTCCCAATAACGGCCTAAGTGTTTTTTTCGACAAAAAAAAACTTCATGCCAAAAAAACGCTCTGTCTGAAACGTTTTTTGGCGTGAAGTGACGAAAATACCCCTCCGCTTTTGAGAGCTTTAGTGAGAGACCAAAGCGGATCTCGATCTGATCCGCTGATCAAGATCAAGATCAGATCGACGGTTGGGATTGCTGTTTTCCAACCCGTTGAAAACAGATCCGTTTTCAACTGAGCAAAACCCTATATATATATATATATATATATATATATATATATATATATATATATATATATATATATATATATATATATATATATATATATAGGGAAATGCTCCATTGAAAACGGGTCTAGTTTTCACGGGTTGGAAAACACCAATTTGAGGTTGGAAAACACCAATCTGAGCCGTTGGATCGCTCATGATCGTGACCAGCGGCTCAGATCGAGCTCCTCATAACTCGTTTCAATTGATCAGCGAAGGGTTATTTTGGAAATTTCGTCCCAAATAACTCTTCGCTGAACATATTCTAAAAAAAATGATATAACCTAGGCCGTTGTTCCCAACAACGGCCTAGGTTATAAAAAATTGAATTATAGGCCGTTGTTTGGAACAACGACCTTGTTCTAAATTTTTATAACCTAGGCGTTGTTCCCAACAACGGGAACAACGGCCTAGGCTATAAAATTTTCGGCCTAGGCTACAAAATTTTATAGCCTAGGCCGTTGTTGGGAACAATGACCTAGGTTATGTTTATTTTTTCAGAGCGAATCAGGCGAAGAGTTATTTGGAACAAAATTCCCAAAATAACCCTCCGCCAATTAAGTGATATTGGGTGATGGGCGGAAGCGATCTGAGCCGCTAATCACGATCAAAAGTGATCCAACGGCTCAGATTGGTGTTTTCCAACCCGTGAAAACAATCCCGTTTTCAATGGAGCATTTTCCATATATATATATATATATATATATATATATATATATATATATATATATTGGCCGCGGTTCGGAACAACGACCTAGGTTATAATGCACTATAACGGTCTAGGCTTGTTTTCACGTTTTTCACGCTACAGTACATTTTCAATAGAGCATTTCCCATATATATATATATATATATATATATATATATATATATATATATATAGGGAAATGCTCCATTGAAAATGGGTCTAGTTTTCACGGGTTGGAAAACACCAATCTGAGCCGTTGGATCGCTCATGATCGTGACCAACGGCTCAGATCGAGCTCCCCATAACTCGTTTCAATTGATCTGCGAAGGGTTATTTTGGAAATTTCGTCCCAAATAACTCTTCGTTGAACATATTCTAAAAAAAAATGATATAACCTAGGCCGTTGTTCCCAACAACGGCCTAGGTTATAAAAAATTGAATTATAGGCCGTTGTTTGGAACAACGACCTTGTTCTAAATTTTTATAACCTAGGCCGTTGTTCTCAACAACGGGAACAACGGCCTAGGCTATAAAATTTTCGGCCTAGGCTATAAAATTTTATAGCCTAGGCCGTTGTTGGGAACAACGACCTAGGTTATGTTTATTTTTTCAGAGCGAATCAGGCGAAGAGTTATTTGGAACAAAATTCCCAAAATAACCCTCCGCCAATTAAGTGATATTGGGTGATGGGCGGAGGCAATCTGAGCCGCTAATCACGATCAAAAGTGATCCAACGGCTCAGATTGGTGTTTTCCAACCCGTGAAAACAATCCCGTTTTCAATAGAGCATTTTCCATATATATATATATATATATATATATATATATATATATATATATATATTGGGAAATGCTCCATTGAAAACACAAATGTTGTGGAAAACGTGAAAACAAGCCTAGGCCGTTGTTGGAAACAACGGCCTAGGTCATAATGCAATATAACCTAGGCCGTTGTTTCCAACAACGGCCTAAGTGGTTTTCCACGTTTTCACAGACATTTGTGTTTTCAACTGAGCATTTCCCATATATATATATATATATATATATATATATATATATGTATATATATATATATATATATATATATGAGAAAAAGGTGTATGAGCAAGATATATATATATATATATATATATATATATATATATATATATATATATATATGAGAAAAAGGTGTATGAGCAACTTGCTCATTTAGTAAATAAGCAATTGATGATGTGGCATACATGTGATTGGACAATTTTTAAAAGGGTTAGTTGTCCAATGTATCACATGCATGCCGCATAATCAATTGCTCATTTACAAAATGAGCAAGTTGCCCATATCCCTTTCACCATATATATATATATATATATATATATATATATATATATATATATATATATATATATATATATATATATATATATATATATATGGGGGAAATGCTCCATTGAAAACGCAAATGTTGTGAAAACCCGTGAAAACAACCTAGGCCGTTGTTGGGAACAACGGCCTAGGTTATAAACTAGGCCGTTGTTCTTAACAACGGCCTAGGCTTGTTTTCACGTTTTTCACGCTACAATACATTTTCAATGAAGCATTTTCCTCTCTCTCTCTCTCTCTCTCTATATATATATATATATATATATATATATATATATATATATATATATATATATATAGGAAATGCTCAGTTGAAAACGCAAATGTCTGTGAAAACTTGAAAAACCACTTAGGCCGTTGTTGGAAACAACGGCCTATGCTTGTTTTCATGTTTTCCACAACATTTGCATTTTCAACCGAGCATTTCCCATATATATATATATATATATATATATATATATATATATATATATATATATATATATATGGGAAATGCTCAGTTGAAAACGGATCTAGTTTTTACGGGTTGGAAAACACCAATCTGAGCCGTTGGATCGCTCATGATCGTGATCAGCGGCTCAAATCGAGCTCCCCATAACCCGTTTCAATTGATCAGCGGAGGGTTATTTTGGAAATTTCGTCCCAAATAACTCTTCGCTGAACAGATTCTAAAAAAATTGACATAACCTAGGTCATTGTTAGGAACAACGGCCTAGGTTATAAAAAAATGAATTATAGGCCGTTGTTTGGAACAACGGCCTAGGTTATATTCATTTTTTCAGAGAGAATCAGGCGAAGAGTTATTTGGGATGAAATTTCCAAAATAACCCTCCGCCACTTAAGTGATATTGGGTGATGGGCGGAGGCGATCTGAGCCGCTGATCACGATCAAAAGTGATCCAACGGCTCAGACTGGTGTTTTCCAACCCGTGAAAACAAACCCGCTTTCAATGGAGCATTTCCCATATATATATATATATATATATATATATATATATATATATATATATATATATATAAGCAATCTTCCATTGCAAACACTACTGTCTGCAAACGTGCAAACCACTTAACGTGTTATTGCCAATGACGTGTTTAGGCATATTAAAAATGAACCCGTTATTTTTAAACAATGGGTTCATTTTTAATATGCCTTAACCCCTCATTCCTAATAACGGGTTAAGTGATTTGCATATTTGCAAACACTACAGTACGTTTGCAATGGAAGATTTTCCAGCAATCGCAATCTTCGTTATAGAAGCAATATATATATATATATATATATATATATATATATATATATATATATATATATATATACAGGGTGAGGTTACTCCATATTTAGGTTACTCCATATTCGAAGAGAGAAACTGGGAAGAGAGAAAGTATACACATTCGCCCGAGAGAGATGAACTCGGACGAGTAGAGATTAGTAGGAGATCCTACGTGGAGGTGATCAAGAACGGCATAGACAACATCACTCGACAATCTCTACATTAGAGAAGAGACTCACCAGAGGTGAAGGAGACAATTAAGAGAGAAGATGAAGAGGGTGAGTGGGTGCTTGTACATCCAAAAAAGATGAGGAAGGCAGAGAAGAAACCTTCACTCAGCACTATGGAGTCGGCAAGATCGAAGCGAGGTCAACAGTGCCACAAATGTGCGCCAAAGGGGCACATAATTCACGAGTGCACTAACGAGTGGTTTTTTTACGCTTACAAAGTCAGAGCTCCGGCGAGATCTCTTTCCAAAGCTGTGCCTATAACAACGAGTCCAACCCACTCCATTTAGAGCAAAACTCAAAAAAGTGTTGCCGGAGGAAGGAGAATCACTAAGGCGGTGATCACACTGACCCCCATAATGGCAAAATTCGAGTGGTGTTTCAACTTGTGAGCTATGATCAAGGATAGAATAGGGAACCCAACAATTGAAGAAATAGGAAAACTTTTGGAAACTAACACCTCCTGCAAGCCAAATTGGCAGTGGAAAGTCCAGAGGCTTGCACATGACGACTTCTTTGTACACTTTCAAAATGAGGAGAGATTGAAGGAGGTTGTGGCCCCTAAAGGTTTGGAAGGTGTGGATCGCTATATTACTTTCGTCAAATGGTTTAGAGTTTTCAACCTTCCTTTCCACTGTTAGGTGCAATCAGGCTTCCAAAACCTTGTGAGGGGCTTTGGCTTTGTCATCGACATCGACAAGAATACGATGTTGCAAAATCATAGAGAATATGCTCGATTAAAAGTTGCAGTTGAGGAGCTTGTGTCTATCCCCTCTATGATTCAGGTTGAATTTGAAGAAGAGGTGTATGAGGTGAAGGCGACTTCTGAAACAAAAAAAAAGTGTTTCAATCAAAAAATCGGAGGTGCGTGAGGTTGAAGAAGATACAGAGGAGTCAGAGAGGGCAGAAGAAGAAGAATACAAGGGCCGTTGGATTGGGGGATTTCTAATCATAGGCGTTCATCAAAAGAGATTAAGATTAATAAGCAGCAACCATTGGATGGGGATCAAAGGGATCACAACTACTTATTTCTTTCTAAAAGATCTGAAGAGAATTTGGTGGGACCCAGGAGTATGGCAGAGGTCACGATACAGTGGAAGTGGGGAAAGAAAAGAGCGGTCTTCGACAAGAGGGTGACGTGGCAGCTAGCGGGGAAAAGGAGTTGTCGCAATCGGCGTACAATGTTAGGTAGGGGGAAGGGATTTTGAAGGGATAAGTTGGTGGTGGGCTCGAGGGAAGTGTGAAAGATGTGAAGTTGGGTATGGGGGTGATGTCGCTATCAGCTGCATATTCGAAGCGAAAGTGCATGAGGTTTTCTTTGAACTGGCGACTAGGAACCAAAGACTTGGGCTGGGCCTAAAGGAAATTTCTAATGTTGGGCCTACAATAGGTGGGTCTTCAATTAAATAGAGGGGCCAAATTTGTAGTGTGGAGGAGATTAATAGCCAAGACAGTAAACAGGCATAAGGTTAATAAATTGCTGAATCGTGTGATAACTTCTCAAGGGAAAATGGAGAAAAGAAATTAGGGGAAGAAAAAATTGTTACTTTGGGAGGAGGAGAAGATATTGAGTGCGAGGATTTCAATAAGGTGGAGGGGAGGGATGAAATGAATAGAGGAGACGATGTGATTAATGCTCTAGATGGTATTCAAGTAGGCGGCATTGGATCAGATTCCAACACGGAGCAATGAGAACAAAAAGTTAGAGAATTAGCAGGTTATCAGAGAAAGAGTAAGCGGAAAATAGACAAGCAAATTGACAAGTGGGGTATACAGGGTCCAAGGGAAGAGGATCTTATTAAAGTGGTAGCAAAGTCCAAAGAACCAAAGTCTGCATGTGGAGGCATGTCTATTGACAAGTTGTCTATTACGTGCTTAATTTCTGATAACACTCTTATTTACTATGCTAGTATGTTTGGTCTAGCCATGGGTACCAACAGGGTAGAACAGTTACAGATTGTTAACATTCTTAGAGGGGAGACCAATATACTGGGTCTATAGCCTTGCTGGTACATCAGTACTAGATGTTACATCTTTTGGAACATTAGGGGAATGCGACAAAGACTTAAAAGTAAGCTTATTAGTGATACCATTACTAAAAAAACCAACAATTTGTGCGCTACAAGAGACAAGGATTGAAAATCCCTGTAAGGAGGACTTTCAGGACATTAAATCGATTATGAATTTTGAGTGGTGTTTTAAATCGGCTGTTAGGAAATCTGGGGGATTTGCCATTGGGGTTGATCCTAATTTCTTCGAAGTTATACATCACCTTGAAGGGGTTTTCTAGGTTACAACTATCCTTAAACGTACAAGACAACTGGGTCCATGTAGTGACATCTATTTATGGCCCATATGATTCTAGACGTAGAGGGCAATTTTGGGAAGAACTAAAAACTAATAGGGGTCGATTTCTTGGGGGGGGGGGGGGGTGACTTTTACATCACTTGATTTTAAAATGAGCATAGAGGTATAGGGGCAAGTCAATAGAATAGAAACTAGTTTAACATAACCATAGATGAGCAGAAGTTGTTAGAAATGTAGCCAACAGATAGGAAGTTCACCTGCACTAATATGCATTGCAAACTGACCGACTGGGAGGAGGCTTTCCCTTTAACAGGTGTCAAGTATGTGACTAGATTTACATCAGACCATGTACTTCCGTATATGCAACAATACTCAACATAAGCCATTTTGATTTGAGAAAGCTTGGACACTTAACACTAATAGTAGAAATATTATTGAGGAATCTTGGAACAGTCCCATGGAGGCTGGATGAGCTTTAAATATTTGGATTGCTAAGATAAGGAGGCTTCGGAAGTGCCTTAAGAGCTGAGCGAAACAGGAATTTGGAGAGACAACAAGAATGAATGAAATATTAGGAGCAAAAATTCAAAGTCTGGAACTATTGGAGGAAGAGAGGGACCTCTTGGATGTTGAGTATGAAGAACTTGCAAC
Organism: Hemerocallis citrina; assembly: GCA_017893485.1. Lineage (NCBI taxonomy): Eukaryota > Viridiplantae > Streptophyta > Magnoliopsida > Asparagales > Asphodelaceae > Hemerocallis > Hemerocallis citrina. The sequence continues at coordinate 225,950 of JACEHZ010000304.1, forward strand.
CAACAGACTGGAGATCCAAAGATTGGGTGAGATGGAGGAACTATACTAGAGACATCGATCAAGGATACAATGGCTCAAGGAAGGGGGTGCAAACACAATTTTTTCACAAAGTGGCAAACGGAGGAAGGTGACATAACCACATTTCTGGTTTGTTTGTGGGAGAGGAGTGGTCGGAGGAGGAAGGAGTGATTAGACAACATATACATGGTAAATTTAAGGAGTTGTTTGGGAATATGAAACCAGATAGAAGAAACCTTGTCCAGGATATGTGGATTGACTCTAAGATTATAGGGAGTGAAGGTGTAGAGGAATCGTTCTCTAAGGATGAAATTTTCCAGGCCATTAAGAATTTAGGTCAAGACAAAGCACTATGCCCGGACGGATTCCCTATTTCTTCTACAAAATGTACTAGAATATCGTCAAAGTTGATTTGTTGGAAGTCTTTCACGAGGCCTACAATGGCACTGCAGATATTGGTAGACTTAATTATGAAAATGTTATCCTTATTCCAAAAAAATCGGAGGTAATCATGGTATCAGAGCTGAGTCCTATTTGCCTTCTAAATGGATCTTTTAAGATTATCACTAAAATGTTTGCGAAAAGACTATCACCACACCTGAATGATGTGGTGGGGAAATCTCAAAGTGGCTTTGTTAAGGGCAGGATATCATGGACAGTATTGCGTTGGCACATGAAGTTGTTTTTAGAGGTTGTAAGTGTAAAGCCGACGGATTCCTTTTAAAGTTTGGCTTTGAAAAGGCATACGATATAGTAAAATGTGACTGCATCAATGGGGTATTGGAACTTAAAAGATTTGGTCCAAAATGGAGAATGTGGATGCAAATGTGCATTAGAGAAGGTAAATCCTTCATTAAGTTTAATGAGAAGCTGGGACTTGAAATTCGATGCCGAAGGGGCTTAAGACAAGGGGATTCGTTGTCTCCGCTTATTTTCATATTGATTGCAGATGGTTTGGGAGAAATGATCAGAAGAGGTAGAGAATCGAACATTTTCTAGGGTCTGGCAATCAAAGGAATCGAGGACACAGTTTACATTCTACATTATGCGGATGACACCCTTTTTGGCTGGAACGGCAAAGGAAGAGGAAGTTGTAGCATTAGGTATAGTCATTAAATGCTTTGAGGCTTGGTCGGGACTAGGAATTAACCTTAAGAAGTGTTCTGTCACTTCAATTGGAGATGTACTCCCCACTCCAATTAAGGACATCAAGAAATACATTCGATGCGATATCAAGGAATTCCCACTCAAATATCTGGGCACACCAATTAGATCAGGGGATTTGCGAAAGGAAGACTGGATGTTGTTAGTTGAAAAAGTGGAAAAGAGACTGGCAAGATGGAAGGGCAGATTCTTGTCTCTTTGGGGAAGAAACACACTCATCAATGCAGTTCTTAGTAGTCTATCTACATATCTCATATCTATCTATGAACTTTCGAAATGGGTCATTAAAAGAATTGATAAGAGTAGAATTAGATTCCTGTGGAAAGGTGCTAGCGAGTCCGATAAAGGATTTCACCTCGTGAATTAGGGTAGGGTCTACAAGAGGAAAGAATTAAGGGGATTATGTATTTTGGACCTGACAGATATGAATAAAGCCCCGATGAGTAAATGGTGGTGGAAAATGCACTCAGTACGATCACATTGGTGGTGCAAATCTTTCACTATGTACTAGAGAAGAAAAAATATATAGATATGGGGGTAGAAGCAAACATGGAAACGCCTCATACTTATGGAAAAGACTGGCGAGGGTCGGAGATATGCTCCACACAAATACAACATGCAAACTGCGAAATGGAAAGTGTACAAGATTTTGAAATGATAGATGGTGTGGAGACATCACTCTACAAGCTCTTTACCCGTTGGTTGCCAAAGAAGTTATTAGTATGGATACTGTAGTTAGTGAAGTTTGGAAATGCGGAAGAATTAAGATTAATCTAAAAATTCCGCTATCATAGGAGTGTATTAAGTAACTACAGAAGCTGAAGGAATTCATTGTTAATGAGGGTAAGCTTATTAATGGAGTGGAGGATGTTCATATATGGAAATTCCATGCCAGTAACAGCTTCATTGTTAGCTCTATGTATAGGTGGATAAATGATGGAGGAATCTACAACAGAGAGAAAAATAGAATCTAGAAAACACACGCACCGAATAAAGTGAAGGCATTTCTATGGTTGGTAGTAAAAGATGCAATTTTGTCTACGAGCAACCTAGTTAAGCGCAACATACCGGTGGATGCGAAGTGCTCTAGGTGTTTGATAGAAGACGAAGACACTAATCACATCCTTTTCTATTATTATAAGGCTAGGTTAGCTTAGGAGGTTGTCTGTCTAGGCGTTGGGTTTCTAGAGTTACCAAGTTCACCAAGAGAGGTCTGGGGTCAGTGGAGTGAGAGTCATTCGAAAAGAGAATAGAGCAGCTTGGGATATCTCAGTAGCGGCTACATTTTGGGGTCTATGGCTAGATCGAAATGATTCGTGTTTTCATCAAACTAATATTAAATTGCCTACTTTGATGCATAAAATCTTTGCAAAAATTTATTCTTGGGCATGGCAAGCAGGTACGAAAAAGAGGCTGTGCATGGAGGAGGAGGAGTAGTTCTTGTGTGGGTTGATCGTGCAAGTAATTGGGCAACACTTTGTATGATTTTGGGCATTCCCATGTTCTACAGTTGAGCAACACTTTGTATGATTTTGGGCGTTTCTCATGTTCTACAGTTGGGCCACTTTTGAGTAGTGTATGATGTAGCTTTATGTATTTTGTTTCGTGTCCTTGGTGACCATGGATGTACTTTATTACTGTATTATGTTCTACAGTGTTTCATTAACATTTTATTAATGAAGTAGTGATGATGCCACCTTTATCTAGAGAAAAAAAACTCACACATACACACCCATACATACACCCAATATTTAACTCATTCAATACAACCCCCAACCCTTAAACTTAAGGTGGACTAACCTCATGAGTTTGGAGACAAATGAGCTAAGATTATCGACCGTCTGAGACTTTGTAAAGAAGTCGGCAATCTCCGATCAAGTGCAAAGTTGTATGCAAGAGGGAAAGAAGTGGATTTGAGAAGAAGTTCGATGCACTCTCAGAAATCATATTTGAAGAGGAATTCAATACATAAACCCCAAGTGAACCAAATTTGACCCCTCATGTGTAATGCCCCGATTTTTCATTTAATGAAAATTATTTATTTGCACGTAGTGTGCACGTGCAATATTTTGGTAATTATTTCTATTATGATGAGTATAGATATTTATATATGTGCTCTTTAATTATTTTTGTATAAAGCCTTTTTTCAAATAGACTAAAAGCCTTTCTTCTTAAAGCCCAAATTTAATTCAATTTACTATTTTTATTTTGGCCCAAAAACTAAAGCCCATGAGCTATTTTATTTTTAAATACAACTTGTAATGTAGAATACAATTTAAAGATTTTTTTTAAAAAATATAATGTACAAATTTTTGGAGGCAAATGCATGCACGTGCATTGCACGTACACGTGCAAAAGCACACATGTGTGGCCGGTTTTGATTAGGAGGGAAAATGAAAATTTTGAGTGGAGTCATGGTGGTGGTGGTTACTTGATCATGGGTGGTTAGTGTAACTCCTCCTTGAATCCCAGCTATTTGCTTCTAACTCCTAAGTTAATCGTAGCCTTCCATTTTCCTAGATTTTTAGTACAAATACCCCCCCCCCCCCCCTGCCTAGTTATTTTGTACTAATTATTTCTCCAAACCTATAGTTTAAAATACATTATTTAGTAGTATACAAGTGAGTAAAAGATTGAGTTTGTGTGTGGGATTTGTGCTTGCAACAAGAGGAGGCCGGCACTAGGAGCTCTCGGGTTGGCAATTGTGGAGGCTTGTGTGCACGCATCAAGGAGGAGGATCGTTCTTGTAACTCCCTGTTCCAGTTGTACGTATTTTATTACGTGAATTTTTGTACTTCAATTTTCAGATCAGTTTTATTTTTCTCTTTGGACTCTTTATCTAAAGCCAGAATATTTTTCTGATCAATTCTATAATTTTGTGATTTTTCGATCGGAGTTTAAATACAAATTTTAAACCCTGATTAATCCTAATCCTAATCCTAATCCTAATCCTAATCCTGCCTAACTTCTCATTTTCTCCCCCCCATTTTCTCCTTCTCCGCCTAACTTCACATTTTTCCTAAACCTATGATGCATTTTTTCTACACCTCCACCACCCTACACTCTCATTTTCCTAACCTATCCCTTGATTTTTCTACACTCTTACACATGCATGCACAATTGCAACCAACCAACTCTCTGTCCCTCTCTCCTTGTTTAAATCTATATATATGCATACACACACACATGCATAACACATCAACCCCCCACCTCTACGTCTCATTTTTCATTTTCCCTTCTTCTCTTCCTCTGCCTTCTTCACACCCGAGAGCTCAAGCAACACCCAAGCTCCACTTTACCTTCCACCTTCGAGCCAACGACTCCGCTTCTACGATCCCGTGAACCCCGAAAAATAACCCGACGCCGCGCCACCTTGTTGTCGTCGTCGCTCACCATTGCTACCGTTGCTCGTTAGCTACCGTCTTGCTGCCATTCTTACCGCCGTTGTGCCGCCGTCCATTGCCGACGTCGCTTCTTCTTTTCGTGGTTAATACCACCACCGAAATCGTCACGTTATAAGGCAGGTACCTTGTACACTATTTTTGTTCTCGTACAAGCATTTTCCTTTGACTCGTGGCAAGTAGTCTAGTTATCATCATGTTTTATTGTCAAACTCCATTCTAGTCACTTGTTCCATACTACATCAACTCAAGAATGAACCGATAACACATTTCGAATCGTGTTATCGAATATCGAATATTCAACCTTACTATCTCTAAAATTTCTTGACCTTGCACTAAGAATTTGACCATATTCCCGATACTGGATTGAAGATTTTCTACGTGAAAATCGTAGCCTATCGAGTCCCGAATCCAGAACATCTTACGGTTTCTCAATCGGATGTATAGATTGTGAGATATGGCGATTTTAAAGCTGTCATATTGTGAATTTCTGAACCTGCACGGGATCACTAATTGGTATCTCGTACTAAGAATTTGACCATGTTTCCGACACTGGATTGAAAAACTTTCTACATGAAAATCGTAGCCCTTCGAGTCTAGATATCCGAAACATCCTACAGTTTCTTAATCCGACGTATAGATTGTGAGATATCGCAGTTTTAGTATTGTGACTCCGAATTTTCAGAATGCGCGCGAAACATCGAAACCATCGAAGAATTAATTTGTACGCATAGCTACTGTCTTTCGAATGTATCGTGTGAATATGCGTTGGAACCGAAAGAGAGTCTACTTTCTAGAATCTCTGACGGAATCGGATTTGCCTTTCTGTAACAACGGAAAAGTGGATTCGAATGCAGATATGTCAAGTTGTCTAAAAATTCATCTATACATTTTTGAATATAAACCCGTTACTTTTCATATTTAATGAACTGAAGGTATTATTGTTCTTGTAATAATAACTTGCATAGATATAATAGGTTGATAGAATGTATTTTATACCACTTGATAATTCCATAATAACTACTTTCGATACAGGTACTCGTTTTACGTCTCATGTCCATGATTACTGTCCTTGATATTTTTCTTGACTAAACTATTTGATTACACCGTTCCACTAGTCGTACCAACTGCATGTTCATAATTAATTATAAAAAATTAACAAGCCGGGGTTATAAGGGTACGACTTAATTGTGGACAATATAGGAGAGTATATTCCCGTATTTCCCGAAATAGTGATTCTTGATTCTTGATTCTTGATTACACAATTCTTGATTACATAATTCTCGATTACATGATTCATGATTACATGTCTTGATACTATCACTGGAAGACCCGAGTACATAATCCTATAGAATTCACTACTTAAGTCTAAACGTCACATGATTGATATGCACCGAACTTGTGGTATGGGACACAAAGATTGCGTGCATTAGATAAGTTAATAGAACAGATAAACTTGAGATTTCCACTAAGCATGATTCTTGATTACAAGACTCTTGATTATATGATTCTTGATTACATGACTCTTGATTACAAGACTCTTGATTACATGATTCTTGATTACATGACTCTTGATTACATGACTCTCGATCCTTGATTACATGATTATCGATTAACTGAGCCTAGGTTATCAATTGCTTATATCTTGAAGTCTAGAATACACTAGTTACAGTTATTACTTAAATGATCATATTGTCCCAGTTCCTTGCTTACTTCCATATTGTATTTGTACTTCTACTTCTTGTTTCTTCCATGTTATATCTTGTTATATTATCCCTTTTACTGCTTGTTGCTACTTGCTGCCCGAAACTTGCTCTAACGGGAACTTTTCTATTTTTCTTTGAGTTAATAATTATACAGGTACTGATGGACCCGACGAGCAGACTCTCTAGACGATCGTTGCTAATTCCTTACTACTTCATGTTGTTTTTCTTCCAGTCGCTATTTTATCTAGTTGTTATAGCGAACTGCTTATCATATTATTTTTAATTTTGGCACCTTGTACTCCCGGGCATCTTGACCCGATATTGATGTATTATCCAAATGATGGTTATTCTATTTTCAGCTCATGTGATTATTATATTTGTCTGCGTGAATGTGTTATAAAGATCTTGTTGAGCTTATAATTGTACAGCTTATGGATGATGTATATCATTCGCCGGACCTCAGTTGCGTGCCTGTATTTCCGTATAGTGGGAAGCGGGGCGTGACAGTTCTTTTGCAAGGACATTTGTTTAGGAGGTATTGCTAAGTATAGTCTCTCCAATTAAGGTGGGTAAATTTTCTATATTTCTAATTAGGAATGAATGCTAGATTTGAATGGAAAGAATGATGCATGAAAAAGACTAATAAGAGTACACATTTAATTGGAAAAATGACCTAGTGATTGATTGAAATGTTGATATGCAATTGTATGTGGTTCTATTATTAAAATACAAGTTGTGTGCGAAATGATTATGGCTATGGATTGTGTAAAGAAAACTTCATTATTAACATTTAAAATTATATGCAAGAGTTAGTAGAGTGGCAATATTGCTTTATGTGCTTAAATGGACTTTTTTGTGATAATATTGTGATGGATGAATTAAGATATAGATTGTATGTTTGGGAAATGATTAAAAACAGAGGATTGCTAATAAAAAGATTAGTGTTGTTAAATTTGATGAGAAATGTTGAAAAAGAAAATGTCGTAGTGGTAACTTACAATTTAACCAAATTGTATGGTAGATATATGTTTAATTATTGAAAAAATTATTTTTATTATACTGGAGTACAATTTATGTTGAGAATAGCCAATCTGGAAATTTACAACAAATTTTATAAAAGCAAAATGAAATGAGAGCTTGTGGAACATCGAAATATTTACTAAACAGAGAGTATTAATTTAAATAGACTTCGGGTTGAACTATTGACAACCTGAGCGCATAGCTCAAGTGGTTGGGATGCTTCTATTCGCTACAGTAGGTTTCGGGTCTCAGGTTGCTGGTTCGAATCCCCTTGTCACCATACTTTTGTTTCATATTTTTAAAAATAAAAACAACTGCAGCCAAGAGCATTTAATGCTCTCAGCCTTCTTTATACCGCCTAGCACCTTCGGCCTAGTGGTCTGTGCCTTCGGTTGGGTTCCCTGTGGTCGCTGGTTCGATCCTTGGTCTCGGCTTGTGATTATGTTGTGGGAAAAGTAATTTTTTGGGATTTTTAATGATTAAAAAATTATGGAAAAAATATGACTATTATCCTAAAAATATGTGGGATTTATGAAAATTAATTTGGGATGAAGTGAAGTATGTTTTGAGAATAAATGTATAATTTAGAACTATGGATTTACACTTGTATGTTATGAAAAATTGCACTTTGCAAAAGGACTTGAAATAAGATGTTAGAAAAGAAGTGTAATAAAGATAGAAATTATATGTAGTGAAGTGATGTGAATTATTCTCATTGGAGAATAGTGTGAAAATTTGGAAATGTGAATATTCATTTAGTGATGTGATTTAAATGTGAAATTGATATTTGATGAAATATATAATTCCATGTATGATTATGGACTCATGAATAAATTTAGAGATCATGCCATTAAAAAAAGAAAATCTGTTATGATTATGAAATGAACTTATGAGCTTTAAACGCTCAATTTTGAAAATTGTGAATTGGAATTGAAACAAAAGAGTACCTAAGTCTCCCCCGGCATTTGGAAAGAAATGAAATAAAATTTGAAATGAAAGACCAAGATTGGTCATGTTTGAATGAATGAATAAGTCCGGTTTAGTGGAGAGGCTAACTCTAGAGCTTTGATTTTGTTCATGATTCTAATAAAAACTAAGGATTAGTACATAGTGGAGACGTGATGAAAGTGAGAGAAAAACACGAGTATGAGAACTAGAGTTTACGGTGCGAGTGTGAGCCACAGAATGCATGCTTGATGAGTCAAGACATGGCGTGGGCACTACTCAGTAATGATCGGACTTTAGCCATGCTTGTGGGATGTTTGGTGACTGCAAGAGGATCGTGTGACATGAAGGAGGCTGAATTGCTACAGAATGCATGCTTGATAAGTCAAGACATGGCGTGGGATTCCCCTCCAGGTTTTCTGTACACGAGCTTGTACTCATAGATTATCTAGAATACTCACCGTAGTTACAGTAGTAGATTAAGTCATGACGAGGGATTGAACCCTACAAAGTTGAAGAACGATTAAGAAGCTTGCCCTCGGACCTATGTAGTATGGGATGCATAGAATCCGAACAAGTGTACATTAGTGTCATGTAACATAAATAACTGCATTAAGGACTAAGTGCACAATCACAACACGACATCAATAGGGTATTCCCTTTAGTTTGATATGTGACAAGTTTGTGTTTGTTAAATATGGAAAATGAGTTATACTATTTTCGGTATAGAGAGGATGGCCATGTATAATGTTCGTCGATTGAATAAACTGACGTACCCACAGTTTTGTATGCAGGGTAAATGACATGATAAAGATTAAAGAGGAACAGATGCCTAAAGATTATTAAATGTTGTTGTACATTTATTTAAATGTTGTAAATTTACTTTCGCTGTGCAATGTAAAGTGTAAAGTTTCATGTAAACTCTGATGTAAAGTGAAAAATTTTAAATTCCTTGTAAAATTGTAGTAAATGAAGTGTAAAGATCCTGTGGAATCTCGAATTCAGTGTATTTTGAAATTCGGGGTGTTACATCATGAACCAAATTTGAAGAGATCTTGATGCATCCTTATAATTAAACATGGTCTCGATGCATACTCTGTATAAATCAAACCTGAAAATAGTCTTGATGCATACCCATTATGAAGATGGTCTCGATGCACACCCCTCATGAATCAAACTTGAAGTGAGTTTTGATACATAGCCATTATGAAGATGGTCTCGATGCACACCCTTCATGAATCAAAATTGAAATGGGTTTTGATGCATACCCATTATGAAGATGGTCACGATGCACGCCCCTCATGAATCAAAGTTTAAGAGGGTTTTGATGCATACCCCTCGAGAAGATGAATCTCCCCGTTGAAGAAATTGAGATGATGAGTGGATCCCATTGGATCTCGTCTTCAATGTATAAGAAGACGACCTAATGGTCTGAGATCTCACCATCGACGAACTGGGGAAAACAAGTGGATCTCATAGGATCTCACCTCGACGGATAAGATGACAAAGTGGCCTCAATGATGAGAAGATGACAAGAAGATGTCCGATCTCACCATTGACAAAGTGGAGATTGGTTGAGGAATTTCTTCAAATGACTTGAGTGCGGCCAACGAGATAGGGAGAGTTGGGTCAAGAATTTCAGCAAAAGATAAGGAAAGTTGGGTCAGGAATTTTATCAAACACATTGTGCTGAGAATTGGATTTGGAGGTGAAGTCAGATCTAGTTTAAAGAAGAGGAGACCAACAAGAGCACCATTACCACGCGGGCAACATAGTCAATGCTAATGACTCGAGGAGTGGATAGTGGCACAAACACTTGAAATTCTATAACCCATGACAGTAGTAATCGTTGAAGAAGAGGGAAGGTAGGAGGCAGCTGTTGAAACCCTGCTTTGAGGTTGAAGGAGACGGCAACAGCTGATTTGGAGGAAGAAACAACAGCTTGAGCGCACTCGAGTGGCTGATCGAAAGGTGGGAGCTTGCAGCGAAAGGAGAAGGTAGGATTACGGTCAAGATTTTGAAACCCTAGAAACCCTAAGCTCTGATACCATATCGCACTTTGTGGAATGGATAAGATGATTATTGATCAAAAGCGATTACAATGAGGTAAAAGTCTTGTCAAACTTATGTACAACTCACCCACACCCACACCCACACCCACAAATAACACCCATACATACACCCACCCAATATCTAACTCATTCAACATTAAGTACTGTGATAATAATATTCAATGTGGACTTAAAAAAATGATAATTTCACTGCAAGTACAGATAGTTCAAACATTTTAAGCATATCAGATTATATCAAAATATTAGGGCAAGTTATGTACCATTTTAAATCAAGATTATAAAAGATAGAAAATAATCACTTCTTAATCAAGATTCAAGTATCAAGCTTCAACATTTGAAATCAGGTATATCAATTTTCAAACTATGCTGCAGTTTATATACTGTAGTCTGTGATTTCTTCAAACAGAAATCATACAAGTACCATAACTTATATTTCCCTTAAATTTGTTCAGGAACTGTGTTTTTCAGTTGTACACCAAAAGTGTATATAGTTATATGCATATTGAATGTACAAGGTTTACACTCATTGCTAGTAACAGTGACCATCTCAGCTTACAGTTGTAACAGGCCACTGCAACTTCATCTTTTGTCAGTGACGTACATACTGCACCCATAATTCCATAAATCTCTTTCATGATTAGGTGAAAGAGCCCTTTTCACCCATTAATATCAACAACACTTCTGATATTTGAAGCATATGTAACATATTGGAATAATTAAAGCAAATGAAAATATGTTACATCCGTCCTACTCATGACCGTTAGGAATTTGAGGATCTTGTTGAGTCTTTGACACAATCAACACAAACCACCAAACAAGGTTAGATCGCACTAATCACACAAAGCACACAAGAATTGTCCCGGTTGGAGCTTTCGCCTTAATCCAGGGGAGGAAGAACCGAGATATTATTTCAACTAGAGAATATACAAGAATATTACAATTCTTACCACGACCCTCTCTCAAGCCTAATTGGAGCTTGATGTTGCTTACAATGGAGAAACAATCTCACCCTTCTCTATGAAGTACTCTTTTCTTATATTCGGCATTCAATAGAATCATATGTATCTATGAGCCGTTACAATTGTTTATATAGATCTAGAGACAAATCCTAAGTTGATATCTTGTTACAATAGCCATTGGATAGTACATAAGAGATAACCCTACGACAGAAGCCACATGATCTAACTTAAAGAGCAAGTTGGGCCTTTCACGAATCTGCGAGACTCAAGCCCGAAATCCATCAGCGCCGCGAACGGTCGACCACACCAACAAGCCGGTCGACTATCCTCTTCTCTGGAAGACTTCGCACAGGTGTCGGTCGACCGCACATGAGTTGTGATCGACCGCAACTTCTGCTGTTGTTGCCGCTGACTGTTTCTCGCCTCCACTCTGTTTCCAATCGTCTTATCGTCTTCTTATCCAACATCGTATGCAAGACATAAACCCAACAATCTCCACCGTGGATTGCATACGCATGAATCCATACCTGTGTGATTTAAAACTCTTCAAGACCTTTCTTCTCTGTTTTGTAAGCAACATGTTTCTATGGCTTCTTCTGCTAGTTGAACAAACCTCCACCTGTTTTCCTCCAGCTGTATGCCACCCTCAAGGGCACACCCCTGTAGATGTAATCATGGAGGTGCCACCCTCCACACAAACTCTACCTACACCAAGGCTCTCTCCACCTTCCAACAGTATTCAAACGTTGCAGTCTCGCTTTGGTAATTCTAGTGACGGCTTACTAAATGATGCTTTAGGAACAACAGGGTTCCATACACTCGGCCGAATTTTTCTGCTCCCACAAAGTTGGTAGAGGTTAAGCTGACCCTACCCAATCTCCCTTTTACCCTTCATTACCTTACGATGACTCTCCCAAACTGTCAAAACTCCACCTCGAGCTGTGAACCTGTAGCCACGAGTATCAAGAGTACCCAAGGATATAAGATTCTGCTGTATCGAAAGAATATGCATAGCCTTCTCTTGTGTGAACCTTTTACCATCTGGCGTCTCCAATTCAACTGTTCCCTCACTCACTACTTCACAAGTCTCACCACTCCCCGTTCTCACACTACGGCCTGTTGACGACTTGTAAGTAGAAAACATCTCCCTCTCAAAGCAAATATGAGAAGAACTTCCCGAATCAAGATACCAACTTGAATGAAGAACATGAAACAATAAGACAATAATTGTCACTATTACCTGACTCAGTTGCGCTGACTATATGGGCTTGTTCCCCTTCTTTAGTAGCACTCTTCTGACTCAACCACTTGCGACAGTCTCTCTTGTAATGCCCAACTCCTCTACAGTAATGGCAACGGATCTTACCCTTGTGTGCCACATCCTTTCCAATTGAAGTATTACCATCCACTGCAAAACACCCTAAAGAAATAGACTCTCCTCTATGAATCTCCTTTCTTAGTTCATCTTCCTTCAGACCCTTAATCACCCCGGCTACAGTAAGTGTCTTCTTGGTTGATTTTCCATATAGCACGGTAGTTATCAAGTGATCATAAGAAGTTGGCAGTGAATAAATCAAGTTGAAAGCTTTATCTTCTTCGCTAAGATCATCAACATTAATCGCCTTCAGTTCAGATATTATCTTATTGAACTCCATAATATGATCTTGAAGATGGGGTACCTTCCTTCATTGAGAACCTAAACAGCTTCCTCTTCCAATACATCCGATCTACCAACGACGACACCGAGTAGTCAAATTTGAGTCTCGCTCATAGACTCGCCGCACTTTTCTCCTCAAGAATATTACACTTGATTTCGTCCGCCAATTGCAACCGGATTAAACTCAAGGGCTTCAAACAAATCTCATCCCACTTCTCTTGCTTCACGTCGTTTGGTTTCTTCTCTTCTAGAGCAAGGTGCAAGTCCTTCTGAACCAAAATATCATACATGTCCACCATCCATAGAATGAAGTTGATCTTACCGTCAAACCACTTGATCTTTGTCTTTTGATCTGCCATCTCCAAGGAACTCGAACAAACACACGAACCTGATTGCTCTGATTCCACTTGTTAGGAATTTGAGGATCTTGTTGAGTCTTTGACACAATCAATACAAACCATCAAGCAATACTAGATCGCACTAATACACAAAGCACACAAGAATTGTCCCGGTTGGGGCTTTCGCCTTAATCTGGGAGGAGAAAGAACCGGAATATTATTTCAACTAGAGAAGATACAAGAATATTACAATTCTCACCACGATCCTCTCTCAAGCCTAATTGGAACTTGATGCTGCTTACAATGGAGAAACTCTCTTACTCTTCTCTATGAAGTACTCTCTTCTTCTATTCGGCACTCAATAGAATCATATAGATCTATGAACCTTTACAATTGTTTATATAGATCTAGAAACAAACCCTAAGTTGATATCTTGTTACAATAGCTATTGGATAGTACATAAGAGATAACCCTCCGATAGAAGCCACACGATATAACTTGAAGAGCAAGTTGGGCCTTTCACGAATTTGCCAGACTCAGGCCCGAAACCCATCAGCGCCGCGAACAGTTGACTGCACCAACAAACCGGTCGACTGTCCTCTTCTATGGAAGACTTCCCGAAGGGGTTGGTCGACCACACATGAGTTGCGGTCGACCGCAACTTCTGCTGTTGCTGCTGCTGACTGTTTCTTACATCCACTCCGTTTCCAATTGTCTTGATCCCTCCATCGTCATATCGTCTTCTTATCCAACATCGTATGCAAGACATAAACCCAACAATGACACCCTCCGATCCCCATTTAATATATAGATACCAGTTCTAGGAATTTACATTAAATCTCTGAATAAGTTCCCATAATTCTCAATTTACTCATTTTTATAGATGGACTTTTCGCTTACAAAGACTCATTCATGATGAGAGACTAAGCAGAGTAGATAAGAATTAAATGAAGAAAAATTGATGATTCTGTTCATCTCATTAGCATTATATTCAAGTTCTCTTTGAAGTTGAATTTGTTGCGTAAGAGTAGTATCTTTAGACTTAATTAGTCATTTATCATGTCTGCTACTTATAAGTTATAATTTTTCCCAAAAAAAAAAAAAAAAGGTCTGGTGCTTGTGCCTTGTATCTGAACTAATGCGTTTGAGTGTATCATTATTTCTAATCAGTTCACATTATAAGAGATTATAATTACATGATATATGGTTACTTCTATTTTGAACTCTGATAAACTGTTGCTTTGTCAGTTTATATTGTTTAGATGATCCCAGATTCCCAGTAAAAGTTACTTGTCAAATACTTGCATATTCAAACGGAATCCATGCCTTAATACGAGGCATTGAGGTGACTAAACAAGAGAAAGTCTACTTGATACAATTCTGATGACCAAGTATCATGTGGGCTCAAACTGGGTGAGAATCATATAGGCTTCACAATAACCTTTGATATATGGAAACACATTTTATTACTAATGTCAGCTGATTACAGGAGCATCAACCAAATAAACTTATTTCAGAGAAGAAAAAGAAAAGGAAGAAAAATAAAAGAAAAAGAAACACTTAAATAACCGTAGTTCGTGGGGGCATGAACTCTTCACGCCTAGTAAAAGGTTTCGCTTTGGAATTCTTCATTCACTGTGTGGCAACGAAAAACAGGTAACAACAACCTTATAATTTTGTTGGTCTAACAAACAATACATATAAATTATGGTAACTTATTTTGGATAGGTGCTCATAAATCTAATTATTGGCTTAGTTATCGGTCCTAGCCTATCTCATCTAATCAATGAATATGTTTTGTGTTAGAATTGTGGCCTCAAATACACTAAGCAATGAAAGTTGAAGTTGGAGAAGAAGAGGAAAAGACAAGACAACAGCGATAGATGAGGGGACAGTTGATTTTGCATGCAGATGACTGCCCAACACTCAGTTATTCACGAGACTCATTGCAGTCGACCGCAACAAAGTGCAGTCGACCGCAGCGGTGTTGTGTTGTATTTGGGCTAACGGGTTTTGGATCCAATAAACTGTATTTGTATATATCTTTTAGGGTTTGCTTGGAGGCTATATATATAGCAATAGATGTGAACTCTAGGGCTAAGGAAAACTAAGAATAATCAAGGTGAGTCGTTATCATTGTACAACTTTAAGAGAAGTGAATGTCGAGTGCTTCAAAGGTGAGAGAGAGAGAGATTGAGAGTTGTGATCTCTTTGTAATCTTTGTATTTTTTGGGGAGTAAGAAATTGGTTATCTCTTCATATTATTATGTTCGTGTGATTGTGAGATCTTATAATTATTGTGGTGACTTGTTCTTGCTGCATCTAGTTCTTAGGCGTTTCTGTTTCTTGTGGTATGTGTTACGTTATTAGCATTACAAGTGGTATCAAATTCTCTACAATTGGTATCAGAGCAAAGGTTTCATGATGGCCGATAGCAAGTCAAAAATCGAGATTTGATTGTGCATGCATTCGACTGCCCAACGCTCGGGTATTAGCGAGACTCATTTCAGTCGATCGCAACAAAGTGTAATCGACCGCAATAGTGTTGTGTTGTATTTGGCCTGACGAATTTTGGGTCCAATAAACTGTATTTGTGTATATCTTTTAGGGTTTGTTTGGAGGCTATATATATAGCAATAGATGTGAACTCTAGGGCTAAGGAAAACCGATAATAATACTGGTGAGTTATTATCATTGTACAACTTTAAGAGAAATGAGTGTCGAGTGCTTAAAGGTGAGATACAGAGATTGATAGTTGTGATCTCTTTGTAATCTTTGTATATCTTGAAGAATAAGAAGTATTGGTTATCTCTGCATATTATTATGTTCGTGTGATTTTGCGATCTTGCGATTATTGTGGTGTCTTGTTCTTGGTGCATCTATTTCTTGGGCATTTCTGTTTCTTGTGGTATGTGTTTCGCTATTAGCACTACAAGTGGTATGAGATTCTCTACAATTACTATCAAAGCAAAGGTTTTGTGATGGACGATAGCAAGTTGAAAATCAAGAGGCTCATTGGGAGTGACTTCGCGATATGGAAGATTCAGATGATTGCGTATCTTCATCAGAAAAATCTAGATGATCCGTTGTTTGATAAGAAACTAGAAGGTGCAGATAAGAATGCAAAAATCTTGGTGGATTGGAATTGTTTAGATTAGAAGGCGCTAGGGTAGATCAGTTGGGACTGAGCAGGAAGGTGTTGCTTTATATCTCGAAGTCAAAGACCACAAATGAGGCTATGGAGATTCTCAGGATATGCATGAGAAACTGTCAACATCTATTCAAATTCTTCATCTGAAGAAGTTGGTTAATATGAAGTTAAGGGAAGGGGGTTCAGTAGTTGAACATCATTACTGCATGGTTTATAACCAGATGGAAGCTGCATGATTGAAGTTTTTGGAAAGGAAACAGTCACTGTTACTTCTATCTACTTTACCTGATAGTTATGGTACGGTTGAACAGACTATTATAGGCACTATGACAAATTCGACGACTCTACAAGATGTGGTGAGTAGAATTCTGAACGAGGAGGTGAGAAGGGTGAGAATCGAAGGATTTTCATCATCTTCTAAGGATTTCGCAATGTCAGTTGAGAAGAGATATGAGAGATCTAAGAGCAGCTGAAGAAGAAAGGATCATAGTGGTTCGTCTGAAAGTGAATCTGATGACAACGACGGGAAACATGGACCTAAGTGTTGGTATTGTCACAAGAGAGGCCACATAATGCATAGTTGTAAGGCCTATATGAAGAAGAAGCAGGAAAAACCAAAGGAAGCAAATGTGGTGTCTATTACAAATGGTGAGTTATGCTTATCATCTAGGGTGGAGTTAGTGTTGGATATATGGGTATATTCTCTATATATAAATATTACATGTGCATATGAGTAATACGTGTATTGAACGTATAATTGATTGGATATTGGAACGCGGGTTTATGGGCTTACAACCCAATATCCAAACCAGTATTTATTCCATAAATACTGCTTGTGATAGCAGTTTAGGTATTCCAATTTTGATACCTAAGGTGAATATCTCAAGCAACTTAGATCTAGATATTAACCTTAATTCCTCTTTGATTCATTCTCATAGAACTTAACTGTTGGACACACGAGATTGGTGTATTGATTCGGAAGTTTTTTTTCAATGCACTTCGAGGAGGGAGGTGTTTGAGGACTACAGGGAGGGTTCTTTCAGAGATGTGATTGTGGGGAACAGTCAGAGGTGTCTTGTAAGTGGGGTTGGTACTGTTCGGTGTGAAAGACAGTGATGATCAGAGTATTGTCTTGCGGAAGACAAGACATGTTCCAAACTTGAAGAAAAATCTTATCTCGATAGGAATGTTTGTCGATTACATGTGGTAGTAGGGAGTGTTTCATAGCTACAGGTTCAAGGGTGATAGGAAGAGGAAAGCATGAGTGAACGATGTATTTACTTAGAGGCGTGATGGGCGTTTCTCCTATAGTTGAGTCTCAGCTGGGATCGAGTAGTAGGTTGTGTGGGGTGTAACCGAGTTCTTTCAGTTGTGGGGCGGATTCAGAGGAGGTTACTAATTTAGTGGAAGCTGTTGACCATGAGAGGGATCCTAGTGAGCAATGCGGTAAGAAATCTTTGTGATATGGCAGAAGAAGCTCAAAGTCGGTCTTGTGAGGTAGAGAGCACTGGAATCGATATGCAGAGTGATGTCGATGACTGTAAACGAAATGACGCTGTAGGGGTTGAGCAGTCTACAGATTTTGTGGATGTGTCATCCACGAAAACTTCTAGTGCAAAGTGTGCATTTAGAGACTTTGAACCATGTCCGGTGTTAATGGAGATTCTGCGAATTGGGGAGTCTTGTGACACGAAATCCGACACGAGAGGTTGTTTCTCTGTTATTCATGCCTTATGCGATTGTTGGGGCACATTCTTCATGAGCCTATCAGGGGTGGTTGGTGCACTCTACGTGGAAGAGTGGTTGATGTGTTTTTCATGAGAGCGAGGAGTACTTAGGTCTTTCATAGTTGTGGAAGACTGGAAGAGATAATGAAAGGTAAAAATTCAATAACTTTATTTGGTTCAAGTGGGAGATTGTTAGGATTGTGGCCTCAAATATACGTAGGCAATGGAGTATGAAGTTGGAGAAGAAGAGGAGAAGACAAGACAACAGAAGGAGATAGTCGGCTGTGCAGTTGACTGTCACATGCAGTAACTGTGCAGTCGATTGCCTAACACTCGGGTGTTGGGAAGACTCATTGCAGTCGACCACAACAAAGTGCTGTCGACCGCAGCGGTGCTATGTTGTTAGGGTTTTGGCCTCAAATACAAGGCACTGAGTACTTGAAGTTGGAAAAGAAGGAGAGGAGACAAAGATAGCAAGAGAAGACAACAGCAAGTAGAATAAGTGTAGTCTGGAGAGTTGCGGTCGACCGATCCAATCTGCTGATAGTTCTTCGAGTGTACAGGTCCAATAGATTAGGGGACGGTCAACCGTGCAGTCGACCAGTCGTGTCTCTGGTTTGGCTCTGCACGTTGCGGTCGACCGACCTTGGGGGTGTGGTTGACCGACTTCGCCGTGATTGTTTTTGGGCTTACGAGTTTAAGACCCAATAGCTGAATTTGTGTTTATCTTTTAGGGTTTACTTGGGGGTTATATATATGGTCGTAGACTCTAGGGTTTGTAACGTCAGATTAGAAAGATTTTGTGAGTCGTTATCGTTGTTCAACTTCAAGAGGGAATTGTGTCGAGTGTTTCAAAGGTGAGAGAGAGATATTGAGAGTTGTAATCTCTTTTGTAATCTTTGTATTTCTTGAGGGGTAAGAAGTATTGGTTATCTTTCTATATTGGTTGTGTTCTTGTGAGATCTTGCATATATTATGGTGGCTTGTTCTTGGTTCATCTAAGTCTTGGGAGTTTCTATTGCTTGTGGTGTGTTTCCGCTATTAGCACTACGAGTTGTGGTAGATTCTTCAACATGTGTTGTATTTGTGCCGACAAATTTCGGTTCCAATAAGCTGTATTTGTGTATATATTTTAGAGTTTGCTTTAGGGCTATATATATATACATATAGAGGAGTAATCCAATGAGATACATCTTAAAATGAGATAATGAGATACATCAATAATGACCATTGGATATAATTAGATTGAGATGAATGGCTCTAATCTATTTGGTTTATTTCTACTAATCTATCAAAAGAAAAACCAAAAAAAAAAAAACCAAACAGAAACCCAAACAAAAACCAACTGTTATTTCATCTATATGATGAACAAACCCGAGAATTCCCTAACCAAAATGCGTTAATTCTCAATTGAAGATTTTAGGATCCGTATGTTACCAGAAATCCAAATTCTTACCTATATATACAATCAGGAAAATTTTGAATATAAGGACCTTCGTCTCCTATAATCTTCAACTACTCTCCATGGTTGATTCAAAGTCATCGACTATTCTATGGATACTTATCCTTCAGGTGTCTCTACACTTGTGCTATTCTTGGGAGATACCTAAATTGCCTCTCGGAGATGAGAGATCCATCCGTGATAGATACGAGAAATGGATTTCACTGACTGGTCAACTGTACAAGGATTTCGATGAGAAGGAACAGCAATTTCAGATTTACTAAGCAAATATTCAGCTGATTGCTAGCTACAACTCTCTCAGCCTCGGACACAATCTTACTGATAACAAGTTTGCGGATTTAACCAACGACGAATTCAGAGCCACGATTGATTGCTTGGGACCTCCTCACAAGCCCAGATATGAATCACTGAAATCAACCAAGGTTTCATTTCTGTTTTCTTCTCAGTCCTAAATGCAAGTAACATAATTTTATTAAACAATATGAACAGGAAACAACTCATGTCTAGTTTCAGGAGAAACTGGTACTCAATGGATCAAAATCGGGCATAAAAGAGAAGAGTCCTGGAATAACTGAAGATCTTGCCTCCCAGTATCGATTGGAGGAAGAGAGGAGCAGTCACTGATGTCAAGAAAAAATCCTCTGGTTTGTTCATCATATAGATGAAATAACAGTTGGTATTTGTTTGGGTTTTTGTTTGGTTTTTTTTTTGTTTTTTTGTTTGTTTTTTTATTTTGGGTTTTTCTTTTGATAGATAAGTAGAAATAAACCAAATGGATTAGAGCCATTCATCTCAATCTAATTATACCCAATGGTCATTATTGATGTATCTCATTATCTCATTTTAAGATGTATCTCATTGGATCACTCCTCATATATATATATAGAGAGAGAGAGAGAGAGAGAGAAATCTTCGGTTGAACACTACTTTGGTGAGCACTCCGTGAGCACTCACGAACTAGAGACCCTATGAAAAATCCGAACCGCTCATATTGTTCTATATGCCTTATATAGCCTAACAATAAAAAATCAAGTAATTTGAAGTTCATTTACCCATGATTTACATCATCACAAAATTATATGGCTGAAAATTCTAACTGCATGATGGATGGGCAAATGAACTTCAAATTACTTGATTTTTTATTGTTAGGCTATCTAAGGCATATAGAACAATATGAGCGGTTCGGATTTTTCATAGGGTCTCTAGTTCGGGAGTGCTCACGGAGTGCTCACCAAAAGTAGTGTGCAACTGAAGGGGACTCATATAGATATATATATATCAATATATCAATAGATGTAAATTCTAGGGTTAAGGAAAACTGAGAATAATCAAGGTGAGTCATTATCATTGTACAACTTCAATAGAGGTGAGTGCCGAGTGCTTCAAAAGTGTGAGAGAGATTGAGAATTGTTATCTTTTTGTAATCTTTGTAATATTTGGGAATAAGAAGCATTAGTTAGATTTGCATATTATTGTGTTCGTGTGATTGTGACATCTTGTGATTAATGTAGTGGCTTGTCTTGGTATATCTAATTCTTGAGTGTTTCTGTTTCTTGTAGTATGTGTTCCGCTATTAGCACTACAAATAGTATCAGATTTTCTATAGTTTGTGCTTCTGTTGATTATTTGATTATACTACTGGGTCTTAGATTTTCTGTAAGTGTTCATAGTCTTAGTCTTAGATACTAATGCACTCGGAAGAAATGGCAGGATATATGAAACTACTTATGCTTGCATCTAATGTTTTTGCTCGTGTATTATGTATGCTCATATAGTAGTCATAAAAGAGAATCGAAGTTAATTTTATTGAAAACCTTAAAACTGGTATGATGCTTTGCCAGTCAGCTGGCCATGACTAGCTGAAACTAGCTGTAATCTTAGCTGTGAATAGAATTAATCTAGATTATTTCAGGATGAGCATTAATGTACTATTATCAACTCTTAGGTATAAAAGGAATCTTCAAGATATATACTTGCCTGGTTTAGTTGTTAGCAGTTCTTAAAGTTTTAAATTATTTAGCTTCTAAAAATATGCTTCCAGCTATTGAATCATCCTCATGTTAGCTCAGTTATCTACTCTGGATAATAATGGACATCAAGCCCATTTACTACTTGCTGTTTGTTTAATTAAGAAATAAGCTGAAGTCTAATTTTCATCAAATGACCATCCTCGCTGCAGGGCCGGTCTAAAGGTAAAGCAACCAAAATTAGGGCTTTAGACCTTTAAAAAAAACATTTATCTAAAGAATAAATGCCTCCTCACATACCAAAAAGTCTGAAATCGGCCACATCATATATCAAAAAGTCCGAAATTTATTACAATAATATAATAAATGATTTTGCATATCAAAAAACTCTAAAGATAGCATTTAAATAAAAATATATTAATTTTAACAACATATTATTATGAGCTTTCAAAATGTCTCATTTCGAAATTCGCTTTAGGCCTTAATAAATATTGGGCCGGTCTGCTTCATTGACCACCCCATTTTAACCCTTTATCTGTTAAAATATTTAAAAGCTCTTCATTTTTTTTTCTTTTCGTAATTGATGTACGGTGGACGGTGGAGAAAAGAAGAAAAAGAGTTTTTAAATATTTTAATAGATAAATGATAGAAAGATCTTTGTCCATACCTAATAAAATATTAAATTAAGATATAACATGAGCAAGGTGGTCATTTGATCGACTTAAGATGATTTCCTGATTAAACAAGGTAACTAGGGATGATTTTTTGACTTTTGCCCTTGTTTTTATATACTAATTTGTAATACTGTTTGATCAAATTTTTATATATTTATTTTAATTGCTAACCAGTAAAATTTATATATTAAAATTTCTTAGTTGTACAAAAATGAGAATTTTTTTATACAATTAATACTAATTTTACTTTTGCGTTTTTTTTCTGTACTATATGTCAACGTTTTCAAAATGTTTCTCAATCTATGAATCTATTCCTAGCTTTGCATTTCAGTAAAAAGTCGGTTAGATATCTACGTTTTTTTTCCTTTACTTCTTTAGAAAAAAAAAAAAAAAAAAAAAAAAAACCTGAAATGAACTTTTAATAACTTCAGTTATAGTTACAGTTTTAGCCAATTTTTTAAACGTAGTTGCTCAGAGCATCTGTAGTCATCTTGAGTCATATTTTAAATATTTGGCAAATAAAAATGAAAAAAATGAGTTTGCGCTGTAGTCGTTAAAAGCCAAAATATGAGTCAGACGAAAGATTATTTTTCGTCTCAGAAATTTAAATAATATATATATATATATATAAATGCATCGAAGTGAGGGACAAAGGATAAAAAAATTAAAAAAAAAACAAAACAGAATAAAAGGAGGCACAAAAGGACAAAAAAAATAATAAAAAAACAAAAACAAAAAACATACAAATGCCTGGGACGATGGATGAAGTCCTGTCCTAGGCAATGTGGCTTTTGACAAATGTGTTGGACGGTACATTATGTACCGTCCGTCTATTTTTTTTTTAAATTTAAAATAATGGGATGGAATATTATCCCTCGTCCGATGAATTTTTCGTATGCTCAATTTAAGGGACGGTGTATCGTCTCCCGTCCAACATTTGAGACGTCTCATTTAACGGACGAAAGATAATCTTTCGTCAGCTATAATTTGGCATTTGCCAAACCGTCTCCTATATTTGGCAAACTCCTGTTCATGCGACATTCAAATTTTGGGTATTTGGCAGACGACTACAGCGATTTTTTTTCTTATTTTTTCCATTTTTTGGATATTTAGCAGATGACTACAAATGCTCTCATTGAGTATATTTTCCAAATGGCTATATTCCCCAAAAAGCAAAGTGCTACTCCAAACACTAGTCATTCCGGAAATTTTCAATTCACACAACGGTAATTTTAGTTTTAAATCTAGATTTTAATGTGTAGCCATCGTAGTTCGACCCTAGGTTGCTTCTATATCATGAATTCTACCAGGACATCAAAACTTCGAAGTTGTAGAATTTTGGAATTTAGTATTTATATTCTAACACATAATACTCCCAATTGTCCAAGAAAGAGGAATTCCAGAATCTTCTAGTTGGAGGACTACGACGCATATAACTTAGGTCCTACGAAGTATATAACTGAGGGAGCATATTTTTCACAATTTACACTTACAATTTTTTTTTTCCAAGTCTCGGAGTGGGAAAAAGACAAAATTTAGCAAACTTTTAGGCATTTTTTTTTGTTGTTGATTTTTTTGGATTTTTTCAAAATTTTTAAGGGGTAAAAAAAAATCACATGGGACCCACATGAGATGAAACATGATATTTCGTTCCACGGTCTAGTAGGTTGTGTTTTAATTAAGTTGTTAATTGACTAAACCTAAATAATTAACTAATTATTTAACATACTAACTAAACTAATTAAAATACTAACTAAACTAATTAACATCATAAATTAAGAGCTTAAGATTTTATTTTTTTAAAAATTCAGGATTTCATCAGTCGTCCGATGAAATAAATAAAATAAAATATTACGGACGTCTGATCATTTAAAAAACAACTAAATAATTCAGACGAAATATGATGTTTCGTTACGCATAAAATACACATTGCTATATCTCATGCTATCTTTGGCTTTTACTGTAGCAAAAATTTAAAAACAATGGCAGAATAATAACGACTGCAGCGCCTACAGTGGGAAATTATGCATAAAATACTTTTTTAGCTAACGAATGTGGATGCTCTTAGGCCGAAATTGTGAACTGCAGCCTCAAAATCGAAGAGGCCGCAGTTCGGTACTGCGGCCTATGGTATATTGTGGTCGCAGTACCCATCTGCGGTCTCGTAATTTCACATTTTTCATTTAAGATTTTTTTTCCAAGGCTCTAACTTTGGCATTATATGGGATGTATAGAGGTTGCAGTTCACAACTGCGGGCTCGTTATCGAAGAGGCCATAGTTCGATACTGTGGTCGGTGAAGACCGCTCTATCTTCGAAATTAGTTTAGAAAGAGCCCTATTTTGAGAATTAGTTTCAAAAAGCGCCCTATTTCCGGAAAAGAAATCAGGATCGAGACATGACACGTGGAATGCACGTAATACACTGGTGACTTTCTTTGTTTTATTTTGTTTTTTTCCTTCTTTTTCTGTCAAATGGGTAAGTAACTTGACACGTGAGAAGGTCAAAAATGGAAGTCTGACAATCCGTAGAGTTCACCTTTGGCCGATCCTTGGGACAAATGGATTTTCTTTTCATAGATTCACTCATCATCAG
The DNA here is from genome assembly GCA_017893485.1 of Hemerocallis citrina. NCBI lineage: Eukaryota > Viridiplantae > Streptophyta > Magnoliopsida > Asparagales > Asphodelaceae > Hemerocallis > Hemerocallis citrina. Next base: position 250,805 of record JACEHZ010000304.1, read on the forward strand.
AGCATATGCACACACCCAACTCAAAGCGTAGATTCACTCTGATGAGTTAATTTTTTTTTTTAAATTTATAATTTGGCCCAGTTGCTGAGTTTATTTGGTTAATTACTTATTAATGAAGCCATACTCCATATTTTCTTTAAATGTTCCAGGTCGTTCTCCGACGTCGTCGGCGATGGCCGGAGCTCTCTTCCTCACCATCTCTCACAAGCTCTCAAGCTATGACAATGGCAATTCAAGAAGAAAGGAGATGAACAAAAGATCAAAAGATCAAGATTTCATTCATAATTCCAACTGAGTACAAGTAGAGTATTTATAAAAGACAAGCACGTGCGTAGCACGGGTTGGACAGACGGTTACAAATTCTGTTGGACTTAACTGCTAATTACAATGCCTTTTACAATAAAACCCCTCAAAGATAGGAAATCTCCCCAGGACTGATACGCAGCTCTCAGTCGACTGGTACCACTCTCAGTCGACTGAGCTCTCAGTCGACTGATACCACTCTCAGTCGTCTGATATTCATATCTATCTCGGCTTCTCTGGTTCTCTTGTCTTCAACCTATGCTTCTCAGTTAAGCCTGCCATGATCAGATCCAAGTATTGGATCAATACTCCCCCCACGAAAAGAAGATTCCAGGAGTGAGTGGAACTCCGGGAATCGCCAATACATAATCGATTACTCGACTGCGGATCATAAAGCTTCCCATCAGCACCCATGACTGATCCTGTTCCTCCAGCAATTGAATGGCACAATACAAACCCTCAAGACTACCACTTCCACCAGCTTCTCTATCAACCAGGTCCATGATATCATCCACTACTTGCTCTCCCTAGTGATACCTGCTGCCGCTGCTGCATCCGAATAATAGAAGCTCCCTTCCTATGGCATACTTCTGATTGTCGATAAGACACTCAGCGGAATAATACTGTGCATTAGCAATGAGGCCAATGAACACATAGATTTTGTTGAATATTGCACCAGTACTCCCTGTTTCATCAGAGTAGTATACAGAATGCTTTCCACTCAAAACACAAGTCTTGGAATGCTCCATAAGGATGCCGCACATCTTATTTGACATGCCACTTCCTAGTATAATTCTTAATCTTTGAGAATCTCTGATGACAAGACGGAGAAAATCTTCAACAGTATGTACTCCCGATTTATTCAATCGTTTATGAAATGAACCACCCTTGCCAATCTTTCCCAACCTCCGAACTTCACCCTTCAAAGCAGATGGATAGTGTTTCTTGTATAATTCTCCTCTGTGGTCTTTAACTACAAAAGCTTCTGTTTTTGCTTCACGGACGTGAATTCCCACTGAAAAACCCATCATAACCACCACCAAAACTTCCTTTAAATTCTTCACTCCTCCTTTATATTCTTCCCACCAACGGAACCAATCGATCATGTGTCCTATGAGACCGATCTCATAGCTCCTTTTGATACAAAAAATGTCTAACACCAAAAGCTCCTTGTTATAGAACAAATGCATTGCTTGGGTGTGAGAGAATACTTGTGCTTTAGGGTATGAAAAATAAGCCTCAATTGCTTTTGAACACAACCCGTTCTCATTTGTTGATTTGAATGCATTCTCATTCCCACTTTGAGCTGATTTAGAATAGGTGGTAGTGAAAGCTTCTTGAAGAACATCAATGTTGTATAGTAGCTTAGTCGATGAATGTGAGTTTCGGCCACCAAGTACAATGGGAACAACTTGAACTTCTCGTCCACTAGCAATGTTGTTTGCTTCAGATACTAACAATTCCCATAAAGCACCAACAGCTCTTTCTTGAATGCCTTGAAGAACATCAATGTTGTATAGTGGCTTAGTCGATGAATGTGAGTTTCGGCCACCAAGTACAATGGAAACAACTTGAACTTCTCGTCCACTAGCAATGTTGTTTGCTTCAGATACTGACAATTCCCATAAAGCACCAACAGCTCTTTCTTGAATGCCTTGAGAAGAATCAGAACTCCCCTGAGCAAAAGCAACCAGGGTTTCAACACCATCAACCTCAGCAATTGCAGCCTTATGCTCCTCTCCGACGGACAGATTCCAAAGCCCTCCAGCAGCCTCTTCAGCCACCATCTCATTCATGGACTGAGGTGAAGAACCCAAAGTTATATCATGATTGTTATCATCTGACATTCCAGCCTCCTGCAATTCCTCTATTGATGCTGATTTCTCACAAGAGTTTTGTCGAGCAGCACGGTGTCGCAAATGGGAAGGAAGACTCACTCTGCAATTCCTCTATTGATGCTAATTTCTCACAAGAGTTCTGCCGAGCAGCACGGTGTCGCAAATGGGGAGGAAGATACCCACCCTGCGGTATTGTCGGTGATGGTGATTTCTCATAGAGATTGCACGAAGCATTGTGTCGTAGATGGGGAGGAAGATACCCAACCTGCAATCCTTCGGTTAATGCGGATTTCTCATAGGAATTTTGTCGAACAGCTGATGTCCGCCAAGAATCACCTCTATCCACTGATTCTTCTTCACTATCTTCAGACATCCACTGCCCCTCTGGTCATTGTGAATGATGAGTCCCTAATCTTCTATCACCATAAGAGGTTTCTTGAAGTTGATATGACTTTCCCCCTTCTCTAGGTTGTTGGTGATCTTGAAGAAATTTATCAATAGCCTTCTCAATTCGATCAATCCTTTCATCACAATTGGATTGCTTGTAAGCAGCATCGCCATTACTGGCAGCAGCTCGCGCGATCTGATCCCTAACTCTAGGTCCAGATCGAGATCCAAATCTCAGCTTCTTGAATGTGACATGATCGAATTCTTGGCCAACGGCAGCTACCTGATCGACTTCAAGCTCTTCGGAGTGCCGTTCCTCATGTCTCGCAACCCTTCTTCCCATCAAAGGTTCAGCGAAATCAAGATCCCTTGTTCTTGCTCGATTGGGTCTTCTATGTCGGAATTGTTGCCTGCGCTCACCTCCATACCTTCCATAACCCCGCTCTTCTTCTGAGTCTTCAGCATCACTTTCTGGACTCCAAGATTCATGCATTGGACGTGATCTATGGCTTCTTGGTTCTTGAAATAAACGATCTAATGCCAATTCCAATCGATCAAATCTTTCTTCCAGACTGGAACGTTTGTGGAGATCAGCACCATGATCGGTGGTTCCCCGTACGTTACAACTCCTCGCTCCACTTCCGGATTGAGGTCCAGACTTGGGATTAATGGAGTTTTCAGTTTCTTGGATGGGTTCTTGATCAAGCTCTGGGTCGACAGCAACAGCGCGATCGTCTTCAGGCTCTGATACCATTGTTCCAGGCCGTTCTCCGACGTCGTCGGCGATGGCCGGAGCTCTCTTCCTCACCATATCTCACAAGCTCTCAAGCTATGACAATGGCAATTCAAGAAGAAAGGAGATGAACAAAAGATCAAAAGATCAAGATTTCATTCATAATTCCAACTGAGTACAAGTAGAGTATTTATAAAAGACAAGCACGTGCGTAGCACGGGTTGGACAAACGGTTACAAATTCTGTTGGACTTAACTGCTAATTACAATGCCTTTTACAATAAAACCCCTCAAAGATAGGAAATCTCCCCAGGACTGATACGCAGCTCTCAGTCGACCGGTACCACTCTCAGTCGCCTGAGCTCTCAGTCGACTGATACCACTCTCAGTCGTCTGATATTCATATCTATCTCAGCTTCTCTGGTTCTCTTGTCTTCAACCTATGCTTCTCAGTTAAGCCTGCCATGATCAGATCCAAGTATTGGATCATCAAAAAATAAAAAAAAAATTCAAAGCATAGATTCACTCATCAGTATATACACAAACCCCCCCCCCCCCCCCAAAAAAAAAAAAAAAAAAAAAAAAAACACCCAACACAGAAAAGAAAACAATAAAAAATAAAGTGTTTTTTTTTTATAATGATACTTCATTGAATTTGATATTTCTAAAATAACACAAGTGGTTTTCATATTTTTAAAATTCCAAATGTAAGTGTTTCATATATTTCAAAAAACCATCCGAAGCTATTAGATTCATTAAGTTAATGAAAAAATTTTAAAATAATCTTTTTATTGGGTTTAAACCCAATAATAAGCTGTTAAAATGACGAAAGTGTCATCTTTTTTTTTCTTTCTTTGAATGTTTCTTTTCTCATTCCAATCTTATTTGCTGCTTTCAATTTTCTTAATAAAATTTAAACTTAAATCCATTCAATTTCTAATCACCTTCTCGCCTAATCCCACTTCCTGTTGTTCTTCTCCTCATCGAAAATAATCTTTAAAACCCTGAGAGGGGAGAGATGGAGTTAGCAAAGAAGTAAAAAGATAAGGGTAAAATAGTTATTTTAATTCGTTTTCATCCAAAACTTAACACCAAGTAACGTCGGGTGGATTTTTGGAATATATCAAATACTTACAGTTACTATTTTGAAAATATGAGAACTACATAAATTATTTTTAAAATATCAAATCTTCAACTGTGATTATAGGAAGAAAAAAAACCAGAAATAAAGAATTTTTTTTAGTAAACTCATTATGCGTTTCGCGAATTTGAAGATAACCCAACCCCCCTTACTTTCGGGCTAAACTAGTTGCGGGTTACTCACCTCCATAAAAATTTTGTCCACATGACTATTTTGGTCCTTTTTCAGAGTATTTCTTTCTAAATTACCCCTGTTATTTTTTAATGATAAAATTTTATATAATGATAAAAAAATAAAAAAATTCAGGTTTCTGTTTTTGATGGGGATGGGGATGATCAAATAATGATTAAAAAATTTAAAAAAATTAAACCCCCAATTAAAAAAGGTAGAGTGAGTTTTTTGTCACTTACCGTAGAGATATAACGGTTCAAATACCCTAACTTTAAATGAGGAAGTTACTAGGTTGCAAAATGCAACTAATTTAGCCCAATCTATCTATATAATAAAACACAAAGAAAGCTATCAAGTGACTCTCATTCAATAGGGTTGAAATCAATGGTCCAGATCTAACTTCACAAAATATATTTTTCCGCTCAAAATTTTTTCCCCAAAACTCAAATTCAAATCCCCAAAACAACACATTTATTTATTTATTTATTTCTCTCTCTCTCATTCTCTCTCTATTTATTCAGAAATTTATATTTTCAGATTTCACGTTTGTAAATTTTCAGATTTTTTATGCATTTTTTATTGCTCATGTTACATTGAAAATAGCAAATACCTCATCAACAGTTAAATTTCATCATTTTCCACACTCAAAATTCTAAAAAGTTAGATTTTTCACCCCCATTTATAATTATTTTTTAACATATACTATTGAAACATGGACTTTTATTTATAACTAATTATTGTTATACTATTCAAACTTGAACTATATAATTGTTGTTTTACTGTTTACAAGACTTTCATATGCTGTATCGTTCCGAAGACTTGCCATAAGCACGTGCTCACGGGCAAATCTAGTAATATAACAAACCACAAAAGATAAATGTGGGTGAGTTATATGCAAACTCGCGGGGCGGATTTGAACCTTCCCTAAAATAAATGGGTTGCCTTCAAATTTTCTCGTAGATTTATTTTACTGCCCTTTTTTAAGTGAGCGAGGGCGAGAGCTTCTCACCTTCCGCTGTGCATCTCTGATCTGTCTTCTCTCTGCCTCCTTTATAGCTCAGAGAGAGACAGAGAGCTGCAAAAGTCTCAGCTTTGCAAGAAAATTATGACATGGGTCTTGTCAATTCCAGTTGCTTATTCTAGATTTGTGAGAAAGATCCAATCTTGGTGACCATTTCCCTTCAAAATCTGCTTTCTTTTTAACTACTGTTTCATTGGATTTCTTGCAAGTGTTTATAGATCTGAGCTTGTGAGATAGAGAATGGGAAGGAAAGGGAAGTGGTTTGGTGCAGTGAAGAAGGTTTTCAGACCTGCATCCAAGGAAAAGAAATCCAAAGAGAAGCAGCTCCAGGTTTGACTTCTCACTTTTTGTTCCTCTGCATATGAAACTAACTAAATTTCTAATATACCCTATTATGATGATTGCCAGAATAATGGCAGAGCCAAGGAAGCCTCTGATCCATCATCTTCTGAATCATTTGAAGACAATGTGCCAAATTCAATCCCACAAATTCAAACTCAGATAAATGATGTTAATTTGGCCTCAGAGGGTTCTGTTGCTGCTTCTCAGGTTGCAGTACAGGTTGTTCCTCCCAAAATTCCAGCATGGTTTGTTGGGAAATCGGAGGAGGAGATCGCTGCGATGAAGATCCAGACTGCTTTTCGAGGACACCTGGTACTGTCCTTCATAGAATGCTTTTGTTACTTCTTTTTGTGTACGCGGGATCTGTCATTTTGGAAGCTATGGACTAAATATGGTAGTGTAGAGTGATTTTAGTTATGTTCAGTAAAAGGGTAATGCTAGAAATTGAAGTAGATCTTTTTTCTTAGTTTAAAGGATAAGCAAATATTTATATGGATAGAAATACAATGCTAAATTGATATTAATGATTTAGCAATCTCCATATTGTTGAATTCTAATTGCGGAATAAACTCAACAACGACGACGAGATGCAAAAACTATAGAATCAAAGCAAGAGAAGAAAGAACAAGCAAAACCAACACACAAGAACACACAAGATTTTTATCGAGGTTCACCCAAACAATGGCTACTTCCCCGCGCAGAGGCACTCCTGCGATTTCCATTAGAAATATGAAGATTAGGTTTTACAAATCTCTCAAGAACTCACCACTAAGGTGTAGGTTTCTCTCTATCTCCCTCCCTCTTAATGACTGCTGGTAGATCTCTCTTTTCTTTTCAGTTCTATTTCAGTTAACCCTAAAATCGTACACAATACAATATATATAGAATTCCACATCTTTAATCTCAGCCGTTCATCTATTCAGCGTCGGGACGGTCGACCGGTCCATCTTGACGGTCGACCGGTCTTCTCCCTCGACTGCACAAAATCCAACAGAGAGCGGGTCGGTCGACGGTCGACCGGTCTTTCCTTCAAGATACAGAATTGAGTCAGAAGACGGGCCGATCGAATGCGCGGTCGACTGGTCGACTTGCTTGGGTGGTCGGGGGTGCGGTCGACTGCAACTCTGCTGTAGCACTTGCTACTCTTGACCTGTAGCTCCCACTTCGACTCTTCTTCCCATTTATCTTCTTCAACTCATCATTATCATGTATTGGATCCACAAACCCCAACAATCTCCCACTTGGAGACATATACACGAAGTCTCTAACCTGTTCTTCATTCTTCCATTGGCCTAGTCTAGGCCTGTGCCTCTGCGAGTCTCCTCAATAATTAACCTGGAGACAATTCGATAGCGGTATAGCAAAACTGATGTTTCTTGCTATCCACCACCTTAGTGAGCATGTCCGCCGGATTCTCAGTACCAAGAATGTTAGTTAGCTTCAACCATTTCTTCTCAACCGCCATTCTGACAAAATAATACCTCATTTGAATGTGCCGAGTCCTAGAGTGATATGCCGAGTTTTTCGCCAAGAAAACTGCACTTTGACTGTCACATCATAGTTCACCTATGGGTTGCTTCCTGCCCAATTGTTTTATAAGCTCCGAAATTCACAACATGTCTTTCGTCGCTTCCGTAAGTGTCATATACTCTGACTCCGTGGTTGACTGCGCTACAACCTTTTGTAGCTGCGAAGCCCAACTAACAGCTGTTCCACCAACTGTAAATACATACCCTGTAGTACTTCTGCAACCATCACGATCGCCCAAAAATCTGCATCTACATAACCATGTATATGCAAAGAATCTCCCCCAAAACAAATAGAGTGATCTGAAGTACCTGCTAGATATCTAAGAATCCACCTTACCGCATCCCAATGCTGTTTACCTAGATTCTTCATGTAACGGCTGACAACTCCCACTGCTTGTGCTATGTCCGGTCTTGTAGACACCATCGCATACATCAAACTCCCAACGGCTGTGGCATAAGGAATAGCAGCCATTTCCTCCATCTTCGCCTCCGTCTTAGGAAACAAGTCCATTGATAACTTGAAGTGAGCAGCCAAGGGACAAGTGACTGGCCTCGCGCCATCCATATCGAATCTCTTCAACATCTTCTTCATATAGTCCGCTTGAGATAACCAAATCTTCTTGCTATTCCTGTCTCTACTGATCTTCATGCCGAGGATTTGCTTTGCTTCACCCGTGTCCTTCATTGAAAACTCTGAAGCTAGCAACTTTTTCATTTTCTTGATCTTCTCCATACATGAACCTGCTAACAACATGTCGTCTACATACAATGCCAAGGTAACTGTATCATTGTCTTCATATCTACGGACAACATACACACAATGATCCATTTCGCATTTATCGAAACCTTTTCCTCTCATGAAGCAATCAAACTTCAAATTCCATTGCCGCAGTGCTTGCTTGAGCCCATAAAGACTCTTCTTCAGTCGACATACCATGTCTTCCTTTTCTTTAGCTTCAAAACCTGTGGGTTGTTTCATATACAGCTCTTCTTCGACATCACCATGGAGAAATGCTGTCTTCACATCCAACTGCTCTAAGTGCAAGTCTTTAACTGCCACAACACTGAGCAGAACTCTAATAGAAGCGATCTTCACAACCGGTGCAAAGGTCTCACTTTAATCGCGCCTTTCCTTTGAAAGAATCCTTTCACAACAAGCCTGGCCTTGTACCTCTTACTGCCATCTGCCTAATCTTTGACTCTAAAAACCCATTTGTTCATAAGAGCGTGCTTCCCTGTGGGTAACTTGGTTAACTCCCAAGTTTGGTTCTGTTCCAAAGAGTTCATATCGTCCCTTATAGCTGACTCCCACTGAATTCGAGCCTCATCTCTCAAAGCCTCCTCATGAGTCTCTGGCTTCCCCGAATCCGTGTACAGAACATGCTCGTGAACAACACTAGCTGATGGATCAAATATCCTGATTGGCCTTCTCTCTCGTATCGATCTCCTCAACGTGGGTACCGGTTCACCGAACTGTTTTGGCTGTACTTGCTCGTCTTGGATAACCTGCTCATTTCCAATAGGCTCACTATGAGCCTCCTGTGCTGCCTGTGGTACTTGTACCTGTTGCTGCATTGTAGGGCCCTCACCCCTAGGGCCGCTTTCAGAATCTGAATCTGAGTGAGCCTGAACCCCAATCTGATTCTGAACTGGTTGTACTGTCCTGACATGTGTGCATGTCCTTGTATAGAATCTCTTCATTGAACACTACATTCTTGCTGTGAATGACTTTGTTATCAATAAAATTCCAAAGCCTGTAACCATACTCATCGCCACCGTAGCCAATGAAGACACACCTCCTGGACTTAGAGTCCAACATCTTTCTTTCTTTTCTGTCAATTAGTGCATATGCCATACAACCATAAACTTTCAAATGCGAATAATTAACAGTTTTACCTGACCATAGTTCTTCTGGAATGGCCCTATCAAGGGACTAGACTGGTAACGGTTAATCAAGTACGCTGCTGTATCAACTGTAGCGGCCCAAAGATGGACCGGAAGACCCGCATGAAGTCTCATGCATCTTGCCCTTTCATGTATCGTGCGGTTCATCCTTTCTGCTACACCATTCTCCTATGGAGTCTTAGGAACTGTCTTGATTCCTCTGATACCTTCCTTTGTCAGATAGTTAACAAACTCTTTGCTTGTGTACTCATCTCCATTGTTTGATTTTATTGCTTTCACCTTGCAACCCGTATCATTCTCAACCCTAGCCCTCCAAGCTCTGAAATCCTCAAAAACTTTTGATTTCTCACGAATTGCATAAACCCAAATCTTTCTTGTAGCATCATCGATGAATGTGACGAAGTATCTCTTACCACCATAAGAGAATTTTTGAGCTGGACCCCACACATCTGTATGTACCAACTCTAGCTTCGCAAGCTTCTTCTCACGCCCACCCAACTGAAAGCTAACTATCTTCTGTTTGTCCATCACATAATTCTCACAAAAATCTATCTCAACCTTCTTCAGCCCTGGCAGAAGATCCCAAGAACAAAGCTGCTTGACACCCTTTTCACCAAGGTGCCCCAACCTGACATGCCATAGAATTGAAGAGGAACTACCTACTGATGCTGTAGCAATGATATTACCTGAATCACCTTCCCTGAGTAAGTACAACGTGTCACCACGCTTTCCTTTTGCCACCAACCTGGCACCTGTAGTCACCTTCCATTCTCCATGCCCAAAAGTTGTTGTAAACCCTTCTTTGTCTAGTTTACTAGTTGAGATCAAGTTTTTCTTCAAGCTCGGAATATGTCTTGTATCATACAAGATCAATTGCCCACCATTGCGAGCCTTCACTCTCACAATGCCTCTATCTACAACTGGACATATCTGTCCATTACCAACTGAAACTGCACCAAAATCACCTGTCCTGTAATCCTAAAAAACATTCCTCATGGGGGTACAATGATAAGAAACACCTGAGTCTATACACCAATCATCTTGCAAAATATTAAATCCAGCAGATAAACACAATTCATCTAGACGGGGTTCAATACCTACCACATTGGCTACCTGTGATCCTGCTTGTGCTTTCTTATACTCCTTGCATTGGTCTCTCTTGTGTCCTGGCTTCTTACAGTACCAACACTCACCTTTGCGATGTCATGTTCTTGACTTGGACCTGTGATTCCTGCTTTGCGGCCTCCCTCTGTTGTTACTTCTACCACGGTTATCAACTGACAGCGTGGTATTGCTAGGATATGACACCAAAGTCTCTCCATGTCTCTTCCTCCTTGCATCCTTATTCATGATGCTGCTTATAATATTCTTTAGGGTTGTTGTATCAGTCATGATGCTAGTAATAGTCTGCTCTACTGTGCCGTAACTATCGGGAAGACTGGATAGCAACAACAACGATTGTGCCCTCTCCTCAAACTTTAAACCCGACGATTCCATTTGATTGTAAACCATATAGAAATTGTTGATGTGCTCAGCAACCGAACCCCTTTCTGATAACTTCAAGTTAACCAACTTCTTTAGATGTAAGACCTGGTTCGCTGCATTCGGCTTCTCAAATATGTCTGTCAATATCTCCATTGCCTCTTTTGCGGTTCTTGCCTTCTCAATATGAAATAGCGCCTTCCTGCCCAGCGACAACTGAATCTGCCCAAGCGCTTTCTGATCCAATCTATTCCAGCCCGCCAAAGGAACTGGATCGACCTCAGCCCCTTCTGGCTTCACACCAAACAACGGATCATCTAGATCCTTCTGTCGGAGATACGCAATCATTTGGATCTTTCACATTGTGAAATCCGTTCCATCGAACTCCTTGACTCTGCTCTTGTCCCCTATCTTAATCAAGACTACCAACCTGTAGCTCTGATACCCCTTTGTTAAATTCTAACTGCGGAATAAACTCAACAACGACGACGAGATGCAAGAACTATAGAATCAAAGCAAGAGAAGAAAGAACAAGCAAAAGCAACACACAAGAACACACAAGATTTTTATCGAGGTTCACCCAACAATGGTTACTTCCCCCGCGCAGAGGCACTCCTGCGATTTTCACTAGAAATATGAAGATTAGGTTTTACAAATCTCTCAAGAACTCACCACCAAGATGTAGGGTTTCTCTCTATCTCTCTCTCTCTTAATGACGGCTGGTAGATCTCTCTTTTCTTTTCAGTTCTGTTTCAGTTAACCCTAAAATCGTACACAATACAATATATATATGATTCCACATCTCTAATCTCAGCCGTTCATCTATTTAGCGTCGGGACGGTCGACCGGTCCATCCTGACGGTCGACCAGTCTTCTCCCTCGACTGCACGAAATCCAACAGAGAGCGGGTCGGTCGACTGCGCGGTCAACCGATCTTTCCTTCAAGATACAGAATTGAGTCAGAGGACGGGCCGGTCGACTGTGCGGTCGACCGGTCGACTTGCCTGGGCGGTCGGGGGTGCGGTCGACTGCAACTCTGCTGTAGCACTTGCTACTCTTGACCTGTAGCTCCCACTTCGACTCTCCTTCCCATCTATCTTCTTCAACTCATCATTATCGTGTATTGGATCCACAAACCCCAACACATATCGATATCCATATATTATAATTTTCAAAAGACCTAATTTATATCGATGGGAGAGACTTCAATTATCTGTATAATTGTATTGGTCAGAATATGGATATGAGATTGGATAAGGATCTGGTTAACCATGTCAGTTTGCAGTTGTTGCCTACCATTTCATCAGCAAGAAACTTTTCATGAACCTTGAAAGCTAATTTGTTCTTTAAGTCGCATGTATGCTATGTTCCGTGGAATTAAATACAAAGTTGAGCCGAGGGAATAATTTTCTTGCAAGTGGAGGTTCTTTATCTGCCCACCCTTGTGTTGCTGCGGGGAAACACCTCTAATTTTAGAAACTAAAAAGATTAAATTAATATCTTGCAAGCTTTAAGTTGTCTGGTTTCTCAAATTCACCCATCGATTCGACGATACAAATGCTACAATGTTTTCCATTCATCAGCTTGGCCTTGTGATTTGAACTTATATTTGTTCTTAATTGTTAAGATGGAAAACCAACACATGTCTGCTGTGAAACTCATATTGCATGGAAAATACAATTTAGTGAATGGTACATATTATATTGATATTCCCAAGCTGCCTCCATCTTTCCTGAACCCTTCAAAATTTTGCCCCCCAAACCTGAATCATGATTCAAGTTCAGTCCTAGTTAAGTCTAAATTGGGTACACTATATATTAATTAATCATTTACTTGATAGTATTACTTCTATTTTTGTTAAGAATGGTTTCATAAAAGATTAACTATGGTTCTTTTTAATTTCTCGTTAATTCTATCTTCTTCGTACTCATGTTAATTGCCATTGTCAGTATATTCATCTTATGTTCCTTTCGCTTTTTCTTTCAGGCAAGGAGAGCTCTTAGAGCTCTGAAAGGATTGGTTAGGTTGAAATCAATGATCCATGGCAATGCTTGCCAGCGACTAGCCACAACAACTTTGCGCTCTATGCAGACACTGGCAAGAGTTCAATCACAGATCCGATCAAGAAGGATCCAGATGTCAGAGGAAAACCAGGCTCTTCAGCGTCAACTGCTGATGAAGCGCGAAAAAGAACTGGAGAATTTGAGGGTATGTTTGTTTTTTGATATGCACCGTACCTCCTATTACTTTCTCCTAAGTTATCAGAATTGAGGCTTTATAGTCAAACAAGAAGGAATTATAGGATGTATTGATATGTCAGGCTAATTTCTTGCGAGGGTGAGCAGATGCTTTATATTGGTTACTGAAGCAGGAAATATGGATGAAGATTAATATTGTTAAGGACACACGATAGGAGCCGTACGATATTACTTGAAGTTCGAACTTGGGCTCAAACAATTCCCCAAGGAATTGCTGGTGTCGCCCACTTGCGGTCGACTGCTCAAAGTAGCAGTCAACTGCAATGAAGTTGAGACCATCCAGACAAGGTACCACTTTGGGCAGGCAACTGTCACCTGCTTCCATGCCAAACAACAGCTCTTTCGCCGTCACTTCTTTGCCTTGAACCTCTTCTCGCTTTGCCATTTCTCTTCACATCGAACCTAGTATGCAAGACATAAATTATAACAAATATTTCTCTTGGCGAAATCCTATCGCATAGATTTTTTGAGTTCGGTTCTTTTCAGTTATTTTACTTTAATTATTGTTTATTAGTGGAACATGATGACATATTTTTCCACCTTATAAAGTAGTTATTTTTCTTTTATTACTGGAGATTGATACATTGCTTTCAGAATTTGAACCAGAGGATGCTAGATTTTAACGAGCACTTATAATTGGCTTTAGGAAACCTAAGATTTGGAAGAACAGGTTGAGTGTCATACTAGAAATGGTGAACTTGATGTGCCATTATCCCTCGTTGTTAGACCATATGCATGTGATTACTATACTTCATTCTCCAATGCATACAATTTATTAGGTCACATATGATCTAGTTGTAAACAATGTCTTGTCTGACTACACTAAGATGTGCGCTGCTGTTGTAGGGATTTGGCATGGCTGAATACTGATGTCAAGCTGACTAGTTAAAAACTTGGGCCAATTCTGTTCTGGAGTTTTCTCGACCTTGAGTTTAACATATCCCCATTAGGTTTGGAATGACATACATTCATAAGCTTCAAGTAGCCTGTAGCCTTTTTAAGAAAAAAAATAGTAGAGTTATATGATATACTAACACATTGTAGTACTGGTTGTTTCACTGATGTGGATACGATACCACATGATATTCTTTCCCCATTAGGTTTGGAATGACAATTCACACATTCATAAACTTCAACTAACCTGTTGCCATTTCAAGTTATTAGAGATTTATGTGACTGTATGGAGCTTTCACACCAAAAACGTGGCCAGTGACACACAGATGCATATACAGCGCGACATGATATCTTAGGACTGAAGAACTCTAAATTTCTTAGGCGCTGAGTTATGCGACAACTGATTTAAAGAACAACCAAACATTGTAGACCAAAACTAAACACACAAGCACACAATTTTATCCCGTTCGGTGAACCAATCCGGGGGAGAACCAACGAGATATTATTTAACTAGAGAAAATACTAGATTTACAACACGCTTACCAAGTACCTATCTATTTCTCAAGACTCACTATAAGATACTCTGCTGTTTACAATAGAGAAAACTCTTAGATGAAGTACCACCTCCTAATGGAGGCCATTACATTGTTATATAAGGATCTAGAGAAACCATAGGTTGTGGTCTTGATCCAACACCGTCTAATGTACTCTGAAGAGAAATTTTTACAATAAGAGTCATACGATCTAACTTGGAAAAGAAGTTGAGCTTAATCAGATTCACCAAGCATCGACTCGATACTGCTGCTGCCACTGCTAATTGTGATCAACTGCTCAAATGAGCAACACTTTGGGTCGAGACCCATTTGTTGGTTGCAGTCGAATGCTATAATTAGCAGTAGACTGTCACTCCTTCATTAGCCAGAAACAACAACCTTTCATGCTTCCATCGTTTGCTTCGAATGCCTTCTCGCGTCGCTCTGTTCTCTTCACATCGAACCTAGTACGCAAGACATAAACCCAACAATCATACACCTGCTTCCACACTTGTGTAATTAAGTGCCTCTAGACTCTTCCTTATCTCCTGTAACTAACATGATTGGACTTCTTCTGCTAGTCGAATTTACCTCAACTTGTTATTTCTTCAATTATATGCCCCCTCAAGGGTATACCTTAGTAGGCGCTAACACGAAGGTGCCACCCTCCGCATGATCTCCACCTACCTCGAGGCCATCTTCCACCTCCTAATGATATCTGTCATGATCTTGCTTCAGTGTTTATAGTGGTAGTGAGCTAGATGATGTTTTAGGAATGCTGAGTTTAGAAACACTTGGCCAAGATTTTTCGTTCCCACAAAGCATGTAAAGGTGTGCTAAACACCACTCCTTCCCCTCATCATTTTATGACGACCTTTCCAAACTAATAGAACTCCACATCAAGCTGGGTACTTGCAGCCCCGTGCTTCCAGAGTTCCTAATGATGTTAGGTTCCGTTTCAACAAAGGAATATGCATGACCTTCTCCAGTATGAACCCCTTTCCATCTGGTATCTCCAACTCAACTGTTCCCTCACCCATTACGTCATAAATCTCACCAGTTTTCGTCCTCATACAACGACCTGTTGTAGAATTGTAAGTAGAAAACATCTTCCTTTCAGAGTAAATGTGAGAAGAACTACCCGAATCAAGAAACCAGCCAAAATCCACAACTATAAAACTTGAAATAAGAAGACAGTTGAAGTTATCACTTAATTCAGCGGCACTGACTATGTTGGCACCCTTATGATGCAACAACTTGCGACAATCCCTCTTGTAAAGTCCAATCTCTCTGTATTAGTGACAACCACACCCTTATGTGTTCTATCCCTTCCAATTGAAGTTGTTTCCACCACCATGCAACTCATGGAAGTAGACCATGATTTTTTGAGTGTCCTTCCTAAGTTCATCCTCATTGAAGTCCTTGATCACATCGGCCACTGAGAGCTTCTCCTTGGAAGATTTCCTATGTAGCAGGGTGGTTATCAAATGCTCGTACGAATATGGCAATGATTATATTAAGTTGAAAGTTTTATCCTCTTCGCTTAGATCATTTGCGTTTATCGCCTTCAATTTGGATAATACCTTATTGAATTCCACTATATAATTATGAAGAGCGGTACTTTTTCTCATTGAGAAATAAAACGTGTTTCTGTTTAAGTACATTCGATCCAGTAACGACGATCTCAAGTAGTCAATTCTAAGTCTCGCACAAAGACTCACTGCGCTTTTCTCCATAACGAAATTGCACTTGACATTGTTCGTTAATGACAACCAGATTAAACTCAAGACTTTTAAACAAATCTCATCCCACTTCACATGCTTCATGATATCTAGCTTTCTTTTATCTTCTTCTAGGGCAAGATGCAAGTCATGTTGAACCAGTACGTCTTACATGTCCACCTTCCACAGATTAAAATTGATCTTATCTTCGAACTGCTTGATCTTCACTAAACTTTGATCTGCATCTTCAATAAGGAACTTGACCAACCACGAACCGCGGGATAATTTTTTTAAGGAACAACCTAAAACTCTGATACTACTTGTTAGGCACTGAGTTAAACCGATCCAATGAACAACTAGGCAATGTAGACAAAATCAGACACACAAGTACATAATTTGTCCCGGTTCGGCGAACTCAATCCGAGGGAGAAATAATCGAGTTATTATTCAATTAGAGAAGATACAAGAGAATGCAACACTCTCACCAAGAACATATTTATCTCTCAAGCCTCACTAGAATATATACCCCGTTGTTTACAATAGAGAAAACTCTCAGTGGAGGCTGTTACATTGTTATGTAGAAATCTAGAGAAACCCTCGGTTGTAGTCTTGATTCAACACCGTTCGATGTACCATGAAGAGAAAGCCACACGATAGGTCGTACGATCTAACTTGGAGACGAAGTTAGGTTCAATTAGATCCACCAAGGATCGGCCCCATACGGCTATCGCTGCTTCTTGCGGTCGATTGCTCAAAAGAGCAGTTAACTGAACTTGTAGTCAAGACCCATATGCTGGTTGCAGTCGACTGTCACTCCTTTTGTCCTTCATGAGCCAGAAACATCAACCCTTCCTGCTTCCATCATTCGCTTGGAATCTCTTCTCACTTCGTTCTATTCTATTCACATCGAATCTAGTATGCAAGACATAAACCTAATAAAATTTTACACAAAAGTTAGAGCAGTGTCAGATATATGCATTTGACGTAACATGAGTTCCAAAGTCCTAGTGTCTATGAATAATACCAAAATATAATCTGATTGATGTTCAGCTTTTCTGAGAGACATGGAAATGATTCAGTATCATATATCTTGGCAAATAGTTAAATGATCCTCTTAAAACTGCTGTGTTCAGCAATCCGGTAAATAGTTATCTGCTAAGTATGTAATTAGTGATTAGTGATAGGTAATTGATATTTTGGCTTATGCATTCCCTCTAAAAGTAGGAAAATAGAAACAGCTTCCACTGATTAATTTGCTTTTTTGTAATAACAGATGGGAGATGAGTGGGATGACAGTCTGCAATCGAAAGAACAAATTGAAGCCAGTCTTTTAAGCAGGCAAGAAGCTGCTATAAGAAGAGAAAGAGCACTGGCTTATGCTTTCACTCATCAGGTACTACTTGCTCTGATTATCATCTCACTTTTTCACTCGTCAGTATACCATTGTTTCGAGGTGAAATTTGTTTGCCCCTTAATTTGATCATGATTTCCATTATCCCCACCCCTTGTCTTTATTTTATACACATCAAACCCCACCAAAATATTTTCACCTTTTTTTTTATGGAATGCAGTTAAACCACATTGAACCGCACAGTACTATTTTGTTTTGTTAAGAATACCTTTTTTTTCGTTAGGGTGATGTTTTAATTTTAAAAACTCATCATAAGCTACAAAATGTTGTTATTTTGTTAAACAATACTGTTTTCTCTTTAAATTGAAATGTTCTACTAGGAGTATAGTTTTGGCTGAAGAAGTTTAAGTTTAACTAATATATATTAAAATAGGGTAAGAACGCTTCAAGAGGTGCAAATCCAATGTTCATGGATCCGAACCCTCAATGGGGCTGGAGTTGGCTCGAACGCTGGATGTTGTCCAGGCCATGGGAGAGCCGGAGCACAACCACCGACAGAGACCTTAACAGCGACCGTGCTTCATTGAAAAGCACCGCCCCCAGTGTTGTCACTATCGGCAGTGAAATAACCAGATCCTATGCTCGCCATGACAGTGCCCCCAGATCACATCGCTTCTCTCCCTCAACCCCTCAATCGAAGGCACCAACTGCAGGCCCCAAGATAATCAGCAGCTCTGCCAGCCCAAAGATGGGCTGGATACCGCCAGAGGATGATTCTAGGAGCATGATGAGCATCATGTCCGAGAGGCGCAGTAGGAGGCATAGTATTGCAGGGTCATCAGTGCGCGACTATGAGAGCTTGACAAGCTCTCCTGCAGTTCCTAGCTACATGGCGCCTACAAAATCAGCACGTGCAAGGTCTCGGTTGCAGAGCACATGCAACGATAATAATCTGGTGGTTATCGAAGGCCTTGATAAGGTTTCTGCAGTCTCTTCGGCTAAGAAGAAGCTGTCATTTCCCGGAGGGTCAGCGGCCCTGAGGCGGCATTCAGGCCCACCCAAGGTTGACATGGCCTCGGTGACAGAAAGTGTGAATTGAGAACATTGGAGGAAGCAAGTACCAGTATATCTCAAGCATTCATAAACAACACAGGAATTGTTATTTAAATTGGTTCGGAGCTTAATGCTTTGGAGAGAGGGGGTGGGGGGGTATTCGTTTGTTGATTTGTATTCATCACTTAGTTTGTTACTTTTCAGTACATATGGGAACTTGACTGAATTCTTTTACTGCAAGGGAATACTGGTTATTGGTTCTATAATTAAAGTTAGTAATATATGTGTAATGTAATTTTTCGTGACGGAAACTATTATGATTATAAGTTATTATTGTTACATGTGAATGCCCCAAAACTGGCATTTGCATTTCGGATTATTGTTACATGTGAATGCCCCATAAGCTACAAAATTGAGTGTGATACCCCAAATGTTCCAAATACTCAAATTTGGTTGGGGAAGAGATCATTGAAGTTGTAAAATTAATGAAGAATTAGTCTCTTTTTTTTTTTTTGGTTAAATGATTTATTAAATAAATTGATAATAAATATGCTGGCCATCCCGGGCCTGGGCTGTGCAGGAGTTGGATCTGGGATATCCTGCCATCGGTCACATTGTATTCAGGTCGCATTGTATTCGATGTTGAGTTTGGAAACTACGGGTCAATGGCCGTCCACCTAAAGCTACTTTTAAGCTTGAAGTTGTTTGGCATAAGATATCAATTGTAAGCTACTTTTATACTCAATTTAAGTTTTTGATTTTATTTAAGAATAAAATATAAGTTATCAAATTACAAAAAAAATATTCATATTACTAATAAATGAAATATTTAGAATAACCTAGAAAATTCGTAAAAAGAAAAAAAAAATTGAACTGTACGTAAAAGAAGCATCACTTTATGGTACTGGCCCCCGCAAAATTATTCGAGCATCAGAAAATTGTTAGACGAGGAAGGGGAAAGGGAAGGGGGAAAATTTTTGTTTTTAGGGTTTGATATGTGGGAAGGACCAAAAAAAAGAGAAAAGGTAAAAAAGAAGAGAAAAGGAGAACCCAAAAGTTGCTCTTGAGAGCTTTTTTTTGAAACTCATTTTCTTCATTAAAAATAAGCTACTTCTCATTCTGTAGAGCTTTTCAAAATATGCGTTTAGCACAGCTTCTTCTAAAGGAGAAGAGAATCTAATTTTAAGCTGGGCCAAACGCTACCCTAAACCTTTGATCAGCAGCTTATGCTGTAGGAGAAAAGGATTATGCACAGCTCCAGTAGTAGAGTTAGGGTTGAAAAACGGGTCGAAGGGGATTTCTAGCCAGGTATTTATTTGATATTCTCGACTTTCAGTGGCAAATGTCGCAATGTGCTGACTCAAGAAGCTAGTAAAGATTAAAAAAAACTGAGGATTCAGTGTAATTGAACTGAAGACAATTGTAATCTGTAGAATCAACAACAACAACAACAAAAAAGAAAAAGGGTATGTTATTATATCTTGTAACCGAACTGAGGCGTTATCATGTCCGGGTTAATTCAGAGATAAACTAAAATTCATCATGAATTACTGCCTCAGGATGACAAGTGGAGACACTCTCGGCATAACACAAATAGTAAACCACAATCATTCTTAAGCTTAAATTTAACTTAAAAATAAACAAAATTATTTGTACAAAAACATAATATGCAGTGACCACTCGGCTCCTGTTTAGCAATCTGTAATTACCTGTGGCTTGAATCTAGACTCCTTTTCCAACAGCAGAGATAAGTAATTATATCAGTCAATTTTTGAATAAATAGTTGCTTTTGAGACTCGAAATTATCCGATGAACAGCAGATTCTCCCTTCATGTCCTGCTTAGATAATGGGGTTGGTAGTCATTGGACACACAGTATTGAAGTTACAGAAATTACACTTCCAAGTTTCATTCTTGGTGACATAACTAGCTTCTCTCTCTCCCGACCAAAACTCGAGGCCTTCATCAATCTGATTCCTAAACCAGATATCATCATACGCAAACTGATACTCTTCTAATAGAGAAGAGTCTGACTGCAGTTCGTATCTGCATTCAAGAGTGTTAGATGTTTTCAATCAGCTGAAGCTCTGTTACGTCTTTGCTTTTGAAGAACCAAAAAATTATGTTATGGACACTAAAAGCATTTA
Organism: Hemerocallis citrina; assembly: GCA_017893485.1. Lineage (NCBI taxonomy): Eukaryota > Viridiplantae > Streptophyta > Magnoliopsida > Asparagales > Asphodelaceae > Hemerocallis > Hemerocallis citrina. Next base: position 271,612 of record JACEHZ010000304.1, read on the forward strand.
GACAGAAAGATTGTTGTATGGTAAAAGTTTTTAGACCAAATAAAATGTTCAAAACTAGGGAATTCCCCCTTTTACCTAGCCATGGCTCAATTGCTGCTTCTAGCCTTTTAAAGTTTTTTTAACCCCTCAGGAAAATTTCAAGTTAAAAACAAAATCTCTCTTCACAAGACTCTCGTATAGCACTTTTTATTCATAGAAACATTAAGCTTAACCTAGAAAAATTTAACATGATGAATTTAATTTTTGAAAGATGCAGATCTTTTACCTTAAGATGAGCTCGTTGTGAGATGGAGACATAAAGTGGCAGGCATCTTTAAAATATGTCACCACGTCTTCAAATGTCTGGAAACACAGAGAATGGAATGAGGAAAGTGAAAACACATAGAATAGAATGAGATGTAATAAAAAATATCCTCATTTTTGCATAAACCAAAGACTAAGAACTCCAAAAGGATTGAAATAAACAAATTAGGGAGATCTAAATACCTCTGCATGAAGGCCTAATGAAGAAGTATACTGTTTGATGTCATCTGATAAATTATATAGGGGATTCAATTTGAAATGTTCGAAGAAGTCATTAGTGGGAAAATTTCCAGCAACTAAACCATCCCATAAGTACTTATAGCACATAAGCTGAAGCCTGTAAATATAAATGACAAAAAAAATCTACAAAATAACTGTGATTTCATAAAAATATAAAGTACAAAAAATATGAGGTACTAAATTATTGAAGCTCATGCTTATAAAAAGAAAGTTAGCATGCAAGTTAGCTGCTGTTCCAAACGAGCATATACATTAGTAGTGTAGAACGTTCAGAGCATAAGCTATCAAATAGGCATTTGTAAAAGAATAATATCAAGAAAAAGGATACCATACCTTGCATTTCTCTTTTGTGCTTCAGAAGGAAGTGTCGACCTATAACGAGTTTTTGTGTCAACCAGAATTGGGTTTAGACTAGTTTCATTTAAAGGCATCCGAAGTTCATCGATCACCCCAACTATCCATGTATTTCCCCAAACTCCTATTCTGATAAAAAATATAAAGTTCAGATCAACATAAAAGATTTAGTTATATCAATGTCAGATATAATAGAAGCAAAATCTCAAAATAAAATAAAATAAAATAAAAATAAAAATAGAAGCAAGATATAGAAGATTTAGTTTAGATGAGATATGCACATTGATTGATGTCAAAATTTATAGTTACATATATTTTATCAATGTCTAACATAATATTAAGCCAATCCATAGAGAAAAATTGAAAATAACACTTGAGGGAAAGAAGAAAAAGCTGAAGTTGATGAGGATGGACGGTTGAGGCATTTGTGATAAGGTGACAGGTTCAGACTTATTTTGTGTCTACATAATATTTATGCCCATCTTTCTTTATCAAACAAAATGTACATATTCGTATCCAATACCTCATAATTCAAACATCTTGATTATAACAATGTGAGAGGATATGACCATGTGGAGAACTGGCTGTGTGGCTCCACATGCAGTGCACGTGCTAAATAACGAGCAGGTTTGGTGCACAAGATTTAAATCACTTCTACTTCTATACAACATTGGATGTTCGTGACCTCTCCGGTGGAAATATGAATATATTATGCATTAATGGAATAAAAGAGGTTCTTAAGAGCATCTATAGTCGTTTGAACCCAAAATTTGGGTATTCGGCATTTGGAAATAGGAATTTTGGGTTCTTGTTGTAGTCGTTTGAACCCAAAATTTGGTTATTTTTTATAAAAATGAGACGGATGATAGATGTAGTTTCGTGCAGTTTAATTTTTTTAATAATAAATTTAATATACTCTCGGGCGGGGGATGATTTTGTGTCCTACGAAATTGTGGGCTAAATATGCATTTGACGAAATTTGTTATTTCATCCGACACATTTTTTAAAAAAATGTACGCATATGTACGCATAATGCCTCATTCCATCTCAGCCCTTGAACCGAAAATTCACACCAATCTCAAAGCTAATACGTACTCATAACAATTCTTATAGGCTTAATTCCATAGAACACACCCTTCAACTTTTGACACAAAAATTAACGGACGGGAGATCAAACTCCATCTGATTTTTTTTAAGAAAAAAATGTAGGGACGGGAGATCCAATCCCGTCTGATATATTTTTAAAATAGAAAATTTTTGTGACGAGATTTCAAATCTTGTCCGATATATTTAAAATAAAATAAATTTAGGGACGAGATTTCAAATCTCGTCCGATATATTTTTAATTTTTTTTTGGCGGGACAAGATTTCAAATATCGTCCGATAAGATTTATGGGTAAAATTTTGAACGGACGAATATTCATGTTTCAGATGCTATATTTTGGCAATTCCTATATCTTTCCCAAAATGTTTCAGATGCTATATTTTGGCAATTCCTATATCTTTCCCAAATATGGCAGACTAGTGTTCCTCTCAAACCCAAACCCAACAACTGCGGGACGTTTTTTGCCAAAATTTTCAAAATTTGGGTATATAGCCGACGCTACAGATGCTCTAATAGCTAAAAGTAGAAATGAACCATATTTGTGTTGCAGAAGTGAAACAGATGAGTAATATATGTCATATTTTGCAATTTGCAAGTGCCACAGTAGCACGATGGTAAAGCCTGTTACAACTGAACAAGAGGTCCAGGGTTCCGCTTGCATCAGGTTACGCATCTTCATAAAAAAAAATAACAAAAAAACAATGTCATATCTCTAATACTTTAACACCCTTTCATTTTCTCCCAGACTTGATCAGCTATTTGAGAGGAAATTCTTGAAAACATTTGAAATAAAATAGTTTATCAATCACGAATAATCCATGAGTTGCATGATACTTAGCTAAAAGGATCAACTAACTTACACCGGAAGTTCACGAGTAAGCCCTTCAAATAACAACTGGTGTGCACCAAGTATAAAATTGGAAAGTCTGACTGCCCAAGATTCTTCAATAGAGTCAGTACGAATTTCAACTCTTTCCAGAACCTGTTTTTAAGTTAGATGTATTAAAACCGTTTCTAGAGACCAATAAACCGAATATCATGTTCTTGAACTACTACAACATAAAATAAACAGAGAGTAGCTAATACTTATGAAACAAAGTTCATGTACAAAACACATACAACAGACAATCTTGGGTAAAAAGAAAAAAAGAAACATCAAAAGTAACCAGACCTAATACAAGATAATGATAGAATGATGTACATCAGTAAGTGTATATATAAACACAAATAGTAACAGAGATATTCAAATAAACTAAACCAGAACAGATAATTTAAAGATGCTTTTAAATTTTAATTCATTTACAAATATTTAAGAAATTATGATGTGATATCGCCAACAAGTGAAATCTTCCAAGCTACCTGCATTCAGATTATGGTAAAAAGAATGCAACCGACACCGGTCTGCCTTAAAATAAGTCCAACTCGTATAACCAGTTCACATAACAAGCATCTCGCTGTTAAAAAGTTAATTTTTCATTTTACAGAACAACTGAGGTCTAAAGAACTAAAAACTAATGATTTCTTACCTCCTTTTCCAATTCTGCATGACGATTGGAGCCTGCTTCCATTGCTGCAGTCTTTCTCGGTTTTCCATGGAACAGGACAAATTCCGTTTGCTTTTCACACCATTCCTGATGTCAATAAAATCATCTGTAAGATCACAATAGCATTGAAGATAGTAAGTTGTAGACACTGCAGAAAAAAAAAGAATTTCCCTTGGTTACAAAATAAAATAATGTTAGATGCAGTTGTCGACAATGAACAATAATTGTAAGGAAAATGGAAATTGAGTAATTACTATGGCATGATTTCACGTGAGATAAAGCTAGAAGCAAATGTCACCGCTACTAATATTTAGATGGATCATAAACCATGCAAAAAATAAAAAGGATCACAAAAGCCTGCCATGAAAGATAATAATGAAAGAAAATTGGAAATAATCAACACAATTTCACTTAAGAGCCAGAAGCAAATTGAAGTGCTATTAGAATTCAGAAAAAAACATGTAAACAAAGGAACACTACTGCAGAAGTGCTCTCTCTCTCTAGACAGTGTCAGTATGTTAGTTCAAAAGTGAGCATTTTTGTTGGAGAAAAACAAATGACGCTACTCGAGACAGTTTTAGTACATTTTGTTGGAGAAGTTCAAAGTACACTAGTCACTACTCTCTCTGTAGACATTGTTAGTACGTTAGTTAGAAAATGACGATTTTCGTTGGAGAAAGACAAACTACATAGTCAGTAGACAGTATCAGTATGGTAGTTGTGATCTTTCTGTTGGAGAAATTCAAAGTAAAGACACTAACACACATCCATACCGGCGATCTACGAAGATTCTCCAAGTTGAATTCAATGCCAGTAAAACAAGCACCACCTAATCATGCCAAATAGACAGTATTAAATTCAAATTACACTATTAAATAGAAGATCTTCCTCCACAATTTGAAACAAAGAATACTGCTTGTCTGGTGAGTACCCCACTCAACAAAAAGGTCACAAAAAAATGTATTAATACGTAGATCCCCAATATAATGCGTGTGTGTGGTTTCTCTCTCTGCAACAAATAAGTCAAATTCGTAGATCCCCAGTTTGAATGTGCTCTCTCTCTCTCTCTCTCTCTCTCTCTCTCTCTCTCTGTTTGAAACAAAGTATGTTGTGGTTCTGCGAGTCTTGAAGAGTTGCTTGAAATTAAGTACTTCCGCAATTTTGACCTAACATCGTCTACCTAAAGATAAATCTATTAGCCTGGCCACAGGTTATCCTAATAGACACTCATGCCAAACCCCAATTTATGTAAAGGTTTGATTACCACTTTTTATGAAGAGATTGTTTAAGGTGAAAAAGGTTCTATTAGAATTGTTAGAGCTTTCAAAGATCCATCGTCACAATCTTAGACCAATATGATTGTTCGTTTAGACATATGTCCTTGTTTGTCATTTCCACGCTTTTAACATATGATTATGCCATTAGTCATATACAATCTACTTACAATGAAAATATAAAAAAATATTGAAATCCAAATCATATATTTTCTCTTTACTAAAGTAAACGCAGACACATCATTCTGCAAGCAAAGATGATAAACCTTAGAAGCACAGACACAAACATGCCGACATGAAAACCATGCTACACGACACACTGGCATAGAGAAAATCAATATTAACTACACTAAAACAACTAGTTTAATTTGTGTGTTCAACCAAGTGTTCAACATGACATAACTATCAAAAAGAAATGTTGGTGCTTTACCATCTCCACCAAAAATGATCCCCATGGGTGTTTGGTATATGAAATGTGCAAGGAATCCCCCATTCCCTTGTGGATTACTAAGTTTGATAAGACGGACATAGGTTTGGAAGGAATGTTGAATTCTCATGGGAATCAAAATTCTTTGTTAGGGCGGGTCTGTGAATAAATAAATACAACAATGGAGGATTTCCAGGAATGCATTGTATCATACCAAACGCAGTCAGGGAATCCTGATTCTCACCCACACATTCCTGAGAAATCCTTCAATCCGTCTACCAAATACCCCCAATGAGTCTTGCCCCTTGGGAACGGACAATGAAGCCTAATCCCAACACAATGCAAAAAAGTACTAGCCCATACACCAATAAATTGCTTGCTAGCCTACATGCCTACGACTTTGTTAGATATTATAGTCCCACATTGGCTAGTTGGCTAGTTCGGTATTCGGTTCCTCCTATATATGGGAGATATTGTACTTAGTTATTTCTTAATTCAATAATCAGTATTTGGTACGATGCCTTATGAGCCTCTTTATCACTCACCTCTCGACTACAGTATGCTCCTACTTTTGGGTGCACCTGTTACGTTCTTCTCCCTCCTACTGAGCGCACGAAACTCTCCGCTCGTGCTGCTAAGTGCGTTCACTTAGGTCTCAGTCCCGAACACAAAGGATATCGTTGTTTTGATCCATCAGCGGCTCGTATCCGCATTTCTCGACATGTATCCTTTGTGAAAGACTCTCCTTACTACCTGACTCCCCCCGAGGATGCTAGATTTCTCGATTCCCCAGTTGTTGCTAGCTCCTCGACTTCATCTTCTCACATTCCCTTTGATCCCACTCCTCTGGCACCATTCACATCTCTTGCAGTCCTTACACCTGTTGTTCCCCTTACTGAAACACCACCTGTATCTCCACAGCTGCCAGCTCCCACCCCACCTACTTCCCCACCGACACATGCACCCCCACACCCTGTTAGTCCACCACCGCTTCGTCAGTCTACACGTTCCACTTCTGGTATTTCTCTAGCACGTTATACACCTGATGCTACTGGTCCTTCTCACCAGTTTGATTTTGCCACCCTAGCTTCCTACCCACCACAGTTTCATGCATATCTCACTGCTATACACTCTACACGTGAGCCCAGAACCTATCAGGACGCAATTCAATATCCCGAGTGGAGGAAAGCTATTGCAGAGGAATTCAGTGCATTTGATCAGACTGGCACTTGGGATATCGTTCCTCTGCCAGAGGGCATTCAGCCTATTAGCTGCAAGTGGATCTTCAAGGTCAAATATCAACCTGATGGATCTATTGAGTGGCACAAGGCTCGTCTAGTAGCCTGAGAATTTACTTAGGAGCATGACATTGATTATGATGAAACATTTGCTCCCGTTGCACAGATGACTACTGTTCGCACTCTTCTTGCTGTTACGGCCATTAGTCAGTGGCCATTATACCAGATAGACGTGAAGAATGCTTTTCTTCATGGCACTTATCTGAGGTTGTTTGTATGGATCCTCTTCCTGGCCTCCCTACTCTTCGTCATGTTTGTCGACTGCGTCGGGCTATATATGGTTTGAAGCAGACCCCTTGAGCCTGGTTTGAGTGTTTTCACCTTGTCATCACCAAGGCTGGTTTTAGTCAGAGTTCCTGGGACCATTCTATGTTTATGCGGTCATCACTGCAGACGATAGTACTCCTATTACTCTATGTTGATGATATGATCATTACTGGGGATGACTCCGCAGGCATTACATCCACCCAGAAATACCTTCACCAGCAGTTCCATATGAAAGACCTTGGCAGACTACATTATTTTCTGGGTCTAGAGATTGCTCATGGATCTCGGGGATACTCATTTCTCAACAAAAATACACATCAGATATTATCTCCACTGCATGTCTCTCTGACAGTCGCTCAGCTGATACCCCCTTAGAGCATCTGTAGTCGTTTGCTATATATCGATAATATCGATATTTGGGTTAAAAATCAGCTGCAGTCGTTTGCTATATATCGATATTATCGATAAATCGCTAAAGTAGATTGCTATAAATGAGAATCGATATAGCATTTATCGATATCTAGGGACGGCGTTCGAAGAGCCGTCCCACTAAAAAAAATTATTATTATAAGCGTCGGACGGCACTTCAAGTGCCGTCCGTTTGAAAAAATTATAATTTAGCTGATAAAAGCCTTTTTTCCCGGATGGCACTTGATGTGCCGTCCGTCAACCTTTAATAAACTGCTGCTAAGTAAAGATAATTAGGGTCGATATGTAATTATTAGCTACTATTAAGTATAGATAGTATAGATATGTAATTATTTAAGTATAGCTATTAAGTGATGTTAACAGGTGCTAGTGTCGGATGGCACTCCATGTGCCATCCTAGACATGGGTTGACATTTTTTTTTTCCAAAACATTTTCCTTTTTTTTTAAGTGTGAGTTATTAAGTGTGAGTTGGATTCCGCTGCAGTTTTTTTTATTTTTTATTTTTTTTAAACGGACGACACTTCATGTGCCGTCCGACGATTCCGCACCAAATTTTGCTTTTTCGCCTCTCCGACGGCTCATCAAATGCCGTCGTTTAATATTAAATGATTGATTGCTATAATATAGCTTTCGACGAGTGCAACGAAATCCAAATTTCTATTGCTATATATCAATATATGGATAATTTTAACTTTAACGACTACAGATGCTCTTAGAGCTTCATGTGAAGCTTCATCCCACTGATGGTGAGCTCCTTCCTGATCCCACTAGATACAGACAGATTGTTGGACAGCTTGTATACTTATGAATGACCAGACCCGATATTGCTCACGCAGTCAGTGTTGTCAGTCAGTTTGTTTCCGCTCCTACATCAGTTCACTACAGTGCTCTTCTTCGGATTCGTAGATATCTTCGGGGCACTATTACTCGCTCATTATTCATGTTTGCTATATCCAAACTAGAGCTAAGTACATATTCTGATTCAAATTGGGCAGGTGATCCTACTACCAGACGGTCTACTACAGGTTTCTGTCTATTTCTTGGTGATTCGCTGATCTCATGGCGAAGTAAGAAACAGGCAGTTGTCGCATGTTCTTCGACCGAAGCTGAGTACAGAGCAATGGCAGTTACTACTAGAGAGGTTGTTCATGTTCGTTGGCTGTTATTAGATCTGAGTGTCACTCTTTCAGCAGCTACTCCTCTTTATTGTGATAACCGGAGTGCACTACACATTGCAAGCAACCTGATCTTCCATGAGCGAACGAAGCATATAGAGATTGATTGTCATGTTTGTGAGTGCTTAGAAGCAGGGACCATCTCACTTCATTCTATTACCTCGTCACAGTAGACGGCAGACTTCTTCACCAAATCTCATACTGTTCAGAGATTTCAATATTTAGTGGGTAAACTCAAATTGTTTGACCCACTGTGAGTTTGAGAAGGGGTGTTATATATTATAGTCCCACATTGGCTAGTTGGCTAGTTCGGTATTTAGTTCTTCCAATATATAGAAGATATTGTACTCAGTTATTTCTTAATTCAATAATCAGTATTGTTTTCATCTCTCTGATTTATCTTAATAGGCTTATACACCTATCCCACATAAGCCACTAGGCCTAAGTGTGAACAAATTATGCACGCCGGGAACTTGATAATCAAAATGTATTAGTCCACACCACCCGATGTTCGTGCTCTGTGTTGCTGCTGATTTTGGTGTGGGAGACAACAGGTTATTTGTGGATTCTTTTGGAAACAAATAAAGGCAAACATGTTGACTTTCTGCCGGTGTTAACTGTTTCTCGCCGCTGCCATTAACCTGCAAAAAATTCAAAACACCGGGATGGATCCCGACGACGAACCCTCCGATGCTCAAGTCAGTAATCAGGAAGATAATGAAAAAGCGTTTGTGGAAAAAATATTGATTACCTTTCTTATGGTGAGGTGAGGGTTATTCATAGTTGCCTTTAGAGACAGTTTAAAGATAATCCTATATCTCGATGTCCCGGTGTTTTTGGATAAGGAAGAGAGTTTAACTTGTTTCAGGATAAGAGATGCGGTTTAAACTGCTTCTTATAAATAACCGCGAATTTGAATTACTCTCTAAACATCCTAGGTTGGTCTGTGGCGGGCTGCCACCCATACCCAATAGGATAGATCCGTTTTTGGGTTAATGGGCTTTGAAGAAAGACCCAGTTCCCATTTCGGACCCATTTGTGGTGAAAATTACCATTTTAGTCTTGAGAGCTTTGCTATATTAATCGTATTTTTAGTCATATAACTCTGCAATATATAATTATTACACCTCCTTGCCGTTTCCTTTGTTTAAATAATTTTCTTCTCTAAAAAAATATGTTGATAAAATTATGCAAAAAACAAGAAAGTGTTAGGAAACTAGGAGAATTCATCCTTAAAATTAGCCGTTAAAGGGAGGGAACCCAAGTTTATAACTACCCAACATTAGTTCACCATGTAATCGATGTGGGACTAAATTTGGATCATAACAAAAGTTTGGGGGGCTTAATCGAAAAATAAAGAAAACAAAGAAATAATTACTAATTAGGTACCGCAGCAGTGATGTCGGTGACAGTGAGAGCCCTCCGAGCCCTAAATCTGTGAAGAAGAGATCTTGAACGGGGAGAGGACGGGACCGCATCGCCGGAAAACTCATCCTCGATGTCTTTGAGATTCGGGCAGGACTGACGTGGCGGTGACGAACAGAGGGAGAGAACGGCGGAGCGAGAGGGAGAGGCAGCAATCGTAGTGAGGAAAGAGGAAGGGGAGGATGAAGAAGAGGATAACGGCATTGGGGGAACTGAAGCAAGGGCGGCTTCGAGAAATGCCATTTCCTCTTCGCTCACAATCTCAACTGGGATCTTATCATTGTTACTGGCCATGGCATTGGCACTCTCATTTCATCTCATCTCAGGTGTCTTTTTCTTCTTCTTCATTCACTCTTTTTGTAGTAGTTGTTGTTGTTGAGTTTTGGACGGCTAAAGGTGCGGCGGGGGAAGAAGGTCTGAACTGAGTTTTAGAGGATGACTAGGGGATCTTATTTGGGCCGGGAAGACATCCATCATCCATGATATACCCACGGAATCTATCTCCATATTGGTTAAAGGTTTTTCTCTATTTTTTTTTTTAAATAAAAAAAAACAGAGCATAATAAGTAGGGAAATCATCTCACTTTTTTCTATCCAAAATTTGAATTAGAATTATATTCCTTAATCAAATCTTAAACATCATATATTATTACTAGTAGTTTACACGTGCGTTGCACGTTTTAATAAATATAGTTTTTTAAAATAAAATTTAGATGTAGTTTTGATTTGAACCTAAAACCTCCTTTATAATAATTATGCACAAGTGTTACACGGGTTGGTAGAATGACAAAACATTTACAAATGACACTATGGCCTTCTCCCATTATAATATTAGAGATATGCATGTTATTAGATGAATTTGTCAAAAAAAAAAATCCTTATTTTCTCTTTAAAAAAAATTATGTTCAATATTGTACGAATTATATTACATATCTATATAATAAAACACAAAGAAAGCTATCAAGTGGCTCTCCTTCAACCCCAAAAAATTCAAAGGCCTAGATCTAATTTTACAAAACATATTCCCCCCCGCCCCCCCCCCCCCCCCCCCCCCTCCCCCCTCCCCCAAAACTCAAATTCAAATCTCCCACCCAAAACAACTCCTATATTTATTTATTTATTTATTTATTTTGTCTCTCTTCCTCTCTCTTCTATTCAAAAAATTAAGAAAATACAAATAAAAAAAAAATTAAAAACTAAAAAAAATTATAAAATTAAAAACTTTAAAACTAATTTTTAAAAAAAATCAAAAAAATCATATAATATGTTTTTTGCTCTATGTTAGTTACTTAAATTAATTTGCTGGACCTCCAAAACTATTTTATATGATTAAATAAGGTGCACCGTTCTGAAGACGTGCAGTAGGCACGTGTCAACGGGCAAACCTAGTATATATATATAATAAAACACAAAGAAAGCTATCAAGTGGCTCACCTTCAATCCCCTCAAAATCAAAGGCCTAGATCTAACCTCACAAAACACATTTTTCCTCCTAAAATTTCAAACCCTAAAACCAAAATTTTCCCCCAAAACTAAAAAACTCATTACTTTATTACTATCTATCTCTTCTCTCCACTTTTTCATATTTTTCTCTTCTCTCTCTCTCTACCTCTCTCTCCCATTATTTCTTTATTTACTTAGAAATTTAGATTTTAAGATTTCAGGTTTATAAATTTTCAAATTTTTTATGTTTTTTGTATTGCACGTGTCATATTGAAAATAGCAAATATGTCTTCAACGGTTAAATTTCATCATTTTCTCCACTTAAAGTTCTAAGACTTTAGATTTTACACCCCCATTTATAATTATTTTTCAACATATACTAATGGAAACGTGGACTTTTATTTACAACTAATTATTGTCATACTATTCAAACTTGAGCTACATAATTGTTGTTTTATTGTTTACAGGGGTTTTCGTGTTTTGTATCATTCTGAAGACGTGCCGTAGGCACGTGCCCACGGGCAAATCTAGTCTATCTCTACTACTATAATGGGAGAACCCCTTAGTCAGTAACCGCGTCAGTAACCCAACCCGTGCAACGCACGGATTGGGTTACTTTGGTAAATATTTTCGAAAGTGGACCTGTTTGGTAAATATTTTCGAAAGGTGGATCAGTTTAAAAATTATTTTCTTTTTAATTATGGACTGACTTGGGACAATATTTTCGAACGTAGACCTGTTTTGTAAATATTTTCAAAAGTGGATCGGTTTGGAAATTATTTTCTTCTTACCCTTTTCATGATCCTTCAATTTTTTCCACGTGCACGTGTGCACGTGTATAATACTAGTATAATAAAACACAAAGAAAGCTATCAAGTTGCTCTCCTTCAATCCCCCAAAAATCAAAGGTCCCGATCTAACCTCACAAAACATATTTTTCCTCCAAAAATTTCCCCCCAAAACTCAAATTCAAATCGCCCACCCAAAACAATTCCTATATTGATTTTAAAAAAAATTTTCTCTCTCTCTCTCTCCCTCTTCTATTCAAAATAAAAATTTCAAAAAATTTTACAAAATAAAAAAATAAAAAAATAAATATTTCAAAAACTTTAAAAATAATTCAAAAAAATAAAAAAATCATATAATATGTTTTTTACTGGACCCCAAAAGTTTCCCATATAATATGTTTGCTAATTCAATTAATTTGCTGGATCTCCAAAACTATTTTATATGATCAAATAAGGTGCACCGTTCCGAAGACGTGTCGTAGGCACGTGTCAACTGGCAAACCTAGGGATGGCATCGGGGCCGGGCCGGCCCGGCCCCCCTATTATTCGGTCCAGCCCCTGAACCGCCCCCCCTATTGGTGGGCCAGGTCCGGTCCCAAAAAATGGGGGTTCAGCCCGGTCTAGCCCGGCCCGCTAGTGAACCGGGACCGGTTGAACCGGCCCGTGCGGTCCGGGTCGGGCCGGGCCTACCGTTGTGGTTTTTTTTTTTTTTTTTTTTTTTCAGAAAATTAAAAAAAAAAATTAAATTACCAAAATACCCCCCAACGGATTTAAAACGGCTAGTTTTGGGGGGGTACTTTAGGAAATCAAAAAAATTACATTTCCTATAAATACAACACCATTCCTTTCATTTCTCTTCACCAATTCACTCAACTATCTTTCTCTCTACTATTCTTTCAACAATCTTTCAAGGGATCAAGTTCAAGTTTGAAGGAGGGCAATCAACAACAATCAAAGTGATCAACTCATTCAACAACAACAACTCAAGTCTCATTTTTCTCTACAACAACAACTCAAGTCTCATCTTTCTCTACAACAACAACTCAAATCTCAACTTTCTTACGGTATTTTAGTGTAATTTTAATTTGTAGAATTACCATATCATACTACTTCTTTTAGTTCTTTATTGTCATATAATTTGTGTTTTCTTGATCTTCTTTCTCTCAATTTTTTTAGATTTTCTTTTTAATTTTGGTAAAGTGGCATAAGAAACATACACTACTCATTTTAGTATAATTTTAAATTTTAGAACTAACATAGCATAATACTTCTTTATTGTCATATAATTTGTGTTTTCTTGATCTTCTTTCTCTCAATTTTTTTAGATTTTATTTTTCATTTTGGTAAAGTGGTAATAGAAACATACACCACTCACTCACTACTTTAATTTTATTTATTCAAAGTTAAATGGCCTCTAATCGATCACGCAGTGGTGGTAGGCATAGTAGTCAAGAATCTACTAGTCATCACCTTCCTTCCATTCCTAACCAATATATAGATAGTGAAGACACATTTGTTAATTATGATAGTTTTCCCGATTTGAATGAAACACATTCAAATCCTATAGAAATAGAAGATAATGTAGAACCACAACAATCGGAACAAGGTCCTTCTCTAAACTCAAGGAAAACTAGAGGGACTACTTCGGAAGTACACAATTTTTTCAATTTTGTCCCTTCACAAAATGATAAGAGTGTAGGACTTAAAATATGTAAGAAGTGTCAAACCCCGTATAAGTTTAAAGTAGGATCGGGCTCGGGTACACTACAACGTCACTTAAACAAATGTCAACCACAATTTTCGAAAGATCATCTCACACAACTAAAAATACATCCTAAAACCGGTCAAGTAGATAGTAGTACATATGATCACGATCACGTTCGTAAGGGAATCGCGAAATTGGTAATTAGGGGTGAATTGCCATATTCGTTTGGTGAACAAAAATATGTAGAGGATTTTGTACAAGACACCTTCACCCCCCACTTTAAAAAAATTGCTAGAAATGTTGTTAAGGGTGATTGTAAATTAGTTTACAACGAGATGAAGGATTTTTTGATAGCAACACTAAAATCACTAAACACTCGAGTTTCATTGACATCGGATGGATGGGTAGGAGTAAACGGGGTTCCAATGATGTGTATAACATGTCATTGGATAGATTCGGATTGGTTACTTCAAAAGAGAATAATTTCTTTTGGATATGTTAGGTACCCACATAAGGGTGAAATTATAGCCGAACACATTATGGAAGCATGCAATAATTTTTATATTTATGATAAAGTGTTGGCTATTGGTTTTGATAATGCATCCAATAACACTAAGGCAATTGAGAGTTTAAAAATCACTTTAGATCCTGTGGAACCCGAAATTTTTCATGTTAGGTGTGCTTGCCACATTTTAAATCTTTGTGTGCAAGATGCACTAAAATATGGAAACGATAAACTAGAAGCTATGAGAGATTGTGTCCATTATATTACATTGAGTGGTCCAATTTATCAAGCTTTTCATGATTGGTGTAAACTTAGGGGCATTGTATGTAGACGTTTTCCTAGAGATGTACGACATCGTTGGAATTCAACCTTTGAATTATTAGGTGTTGTTCTTCATTATCGTTATAGTCTTAGAGATTTTTGTGTCGCAATGGGTATGCAAAATTGTATGTTAGATGATGATTTTTGGTTTTTTGCCGATAGTTTATATAAATTTTTACAACCTTTTAACGATGCAACTTTGCAATTTTCGAAAACATATACATCTACATCTAGTGGTATTTTACTTGAAATTGTGACTATGATGACAACAATTAAGGATTTACAAAATGACCCTTTTATTGGAGATATGGTTAATGCGGCATATGTTAAGTTTTTGAAATATTTTCATCCAATTCCCATGTTATATTGTTTAGCTAGTGTAATGAATCCTATGATTAGATTAGAAGGTACAAAAAATTTAATAGATATTTTCTACACTTATGCCCCACACGATGCAATACTAGATTTTGATCATATTGCTTTTACTCATAAATTTGAGAATGTTTTGACTAGGTTATATGATTCTTATGATAGGATTTATTCAGCTAACACTACTCAAACACAAACACAAAGTATTCAATCTTCTTCTTCTTCTTCCTCCACATTAGCAAAGGGAAAGAGTCAAGCTAGTCTAGGTATTTTAAATCTTATTAAATCGAAAAAGGCTAGGACCAATTCTCCAAATGAGCTGAATTGGTATAATGCACAAAGTGCAGTTGAAGATGTAGAAGATGTCTTACAATATTGGAAGACTAATGAAGCAATTTTTAATATTCTTTCCCGTATGGCTAAAGACCTGCTAACAACACCGGTGTCAACTGTTGCATCGGAAAGTGCTTTTCTAATGGTGGCAGGATAATGAGCCCGAGCAGGAACCGATTGACAGCAAAAAATTTGGAGATGCTAGTGTGCGCCGAAGATTGGATGAAAGCGAAAGAGAGGACCCAAGACTTACTTGAAGCACAAACTGGAGGTGGATCCACAAGCAGCGATGAATGAACTATTAAATTTAGTTAATTTACTTTAAATTGTTGTTCAATTAGTTGTAATTAATGGGAAAATTTAGAGTGATGAGATTCTATATTAGGTTAAGTTGAAGTGCACGACAGTAGTCCACTGCCTTCTCTTCAATCTAAGTAGAGGCCATCTCGATCTTTAAATTCAAGTAATTCCCTTGATTTGTAATTTTATGATTTCTATGAATTTTATTAGACAAATTTGTATGAATTTTATTCATGTACTTAGTTTTATTGTAGAAGTTCAAATTTATTTAACCATGTACTTTATTTATTCGTGTACTTCAATTAATTTTTTTTTGGATGAAGATGTAATTCAATTATTTATGAAATTTAACTTTTTGAAATTGTTATACAATTGCAAAATCATACACTTCTTATACAATTACAAATTTATGCACTTCAATCTATAATGGGTAAAAAAAAAAAGAATTACAAGGGCCAGGCCCGGCCCGGCCCGCGAACCGGCCCGGCCCGGCCCCCCCACTAAGGGTTAGGGGCCAGGTCCGGGCCAGGGTTCTTCACCGCCAGCCCGGCCCGGCCCGGCCCCCGATTCGAGGAGCCCGGCCCGGGTAAGCCCGGGACCGGTCAAAACCCGGTCAAACCCGGCCCGGCCCGGCCCGAACGGCCCGAATGCCATCCCTAGGCAAACCTAGTTATATTATATTATGTAAGTTTGTATAATATTGCACAAGGATACACTAGTTGAGATTTTATGAGGGGATAATTTTCGCCAAACCATAACCAAGTTTCACCAATTTCAGAAAAATTTGGCCTTAAAGTTGTCGAATTTAATTTATGGTCATCCAAAGCAGTTCACAGCTTATGCTTTAACGACATCAAGTTTAGCTTAAATTGATCCTTATACCTTCTCATTTTATCTGAGTAGTCCCCCTTTCTCTCTCTTCCAACTTATTTTTTACTTATTTTTAATTATTAAAATAACCTCTCCAAAACACAACTCCATGGTCTCCACCCTTTTTATATTTTATTTTTACTTTTTTACATTTAATTTTTTTTTTCTAAGAATTTAATTAGGAATAATAATAACATTTAATTAGGAAAAAAATGAGCTTATTAAACACTAAAAAGCAGCTAGGGTTTTATAAGGAAGAAAACATCAAATAAACAAAAACAAAATTCGTCATATGATAGTACTTGATACCTAATTTTGATGGAGTACACCAATTCGCAAGCAAGAATGTAGACGGAATATATCCTCTTAGCAAATTGGTGAAACATGGATATAGTTTACCTTATGAATACATATAGCACTTTAATTTAAGAGATTCTCTTCATTTACAATAAAATTTGCAAAGTAAAGTATGATTCATTTACCAACAGGCAATGTCCTAATTGGTATTAGGTGGGGTGGGTAATTAAGTGGCGGCTCGAATCCAGTGTTCCTGATTTGAGCCAAGACTTTTCCATCAAAAAAAAATATGATTCATTTTACTTGTGACTAGGATAAAAATACATACTGTTAGGGGGCGTTTGGTACAAAGATTTTTTTTATTTTTTGGGAATCTTAACTTGGGAATTTAGTTTCTCATGTTTGGTGTGCTAATTTTTAAATTCAATTCCCAGGAAACTAACATTCCTAGGAATTTTTTTTGCCACAATTTCCACAAAATTTTTCTCATGGGGGGGGTGGGGGGGATTCTTAGATTCCCAAGTGCTTGAGAAAATGTTATTTCTTTAAAATTACAATTTTGCCCCTAAAATAAAAAAACCCTAAACCTGACTCTTCATATTTCTTCTCCTTTTCCTCCCTAATAAACTCATCCCCTCTTTCTCCCCTAAAAATCCGAGCACCCAACTTGGCCGTCGTCGATAAACTCGTTGCACCGTCGATCCCACTTGTCGCCGTCGATCCCCGAATACCCCGACCATCTCTCGCGCCGTCGATCCCGAGCCTCTCTCGCGCCGAAGATTCCCGAGCACTGGGTCATTGGGCGACTTCCCACAAAATTTGGTAAAGACATGTTACGACTTACTGATTAAATATTTTGTTAAAACTATCAAATATCAAAACATCTTCCTGTTGAATCTAAGTTGTGTTTGATGGAGAAGTATATATATATATATATATATATATATATATATATATATATATATATATATATATATATATAGGAAAATCTTCCATTGAGCACTCATTTCCTTGAGCACTTCATGAGCACTCGCCCTTTTAGCCATCGTATAGATGATCCAAGCTGTTCACATTGATCTGAACGTCTACATTAGTCTAAAAATGTAAAATCAAGTCATTTGAAATTCATTTGCTTATTCATTGAAGTGTTACAAAAATGTATGGCTGAATATCATTTTTTTTTTATAATGACATGATGGATGAGCAAATGAATTTCAGATGACTTGATTTTACATATTTCGACTAATTTAAACGTGTAGATCAATGTGAACGGTTTGGATCATCCATACAATGGTCGGAAGGGGGAGTGCTCAAGGAATGCTTACGAAGGTAGTGCTCAACTGAAGGGCAGGTGGCCTCTCAAAAGGTGGTTAACCAAATCGGTAAATCTTGATCATAGGCTATATTATTTATATATTATTTTATTCCAATTCAAATCTGATATTGGACTTATTGCTCAAATCCTTTTCTTTTCTTTTTCCGAAACACACAGCAAGACTTTAATGCCCTGCCACGTCACCAAATGGTGACGTCACCCACCATTGAAGCACAATAGCAAACATGGCTGTTATTCTTCACGTGTAGGACCCCATATTTACTATTCAAAGTCAACATATTTACATATATGCCATATGCATATATTCAACAGCCAACATTTCTAACTTTCAACATATTAAAAAAAAATCCCAACTTTCTCCTTCTAAGCCTAAAAAAACCCTAGATCTGAAAAATATCGGGGGTGGCGGCTAAGGCTCGTCGCCGCAGCCCCGTCGCAGTGGATCACCGCATCGCCCTCCTCCCCTCGTGCTCCTCTCCCGCACCCTCCTCAAGCCGAGTCGAAGACGGTGTGTCAAAGATGGGGCCTGCGAGTTCCTACGGCGAGCTCCTCGCGTCGATGCCGTGCCCAAGCTAGGGGACGAAGACCCAGATCGTCGGATCTGGGCGACGGTGAGCGATGCGCACAACCCCAGGATCGGATCTGGTCGAGGTGTTCAGATACACTGGGGAGTTCGCACCAGCCATGGTCGGATCTGGTCGACTGGTGCCCCCCCTCACATCGACGGCGACTCCTTCTGGTCGTCTGGTGTCCTCTGTGGAATTCACGCCAGTTAGGGTATGGCGGGGTCTCTTCTTGTTTGTGTCTTGTTCATTCCTTGTTGTGGACTATGTTTGGTATAAGGGAATGGGGGTTATGAAGACCCATTGGTGGGTTTTGGATTTGGGGTCTTGTGTTTTCGGGGTGGTTGTTTATTTGGCTGCGGTAGTCGGTTTGGGGAGTGGGGAGGAAGAATAAGGAGGTGGTGTGCTTAGTGAACCTTTTTTTGGATGGTGGGAGTGTTGTGTCCCCCCCCCCCCCCCCCCCCCCCCCGACGGCGACTGGAGTAGCTGGCGCGGTGTTGGTGTTGGTCTTGCGTGAGAGGTCTGGAGTGTGTTGTATTGCACGATTGTGGGGCTTGGGTCCGAGATGGGGTCCCTCCATGATGTGCGCTCACTTGTTTCAACCTCAACCAAAGCAACACCGCCGTAGCGCCAGTGATCCGCCGTACATCCATCTGGTTGGTCTGTCAGAGATGGGGGTGTGTTGGTGTAGGGTTTGCGGCACTGTGCTGTGTTTATGGCACCGTGTTGTCCACTCTTGGGGCCCGGATGCTCTTCGCGGCTGCCACCATGTCCACACTCTCGGGATCAATCACGGCGATCTGCAGCAATGATTTGGTTTCGAGGGTTAGTAGTGCGTGTGAAGAAGTAGGGGTTTGCTTGAGGTTGGTAGTGCCGAAGTGAGAGTCGGGGTATTTTAGTGATGGGGGTTATTTGGTTGTGGGGCATCACGCCGTCATCGCGGACTTCAGCGCGCCTCCTCAGGCCGCGGAGCGACTTATCCTTCGCGCCAGAGCATCCTCCCGCGCCTGTGGTCACAATCGCTTTGGATCTGGGCGATGGTGAGGTGCCCCCCCCACCCCGATGTATGCTGTCTTGCACGATTATGGAGCTTGGGCCCAAAGATGGGGTCCCTCCATAATGTGCGCGTTTGAGTGTCCAATGATGTCGCCGGTGCAGTCTTCACAGCGCCTTTTATCAGGCTATTGAGCTTCTTCCAGCTTATGCCACTGTTTCGTGATAGCGTCGTCTCTTCCCTCGGTTTGGGAGTAAGAGTCGAGATGAGTCTGTGTGGTGACAAATCGTCGGAGAGAGCTAGAGTGTGAGAAAGGTGAAGGTATCCTCTCCACGGCTCTCTCCTGAAGCGTGGTGTTTGGTGGGGTGAGCGAGATAGTTATTTGGTGAGAAATCGCCTGAGAAAGCACTATCGTGTGAGAGGTGAAGGTATCATCTTCACGGCTATCTCTTTGGTAGCGGCCGTGGGAGCTATTGGCGCGTTCGTAGGATGAGTGGTGGAGATGGTGGGAGGGTGTGATTGCTGTGCATGTGCCGTGGGGTCAGAATTCAGTCTGCGGGGCTTGGGCCCAAAGATGGGGTCCCCCCAGCGAGGTGAAGGCAGGGATCAGCGGGTGATAAAATCCTACCAGACTGGTTTTAGGTGGGTATCCATGTGTCGTGGAGGCACTGTACGAAGCTAAACTGACGTACATACAATTTTGCTGGACCGAGCTTGTTTGTCGGCCCACTCTCCACGGTTATTGGAGAGATTTGTTGTTTGTACGTGTCATGTTGCTTCATTTATGTTTTATTTTCTGTCTGTAGTTTGTACTTTGGCCCAGTATTCTGAGTTTGTTTCGTTAAGTTCTTATTTATGAAACAGGGTGACCATATTCCACCTTTTCCTTCAAAAAATAAAACATATTATATATATACATATATATATTTACTCTTTGAAAATTACGGGGTGTTACAATTGTAGTAATCATCAGAACAAAAATAGAAGCAAAACCTCCTAAAACACTGAGAGTTAACTAAGAAGTGTTTGAAGCGAAAATTTAAAGTGAATCCAAGTTCCCAGACATTGACGTGGAAGTAGGTGTTCGACATTTTGGAACTTTTGTGTTTCTAAGTATTTGTTGGAGTTTCTAAGTACAATTTTGTGTTTCTAAGTACAATTTTTTAGTTAGTAGATTGTGTGGCACAATTTAATCATGGTGTTGGAATGTCAAGCAAAAGTTTTCATATCCTGCAAATATATTGTCCTCTTTCAATTTTAAATCATATTACCACTTAAAATTGTTTGTATTTTATGGCCCAGATTTGCATCATTTTTTTTACTGAGGTATTTCATCAAATAGTTTGTTTTGTTATTCGAGAATGAGAGGGGTATTTTGGACAATAAGATTAAGATTCTCAGGAAATATGTAGCTCAACCAAACATAAGAAATTAAGTTTCCAACTAACATTCCCAGAGATATTTAAGACCTACCAAACATGTTTTATGGGAACCAAAAAAAATCCTTGTACCAAACGCCCCCTTAGGAATTTTTTTTAGTAAACCCACTCCACGTTTCACGAGTTTGCAAATAACCCACTCCACCTTTTTTTACGGTTTGTTATACTATCGGGCTAAACTAGTTGCGATTTTTCCACCTCCATCTAAATTGGTAGTCACGTCCGTTCACGTGACCATTTCGTCCATTTATTGAAGTATTTCTTTCTAAACAACCACTGTTGTTTTTTAATTTAAAAAAAATTATAGAATAATAAAATTTTTGCTTTTGTTTTTTTTAAAGTGATGATCACATAATGAGTAAAAATTTAAAATAATTTAATTTCTGTCACTTACCGTAGGGGTAAAACGGTCCAAACACCTTAAATTTAAACGGAGAAAGTATCAGTTTACAAAGCGCAACAAGTTAGCCCGATAGTATAGTAAACCACGAAAGTGGATTATTAGAAAAGTGGGATAGCTTACTGAAATTTTCCCTACTGTGCACTTGTGCAAGGTTACATGAATCAATATAATAAAACACAAAAACCACCACAAGTGGCCTAGTGGTAATGAGCGTTGGGATTTGGAGTGTGCTCCTCCAAAGGTCCTGGGTTCGAACCCTATGGTTCCCAAAGAAGGGGATGTAAACACCTCTGGAGTGGCCAGTGACCGCTATGCTAGATGGGCCGGCGCACAAACCCAACCAAAAGTTGGGGCCCCTTGTCACGGGACTGGGATTAGTCTGACCCATAGAGGGGGATGGAACCCAGTATAATCAAAAAAAAAAAATATATATATATAATAAAACACAAAGAAAGCTATCAAGTGCCTCTCATTCAATAGGGTTGAAATCAATGGTACAGATCTAACATCACAAAATATATTTTTCCGCCCAAAAGTCTCCCTAAAACTCAAATTCAAATTCCAAAAACAACTCCTTTATTTATTTATTTATCTCTCTCTCTCACATTCTTTCTCTATTTACTCAAAAATTTATATTTTCAGATTTTAGGTTTGTAGATTTTCATATTTTTATGCAATTTTTTATTGCTCAAGTCACATTAAAAATAGCAAATATCTCATCAGTTAAATTTCATCATTTTCCGTACTCAAAGTTCTAAGAAGTTGGATTTTACTCCTCCATTTATAATTATTTTCCAACATATACTAATGGAAACATGAACTTTTATTTACAACTAATTATTGGTTTACTATTCAAACTTGAGCTACATAATTGTTGTTTTACTGTTTACAAGACTTTCATAAGATGTATCGTTCCGAAAACGTGTTGTAGGCACGTGCCTACGGGCAAATCTAGTTCTACATTAAATCTTAGTGGGTCTTGTAGGATCAACCTGGATCCGATCGGTTGCAACTTGCAACCAATAGTCTGGGGAGTTGGAGGTGGATCCGGAATATCATTGTCTCATCGCATTTCATGCGATGTTGGTTTTGGAAACTACTGGTTTAATGGCCTTCCAACTAAGGTTTTTCTTGAGGTGGGAGCGGTTCTCAACCTTTGTCAACGAGTTATGAGCATCTTGAGAAAGTACTGTATTGTTTTCTGTAGGAGAATTATGTGATCTGTTGGATGCTTTCAATGGCGATAGCAGCAATGACTTCAACTCAACATGCAAGTATAGATAAAACGATATCTGAGGATTTTGAGTACCATTTAAAATTTGGAAGAAAATATAGAGGGACCATTAATAAGTAGCTCGAAAATGCCTGAACTCTTATACAGAAGGTGGAAATGGAAGTCGATGAGTATCACATAGCGAGAAAGTCTCATAGATCTCGTCTGAATGGAAGCACCAGACTAGAAGTATCCAGCTAATAAGAAAGGGCATGGATAAGAGGACACAGACGCAGTACAACAACAAAACCAAAACAAACTGACAACAAATTCCTCTTCTTTTCTTCTTCTTCCCAAAAAAAAACCCCCTCTTCTCCTTCATTTTGATTTTGTGAATTAATATACCCAAATATAAGCATCTCGAATACATAAAGTACATTGAATATGGTAGTGAGTTAGGAAACCGGTGTGTTAAGCAAATCAGCATTTCAAGTTGTCTGTGGAACTTCACTGTCCATTCTTATTGGATGATAGCGGAGTGAGTGAACCCTAGCAAGGATCGTGAGTGAGAGCCTGTGCTTCAGAGGCAAAATGTTTGTGATGCTTCATAATTTGTGCAATTGTTATACTAAATGACACAAGTATGACTCCAGTTGGTGCCTACATTAATCATCATGTGTAGGTTCCATATGTTTGTTAAAGGCCTACAAGACTTTGCAATACAAATAGCACTACGCTAAAGACAGTAGAGATACTCAGCATAAAACAATTAGTAAACCAATTCTTAGCTTAAATTTAACTTACAAAAGTAAATTATATGTACAAGAATGAAAAATGCAGTGACCAAAATTGTTACGCAGCACCTGTTAACATTCTGTAATAATCTGGGCCTGAATTGACGCTCCTTTCCAACAGAACTGTAAGTCATTATATTGGTCAGTTGAACAAATAGTTACTTGTGAGATTCGGAATCATCCAACGAAGAGCAGATTCTCCCTTTTTGTCCTGCTTCAACACTCGGGTTTGTACTCATAGCCCATAGGACACTCAGTCCTGAACTTGCAGCTTTTACACTTCCAAGTTTCATTCTTGGCGACATAACTAGCTTCTCTCTCCCCACACAAAAACTTGAGGCTTTCTTCAATCTGATTCCTAAACCAGACGTCATCGTATGCAAACTGATATTCTTGTAGTAATGAAAAATCTGGCTGCAATTCATATCTGCATTCAAGAGAAACGATCAACAACTCTGTTCAATCTTCCATAAGAACCCAAAAAACACATTATAGACACTGAAATCACTTTAAGAGTGAACCTGCATGTTGGGTAAGAGTGTGTTTAGCCCAAACCATTTTTTAAAAAACTACGGGTTTCTCTTTTTTTCCTCTCATGGCCCAAGAGGTGATTTTAGCTTTGTAAAGTGTTTTTGCTCCCTCACGAAACTTTCAAGTTAAAACAAAATCTTTTTTTTTATCCCATCACTTTTAGTTCCAACACTATCTATTCACATTAATATCAAGCATAGCCTTTTTCTTAAAAAAATAATAAAATAATAAAAACAAAAAAAAAATAAAAATAAAAATAATATATATATATATATATATATATATATATATATATATATAAATCAGGCATAGCCGAATAATGTTAAACATGGTCCCCCCGTTGAAAAATCTACCACAACTCGTAGTGCATAAGCGGAAACGCACCACAAGCAATAGAAACCACCAAAACTTAGATGAATAAAAAACAAGGCACCACAATATATGCAAGATCTCACAAGAACACAATCAATATGCAAAGATAACCAATACTTCTTAATCCCCAAGAAATACAAAAATTACAAAAAAGATTACAACTCTCAATCTCTCTCTCACATTTGAAACACTCGGCACAATCCCATCTTGAAGTTGAACAATGATAACGGCTCACCTCTTGTTTACACAAATTGATTCTAACCCTAGAGTGTACAGTCATATACATAGCCTCCAAGTAAACCCTAAAAGATAAACACAAATCCAGCTATGAGGCCTTAAACTCGTAAGCCAAAAAACAATCAGAGCCGAAGTTGATCGACCGCACCTCCAAGGTCGGTCGACCGTAACGTGTAAGTCCAGACCCGAGACCTGACCGGTTGATTGCACGGTCAACCGTCCCCTCCTCTGTTGGACCTGTACATCGAAGAACTCTCAGCAAATTGGGTCGGTCGACCGCAACTCTCCAGACTATACTTCTTCTACTTGCTGTTGTCTTCTCTTGCTGTCTTTGTCTCCTCCTCTTCTCCTCCAACTTCAAGTATTCAGTGCCTACGTGTATTTGAGGCCACAATTCCTAACAATTTTTCACTTGGACCAAAAACACAATGCTTTAAAGTTATTGCAATTTTTACCTCACATTATCTCTGCCAATCTCCCACTTTCATGGAAGACCCAAGTACTCCCCACTTTCATGAAGAGCACCTCCGCCACTCTACCACGTGGAGTGCACCAACCACCCCTCATTGTCTCATGATGGATGTGCTCCACCAATCGCATAAAGCACGAATACCGGAGAAACAATCTCCCATGTCGGATTCTGTGTTACAAGACTTCCCAACTCGCAGAATCTTCACCAACACCGGACATGGTTCAAAGCCTCTCAATGCACCATCTGCACTAGAAACCTCCGTGGACGACACCTCCATAATATCCACAGACTGTTCAACCTCTACAATCCCAATTCGGTTACCCTCATCGACATCACCCCGCATATCGATACCAGTGCTCTCTATCACACAAGAGCGACTTGAAGCTACGACTGTCATATTGCAAAGTACCCTCACCGCACTAATGTCTTGCCCTCTAGGATCACTTCCATAGCCAACTCCCATTAAATTAGTAACCTCCCCTCCACAACTGAAAGAACTCGGTTGCACTCCACACAACCTACTACTCGATTCCGGCTGAGAGTCAACTACAAGAGAAACGCCCCTCACGTCTCTAAGCAAATACAACTTTCCCTCACGCTTCCTTTTTGCAATCACCCTTGATCCTGCAGCTATACACCACTTCCCACTACCAACTGTAGTAGACATACCCTCTTTGTCTAGCCTTCTAATCGAAATAAGATTTTCCTTCAAGTCTGGAACATGCCTTGTCTCCCGCAAGACAACACTTTGATCATCATTGGCTTTCACACGAACAGTACCAACCCTACGTACAGGACACTAGTGACCATTCCCCATAATCACATCTCCAAAAGAACCCTCCTTGTAGTCATCAAACACCTCTCTCATCAGAGTGCAATGAAAAGAAGCTCACGAATCAATACACCAATCTTGAGTGCCTAACTCCACCCGAGCTGATAGGCATAACTCTTCAACAAGCCCCACTTGAGCTTCCTTTGGGGTATCTTTTTTCGATTTCTCCGGCTTCTTCTTCATACAAGCCTTGCAACTGCGCATCATGAGACAATACCAGCACTCAGGCCCATATCCCCCATCGCTGTCATCAGACCCACTCTCAGATGAACTACTCTGATCCTTTTTTCTTCGACTGCTCTTAGATCTCCCACGTCTCTTCTCAACGTACATTGCAGAATCCCTAGAAGATGATGATGGATATCCCCAGTTTCTCATCATTCTCACATTCTCGTTCAGAATGCTACTCACCACATCTTATAGAGTCGTCGAATCTGTCATAGTGCCTGTAATAGTCTGTTCCACCATATCATAATGTAACGCCCCGCACTCAGTCCGTACGCACACAATTAATTAAATTCTAGCCACGCCCACCACAGGCACCATCAAAAGGTGGGTATACCCGTTGGGTACCTTTATCACTTGGTTTTCCTATTATATCTTTACACCTACCATATGTTACCATCGATATGGGATTATATTCCCAAGGGTCAACCCGGTTCACTTCTACACTACACACACACTCTTCCTTTTTATTCCATCTTTTCATTCATTCATTAATTCCTTCATGGTCAACTAGTCAACCCATCCATTCTTTTTCCAAATCCATCCATTCCTTAAGCCACGTCACCACTCCCATCCATTCTTTCTTTCTTATACTCTTTAGTATATATCTACACTATATATACTATATACTACTATATACTAGCATATTTATATATACTTCTCTTAGAAATACGGGGTTTCACATTCACCCCCTCTTAAGAATTCAGCGTCCTCGCTGAATACGGGACGTGCAATCTAGTACAGAATCGCCTTTCTAGTCGAATGTAGACTTGTCTCCTTCAGCGTCCTCGCTGAATACGGGACGTGCAATCTAGTACAGGATCGCCTTTCTAGTCGAATGTAGACTTGTCTCCTAATCGCTGCCCTCCCAGGGTCTTACGCATCTCATACACATATATTGCGTCCCACGCACTTCCTATATACAAGTCCTACATTCGATGTCGAAAGTTGGCTCTGATACCATCTGTAACGCCCCGCACTCAGTCCGTACGCACACAATTAATTAAATTCTAGCCACGCCCACCACAGGCACCATCAAAAGGTGGGTATACCCGTTGGGTACCTTTATCACTTGGTTTTCCTATTATATCTTTACACCTACCATATGTTACCATCGATATGGGATTATATTCCCAAGGGTCAACCCGGTTCACTTCTACACTACACACACACTCTTCCTTTTTATTCCATCTTTTCATTCATTCATTAATTCCTTCATGGTCAACTAGTCAACCCATCCATTCTTTTTCCAAATCCATCCATTCCTTAAGCCACGTCACCACTCCCATCCATTCTTTCTTTCTTATACTCTTTAGTATATATCTACACTATATATACTATATACTACTATATACTAGCATATTTATATATACTTCTCTTAGAAATACGGGGTTTCACACATAACTATCCAGTAAAGTAGATAGAAGTAACAATGACTGCCCCCTCTCTGAAAACTTCAAACATGTAGCTTCCATCTGGTTATAAACCATGCAGTAATTGTTAACATGCTCTGCTAATGAACCCCTTTCCCTCAACTTCATATTAACCAATTTCTTCATATGAAGAATTTGATTAGATGCCTACGGTTTTTCATACATATCGGTGAGAATCTCCATAGCCTCCTTTGTGGTCTTTGCCTTCGAGATATGAAATAACGCCTTCCTACTCAGCCCCAGCTGAATCTGCCCCAACGCCTTTTGATCTAAACGATTACACTCCGCCAAGACCTTCGCATCCTTGTCTGCACCTACCTGCTTCTCATCAAACAACAGACCATCAAGATCTTTCTGACGAAGATATGCTATCATCTGAATCTTCCACATTGCAAAGTCACTCCCATCGAATCTCTTGATCTTCGACTTGCTGTCGGCTATCTCGAACCTAGTTACTCTGATACCACTTGTTGAAGAATCTACCACAACTCGTAGTGCTAATAGCGGAAACGCACCACAAGCAATAGAAACCACCAAGACTTAGATGAACCAAGAACAAACCACTGCAATATATGCAAGATCTCACAAGAACACAATCAATATGTAGAGATAACAAATACTTCTTATTCCACAAGAAATACAAAAATTACAAAAAAGATTACAACTCTCAATCTCTCTCTCACATTTGAAACACTCAGCACAATCCCCTCTTGAAGTTGAACAATGATAACGGCTTACCTCTTGATTACACAAATTGATTCTAACCCTAGAGTTTACAACCATATATATAGTCCCCAAGTACCCTAAAAGATAAACACAAATTCAGCTATTGGGCCTTAAACTCGTAAGCCCAAAAACAATCAGCGCCGAAGTTGGTCGACCGCACCGTAACGTGTAAGTCCAGACCCGAGACCTGACCGATTGACTGCACGGTTGACCGTCCCCTCCTCTGTTGGACCTGTACACTCGAAGAACTCTCAGCAGATTGGGTCGGTTGACCGCACCCCCAGGTTGGTTGACCGCAACTCTCTAGATTATACTTCTTCTACTTGTTGTTGTCTTCTTTTGCTGTCCTTGTCTCCTCCTTTTCTCCTCTAACTTCAAGTACTCAGTGCCTACGTGTATTTGGGAAATTGAACAAGAAAATATTAAACAATAACTTTCTTCTCACAAAAAGCAACATATAGATTAATTGATGTGCCAAAGGAGCAAATACATTAAAATCTTCAACGCCTAAGCTATCAAATAGGCATTCGTAAAATAATGTAAAGAAAATGGGATCAATACCTTGCATTTCTCTTTTGTGCATCAGAAGGAACTCTCGCACTACGACGAGTTTTAATGTCCACCAAAACTGGATGTAGACTGGCTTCATTTAAAGGCATCCGAAGTTCCTCAATCACCCCAACTATCCATGTATTTCCCCAAACTCCTATTCTGATATTAAAACAATATATAAAAGTACAGATTACCAGTAATATTGAGTTAATATTTTGCCTATAAAAATTCCAGTTGATATTGCCGTATAATAGAAACTAGATAGGTCATAATTCGTTTAGATACTCGTGGAGATATGCACATTGATTGATAAGGAAAGTTATAATTATGGATACTTTTATGAAGATGGCAACAACAACAAAGCCTTATCCCAAATTTATTCAGTGACTAACATAAATATAGAAAAATATACACAATATTATTTGAGGAAAAAAAATGCTGAAGTTGATGAGGCTGTATTGTTGCTAAAGGCACTTGTGATGAGGTGACAGGGTGAGGGTTTTCTAGTATCTACACCATATTTACAATTTATCTTTCCATATCTTTCATTATCAACTAGTGTATATATTCATATCCCATATGTCATACTTAAAAATCCTTAGCTTAGCTGCTATCATAATTCATGTTAGAAGACTGATGAACGTGTCAAACTATGTCCTGCTAAATAACTAGCATGAGTAATGAACATTTTCTAAATTACTACAAGGAAACATTGGATGTTGGTGAACTTTATGCATATATAAATATATACGCATTAATAGAATAATTACGCTCTTAATAGCTAAAATTAGAAGGGTAATATTTGTGTTGCAGTCCTGAAAATACAATTATGGAAAACAGATGGAGTAATATATGTTGCATGTCAACCCTTTGATAGTAACCCTACAGTTCGTTCTCTCCCAAAATAGATCAGCCTTGAAAGGAAAATCTAAGGGAATATACCTGTGGTAAAAAGAACAGTTTCCGATCCTGAATATTCGTGATAAAGGATTGAACTTACACTGGAAGCTCACGAGTTAGCCCTTCAAATAACAACTGTTGTGCACCAAGTATAAAACTGGAAAATTTAACTGCCCAAGATTCTTCCTTAGCGCTGGTACGAATTTTAACTTTTTTCACAACCTGCTTTTAAGTTAAACGCATTAGCACTGCTTCTATAGATGACCAACAAACTGAATAAACATAGCATAATTAGCATCTGTGGAAATTGAGTTCATATACAAAACACATGCGCCGGCTTATCTCATGTAAAAAGAAAAAGAAAAACATCAAAAGTAACGAGCTAAAACAAGTTACAAAGAATGATGTACATCATCAAAAAGTGTATATATGAACACAAACAGTTTAAAAGAAATCCGGATAAAACTGAGCCAGAAAGGAAAATATCAAGACACTTAAAAATAAAACTTCATTTAAAAATATTTGAAGAAATTATAATGTGCACAAAAGAGAAAATGCCTTGGACCAAAATGTAAAATTTTCGAACCTACATTTAGATTTTGGAAAGAAGGCTGCAAACCACAAAGATTTATTTGGCATAAGTCCACCCAAACATAACACAAACAATCAATATAACAATTAACAAGCACCTGGTCGACAAAATCTTCAATATTCATTTTATAAAAAGGATTATATCAAGAGGTAGAAACAAATGATCTCTTACCACTTTCTCTAATGCTGCATGACGGGAGGAGCCAGCTTTCATTGCTGCAGTCGCTTCAGGTTTCCCAAGGGAGAGGACAAATTCCATTTTCTTTTCACACCATTCCTGTTGTCAACAAAATGTTCTGTTAGATCACAAGCATTGCAGATCGTAAATTGTAGATAGTGCAGATAGAAAGAATTGCTCTTATGTGATGCACTTGTCAGAAACAAATAACAATAAACAATATAAGAGAAACATGGAACGATATAAATATAATGACTATGTCAAAATTTCACCTAAGAAAAACCAGAAGCAAATTGCAGTGCTATTAAAATTTGGAAGTATACATGTAGTATAAGCATGCAGAAATAACTCTTACAAAAAAGTGATGGAAAAATTTGCCAGGAACAAAAATATCATTAGTTGTGACCATTTTGTTGGAGAGATACAAAGTATATTACACGATAGAAGATCTTCTCCATTGTTTGAAACTAAGTATGCTATTTGGAGTGGCAGAGATACTCAAATTTGTACATAGTTATAATATAATAGTAACACAAAGATTTGCATTGTTTGGTTCATTCAAACAACAAAAAAGATGTGGTACGAAACTAAAGAACATAATATAGCTCTAGTAATATTGCTCATGTTTATCAGTTTTATCATTAGTATTCTATTCTTCAAGGGAAATAAGTAAATCAAATAATAATTAAATGTGACAAAAATTCCAAATTCCTTGAATATCTAATTTTTCATGATAGAATTAAAGCCTAATATAAGTAACACAGATATAGAATTACAAGAAGATTCAGCAGAGGTGTCCCACTAGTAGGCTTCTCCTATACTTGATATTGTCAAATATAAAAGCTATTACTACAATGAGAACAACACCCGGCTCTCTCATCCACTGCATACAACAAACAAAAATAAATAACAGAAAAAAGACCTAGCGAGCTTGTGGTTGGTTGTTTTCTAAGAACACACGCACATGAAGATAAAGAACAACAAAAACAAGAATTTGTTAATATATGTATATACATTCTATCATGTGTATGATACATGTTTATCCCCTCTTGTATGGACTCATATATATTGTTGGCTCCTATGCCCTAATAAATAAGATTTTCACTTTCTCCATCTCTATTTTTATCATGGAATCGGAGCGACTTGCTCTTGATCCTCAAATCTAAATCAGATTAGAGAAATCCAAACCTAAATCTTCTCTTTTGATTTGAGATCAAACCCAAAATTGAAATCCTGATCCCAAATTAAAATCCAAATCCAAATACAAATCAGAAATCCTGATCCAAATCTGTAGTAGGGTTGGCATTCGGGTCGAACGGGCCGGGCCGGGCCAAACCTGCCCGGGTTGGACCTTGACTTGGGAGGGCGCGGGCCGGTTTGGCAACTTAACTGGGCCGGGCTGGGCCAGGCCAAAAGTTGTTTTAGGCGACCCGCCCAACCCGTGAACCCTTTAGGGTCCAACCCGGGTCGGGTCGGGTCGACCCGCGGGTTGGCCCGTTTAGATAGATAGGTTTTTAAAAAAAATATTTTTAACTTAAAATAATAAAAAAAATAAAATAAAATAAAATAAAATAATAATAATAATAATAATAATAATAATAATAATAATAATACTAATAAACATTAAAACTCGTAATAATAATAATAAGATTGAAAGAGTGAAATTGACAAAAAATATTGAAATATTATTCATATGAATTTAAGTTATACAATTTTCACAATTTCTAATGAAATGAAGAATTCAATTCACAAATATGTTTTATATACTAACATATTTCTTATATACAATTTTAATTGATTTCAATTTTTCTAATTTAACATAACAAGCAAAGATATAATACAATTTCTAACGTGTCGGTCGAGTTGCTATTACAGGCAAAGCTATTGTTGTTGTTGTTGTTGTTGTTCTTCCGGCGAGTTGCTCCCACTTGTAGACGTTGATAGTGCTTTCCCTTATGTCCTATCTTCAGCCTTCAGTCAGTCTTCTGTGCAAACGAGCATCTCTAACATGTCGGGCTTCAAGCGATCCCTGTAATCAGTTAGAACTCTGCCACTTGAAGAAAATGTACTTTCAGAAGCAACTGTAGAGACAGGAGGAGTTAGTAAATCTTTAGCCATAATTGACAGAATACTAAAAGTGTGTTCATGGTCTTTCCACCATTGTAAAATATCTAATGGAGAAGAAGAAGGCTCAGAATCTTGTTGGTTATACCAATTTAATTCATTTGGTTGATTAGTTCTAGGTTTTTTTGATTGAATTTGTACAAGTAAATTAAATGTTCTATCATCAAATATACTCTTACCCTTACCTTTAGAAGTAGCAGAAGAAGAACTAACTACAGCAGTTGTACTACTTGAAGCAAAACATCTATCATAATAATCATACAAGTTATTTAATGTAGATTCAAACTGAACTAAAAAAGTAGCGCAATCAATTACTATTTCTACAATTTTCCCAATTAATGCAAAAAACATTTCAATCAAACTCTTCGTACCTTCTAATTTGATACGAGGATCCATAACGGTAGCAACACAAATCAACATAGGAGGAGGAAAATAATACTTCAAATTTTTTTTTGTATGCAGGTTTTACAATCTCACCAACATGGGGATCATTTAACATTTCGTTAAATGTTTGCATCATGCTAACTAATGAAATAAAAATGCTACTAGAAGTAGATTCATATGTTTTTGAAAATTTTAAAGTTGAGGTTTTAAAAGGTTCTAAAAATTTCAACAAAGCTTCGGCATAATACCAATTGGTGGGAGTCATTTCAAAATTTGGCATATTTTTGGCGATACAAAAATCATTTACAACTGCTTTATATTCGGTAACAACATGTAGTAAATCAAAAGTAGAATTCCATCGGTGTCTAACATCCTTTGGAAATATTCTAAAAGGTACATTTTTAAGCCTACACCAAGCTTTCCATTCTTGAAATATACTTGGACTTAAGGCAATGAAATGTACACAATTTCTAATTTTAACAATATATGGACGGCTATATTTAATGCATCTTGAACACATAAATTTAAAATATGACATGCACATCTAACATGAAAAATATTGTCAGATGGAGGGTTTAATACGGATTTTAAAGTAGAAATTGATACATTGTTGTTAGATGCATTATCAAAGCTAATACACATAATTTTATCGCGAATATAAAAAACATCATAAATTTCTAAAATACGGTTTGCTATTTCAGCGCCACTATGGGGATACGGCAACGCCGCAAATGATATGATTCTTTTTTGAAGAATCCAATCATTGTCGATCCAATGACAGGTTATTCCTATCGTTGGTATATTGTTGACACCCGTCCAACAATCCGAAGTTAAACTAACTCTACAAGTTAAACTCCATAAAATTGCAATCAAAGCGTCCTTCATTTCATTGTACACTTTAAAACAATCCGATTTGCAAGTATTTCTCAGAATTCTTCTAAAATGAGGGTTTAAGGCCGTTTGATTAAAATTTTCCAAGTCCCTACTCTCGGGATAGGAAAATGGTAACTCTTCCTTTATGACTAATCGGGCCATTTTCCGATGAACAAGATCGGAATCATAAGGGTGGCTATCAACTAGACCGGTCCTAGAGTTGATTTTTTGTTGGCCTTGTAGGTCAACAAGGTCTTTATGGTTATTTGTGTTGTGTCTACTAATTGTACTGGTGCCGTTACCCCTCTTGAATTTGTATGCCTTAGAACATGTTTTACAAACTTTCAAACCTATACTCGGAGTTTGTTCGTCCGAAATATAATCGTAAAACTTATGTGAATCACTACTTTCTCCTCTACTTTTCCTACTACTACGGGGTTGTGTGATTTCGGTTGGTTGTTGTTGTTGTTGTTGTTCTTCTAATTGTATGTCACCTACGACCTCGTCGTGTGCACCCCATTGTTGGGTAGGAGGATCATGGTACACTTAGGCGGGCTCACTAATTGGAACAATTGGTGGGCTACGGAAAGAGGAGGAATCTTGCCCGCTACAACCGCTACCGCGTGATCTAGACATAATGTAGTAATGTATGTAAAAAAAACTACACAATGTAGGAACGGTGAATTATAAAAACAAATCTAAAAAACAAGAGGGTTGAGATAGAGAAGATCAAAAAACCAACAATAATTATAACTACAACACAAAAATAAAATAACGAGAGAGGTATGAAATTTTGATACCGTTCACCGTGGATACATGTATATAAAAAAAAACCGTGAAAATAAGAATAGAAGTAGAACTAGAAATAAGCAATTCCGGAATTGAAGAGTTGAGGAAAGCTTGAAGGAGAATTGACGACTTGATCACTTGGAGTTGGACGAGAGTTGAAGAGTTGAAGACGTTAAATTTTGATTTCGATACGATCAAAAATTGATCGTGTATATGCCTTGAAGACTTGCTTGTTGAATACTTCAATTGTTGAAAAATTCCTTAGAAATGAGTTATAATAGTAGAAACAGTAAGAGAGTAAGGTGTGATTTTTTTAGGGGATATTTATAGGCTAAAAATGTAAAACAAAAAAAAACAAAAAAAAAAGGCTAGGAGAGAGCCATTGGCTCTCTGTTGTACAATAACCCCCCTAACGTTCTGCTGACCCGCGGGTCAACGGTCGACCCGTAACGGGTTGAACGTTCAACCCGTACGGGTCCAACGGGTCGTAACCCGTGGGTCGACCCGCAGGTTGGCGGCGGGTTGGGCATTTTTTAACGGGTTCGCGGGCCGAATTAAACGGGTTGGATTCGCGTTTTCAACGACCCGGGTCGACCTGTTACTGTACACGGGTTCGACCCGAACCCGCCAAACCCTTTCACGGGTCGGGTTCAATGGGCAGGTCGCGGGCGGGTCTCCGGTTGTCCCGGCCCACTTGCCATCCCTAATCTGTAGGATCCCAAATCCAAATCCCGATCCCGATCCCGATCGAAATCTAAATTCTGATCCCGAATCTACAAAACCAAATCCCGATGTAAATCCAAATTTGGATCCCGATTCTACAAATCCAAATCCTGATCCAATTCTAAATCCAAATATCGCTCGTCGACCTACTCCCTCCTTGTCGACCAACTCCTTGGGCGCCGTCGTCTTCAATTCGACCAACTCCCTGGGCATCCACTGCTGCCGCTACGTTTTTAATCCAAACTCTAGCCCCTCCTATTTTGACATGGTTTGAGCTCAACCAATCTTGCATTCGAACATGACCTGAAACAAACACGGTTGAATCATGGCTTTCTCTTCCTTTCCCTCACCTAGTCACTCCATTCCCACATAGGAAGCACAAATACTTCCAAACGCTCAACGTACTCATGTCGGGTGTGTATCGGGTGCCGATACTCCTTGGGTACTCCCAGGTGCGTACCTAAGGAGTATCCAATTTTTTAATACATTTTTGTAACTTTTGGACACAATTAAGTGTAGATGAATGTTTAGGTCCCTGGCGTAATTTTAAAAACTTGATGTTTTATGTTATGCTCAAACACAAAATATGTATACACAAAGCTTTGATAGTTAAATTATCAATTTTTTCTCTAAAAATGCACATAATTATAATGTATTCTTATAATTCTATGAAATAGTTCAAATATTTGCATTTTTAATAAAAATAAATAAATATTTATTTATATATATATAATATAATATATATTATATTTAACGTAACCACCAACATACCCGTATCCTACTTTTTTATAAATTCACGTATTCCCGTACCAGTGTTGTGTCGTACTCGCACCTCGTACCCGTATCTATGCTTCATAGATTCCCACTACATTAAAAAAATTATATGGCCTTGAAACTATCAAGCTTGGTTTCTTCACATGTTTGTGGTTCTTCGGGCTCATGGCCTTGTCCATCATATTACTGAGGATCCGCCATAGGCAAAGCCTCCTGCTCTTACTTTGGACCCTACCATTGCCTCCTCTGCCGCACCTGCTCAATCTCTTAAGGAGTAGGGAGCTCAAGATTCTCGTGTACAGGGTATTACTTGCTATTCCACTGAAATCTCCATATGTCGATAGATTGTTACTCTCCTCTGCAAAGGCTATTTGAAGCCATCTTCACGATACTTATGAGTACTCTAGTCACGCTCGTGAGTATGATTTTAAAGATCGGCCGATCCCGATCCAATCAGGCCGATTTGGATAACTTTTTAAGGGGCCGCTCCGATACAAATTCTAAATCTCGGCATCGGCGATATAACTAGGGGATCAACCAAATTAGTATGTAATTGTGTAATTAACCAAATCTCGGCATCGGCTAGATCCCAACCAAATCTTGGCATCGGCCAGATCCCAACCCGAAACAACTGATCTCTATGATTAAAAAGTTTAAATATTTGAATTTTTTATTCATGTGGATCCTCTTATCCAAGTAATAAAGATGTAATTGTGTAATTAACATTATTTTATGTCTATCTAATATTTTGTTTTATCATTGTATGTAAATAAAATTTGTATTATTTGGTTTAATTATTTCTATTTTCATAGTTTTATTCTACATTAATAATTCTTTTACACAAATTAAAATGCTCAAGTTTGTAATTGAAAATATTAAATTTGTAAAAAAAGTTAAATTCATTAATTCATTTTTTAGAAATTATTTATTATTTTAAAAATAATTTAATTATAAAAGCATATTAGATACATTTTTTAAATCCTAAAGAATGCCTGATCTGAAAAAGTCCGACATATCGATCCACTACTACCAATCCGGCTGACACCAATCTCGATCAAAATTTGAAAAAACCATATCCCGCTCCTGATCCTGAGTTTTAAAACCTTGCTTGTGTGTATGCTTTGAATCAAGAACATTCTGCTACCACTCAAGGTGATCACTCCGTATCAGATTTCTTTGCTTCTTATCAGAATCTCTGATGTGATTGAGGAGCCCTGTAAGGAGAATAAGTGTGTAGAATTATGTGATCGGAAATGCCTTTATGAGTTTTTATGAGGCTTCACCCAGAGTTCACTGTTGTTCGCAGTTAGCTCATATCCAGTGAGACAGTTCCCACCATGGAGCATGCCAATCAGCTGTATTAGCTGACGAGACGACTCTTCTGACTACTGATCTTCTTCCTACACCAAAGTCTACTCCTTCTGTGTTGGCTATAGCACCGACTGTCCCTCCATCACCACCTTTGCAGTCTAGTTCTCCTTTTGCTCCATCTTCCTTTCGTCCAAGGAAGTTAAAGAAACATTGTAACTATTATTGTCTTTATGGGCACACCATCAATGAGTGTTGCAAACGCTTGAATTAGAGACCTTCTGTAGCTGTTTCTGTTGAGACCTCTGCCACTTATCCTCCTCCTGACCAACTCACTCAACTCATATCTCAACAGCTTAGTCGTCAACTCCATCAGATGTGCATCACTGCTCCCAATGTCTCTTTTCTTCTGGCGCTCCAACTCATCTGCCATAAAGCCACGATTGTCACCATTCCTATCACATGACCTTTGACGCCTCTATTCTTCAAGATTGTTCTCCTTATTTATCTTTTCGTTTTGTGTGTACTGCTTCTGGAGATCTCATATCTATCTCTAAACAAGAGAATTTCTCATCAACACAATTTTTTATTCCCTTAGTTCTTCATTTTCTTAATTTATCTATGAACTGAATTTCTATTGGACAAATTTTCGATCACAATTGCATTGTCACATTTGACTCTTCTTCTTGTTTCATACAAGATCGCAGGATGGAGGTACTACTTGGGGCTAGCCGTAGGCATGATAGTACCTATGTCATGGATCACTTGCATATTCCAACTACCAAAGCCTTAAGTTCCACGATTGCTAACATTAGTGTCTGGCACAAGCGTTTAGGTCATCCTTGTTCTTCTAGATTATTTTTCTTACTTTAATCAGGTGTCTTAGATAGTGTGTCTAAGTATTGTACTCAAAATCTTAATGACTGTTTGGGTTATCATCCTGATAAACAAACTCAATTATCTTATAATTTAAGTAACATTTATAGTACTGCCATGGTTTGTGTAACGCCCCGGGCCCCGCTCAGCTGCGCACGCGACTATACGTGCGCACACGAAAAAAAAGATCCTAACAGCTGCCCACCATAGGCGTGCCTTATAAAAAGTATCATGACTAGTTGGTGACCTTTTGATCCTTGACTCTATATTTATACTCACATTTTTCTAACTCCCGGTCGATGTGGGACTAAGAAAGCCTACATCACACCAAATACACATGGCACATGCCACACACAATTCTTTCTCCCTGCCTTGCTCACGTGAGCAGCAGTACCACCTGGGGGCCCCACTCCAATGCAGCAACCCCCACCATCCCACCTCATAATTCCATTAAATCCAATAATACTTCCCACTCTATAGATACTCTATAGGACAACAACTCTAATTCTTATTATTATATTATATATATATTATTATATTTACCCAATATAATATTATATATAAATACACTCTTAAGTACAATGTGTTACAGATTGTGCATTCTAATATTTGGGGGCCTTCTCCTCATGCATCCAAATCAAACTATAAATATTATATTGTTTTCATTGATGACTATTCTCATTTTACATGAATTTATTTTATGCACACTCACAGTTAATTCTTTGGTATTTACAAAATTTGCATAACAATGATTAGTACACAGTACAATCATAAGATTAAAACCTTTCGGTCCTACTCTGGTGGAGAGTACAAGTCTATGAAGTTTAGAAATTTCTAAGCCACTCAAGGATTCTTTCCTCAACTATCTTGTCCTAGTGCTCATGTTCAAAATGACACTGTTGAACGAAAACATAGGCATATCATTGAAAACACTAGGGCCTTGCTTCTTTCTACCTCTATTTCTCCTCAATTTTGGACTGAAGTTGCTCTTACTGCTGTTTACTTAATTAATATGCAGCCTTCCAATGCCATTGGTGGCGATACCCCTTTCTCTCCACTCAAGGGCAAAACACCAACTTATAACCACCTTCAGATATTTT
This sequence comes from Hemerocallis citrina, assembly GCA_017893485.1. Lineage (NCBI taxonomy): Eukaryota > Viridiplantae > Streptophyta > Magnoliopsida > Asparagales > Asphodelaceae > Hemerocallis > Hemerocallis citrina. The sequence continues at coordinate 311,127 of JACEHZ010000304.1, forward strand.
GTTGTTTTTATGTTCTCGTTCAACCTCGTGAATGTAACAAATTATCCGAACAATCTCTTGAATGTGTATTCCTTGGTTATGATCCTAACGAAAGGGCTATCATTGCTATGATCCCAAAGTAAGACGTCTTCATGTGTCTCGTGATGTTCACTTTGTAGAAGATCAATTCTATTTCGGTAAAATTGATTCTCCTACATTTGATCGTCACTATTTGGACTTTCTATTATCTTTTTTCCACTTTCCTTGATTAATCTCCTATGATTATAGCACCATCTCTGATCATGCCCACACCTACACAAGAGTTATCTTCCTCTGTGTTTGGTCCTCTACATTCACCTTCTTTAGCTCGTCATAGTATTCAGCCACTTCTACATCATTTTATTCGCCGTGTACAACCCATGACACAGGAACCATTAGTGCCTTCACCGGCTCCTGCGGTGCCTCCACTTGCTAACCTCTCTGAGCCTCGCTATGCTTTGAAGTCTCACTGCCTTCCTCTTCGGCTTACCTACCTATCCCCGGGTAATCCAGAGTCCACTTTTCTGTTGCATTCATTATCAAATTGAACCTTAAAACATTAAAGAAGCATCACAGGTTTCCATTTGGCAACACGCTATGGCAGATGAATTGGATGGTTTAAGCAGACCGGGTATATAAGAATTTGCTCCATTTCTTTCAGGAGTACGATCAATTACATGCAAGTGAGTATATAAGATCAAAATTTGGTTTGAAGATACTATTGAGCACTACAAGGCTCGTTTTGTTGCACAAGATTTTCAACAAGAATATGAGATGGATTATCAGGAGACTTTTTTTTCCTTTGCACACATGACCACGGTTAGGACTTGTTACTATTGCTGCAGACCGTAGTTGGCCTCTGTGGCAGTTGGATGCAAAGAATGTCTTCTTGCATGGTGCGCTTCGTGACAAAGTTTATATGCTTCCTCCACCTAGTCTACGTCATCCCCAAATACTGTATGTCATCTTCGAAGTGCACTCTATGGTCTCAAACAAGCTCCACGGGCTTGGTTTAAGCGTTCTAGTTCCACTCGCTCTACTGATTTTCATCAGAGTGCCCATGATCTGCCTATATTCATTCACTTCACTAACAAAGGTTGCACAATTTGTTGATATACATTGATGGTATGATTATTACTGGTAATAACCCTACCCATATTCAAATTGTGAAAACATATATGCAAAATCAATTTTCTATGACTGATCTTGGCTTGCTTTGGTATTTTCTTGGGATTAAAGTTAGCTCTAGTGACCATGGTTATCTTTTTTCTCAACGAAAATATACCGCAGATCTTCTGGCCCGTGCCAATATCTCTGATACTCATACTGAAGTAAGTCCTATGGAACTCAACTTGATGTTTCAGGCAGCACATGAGATTCATTTTCCTGATCCTACCCAATCCCGACATTTTGCAGGTAGTCTCATCTATTTCACAATTACCCAACCAACTATTTTTCATGTGGTCCATGTTCTGAACTAGTTTGTGTATGCACACACTCACTTGATCTCTATTCTTCTCCAAGTCCTATCCACTAGCACTTCAGGCCTATACTCATGCCACCAGTGCTAGTAATCTTGATGATAGGAGATTCATCACAACCTACTATGTCTTTCTTGGGACTTTTCTCATTTCTAGGAAGTTCAAGAAGCAGACTACAATCTCTCATTCTAGTTCGGAGGCTGAACTTCGTGCACTTGCTGCCACTACAATAGAATTGGAATGGTTACGATAATTACTAGAGGATTGTGGTATTATTTCGAAGCCCACTTCTGTATTTTATGACAATACTATTACCATAAAAATTGCATTTGATCAAGTCATGCATGAGCTTACTAAATATATTGGTGGTGATGTTTTCTTCTCTCGTGAATGTGTTCTTAAGGTCATATCCCTTCATTATGTCTCTTCCAAAGCTCGATGTGCGGATTTCTTTACGAAATCTCAGACGATGTCCCAACATCAGGTGTTGCTTTCCAAACTCACTCTTGTTGATCCAGTGAGTTTGATAGGGACTGTTAATATATGTATATACACTCTATCATGTGTATAACACATGTTTATCTTCTCTTGTATAGACTCATATATATTGTTGGCTCCTATGCCCTAATAGATAAGATTTACATTTTCCCCATCTCTATCTCTATCCGACTTAAGTACTTAACAAACTGGTTTTATGGTTTTTTGGATGTGTGAGAACGACATAAGATGCAGCTACCTGCCAAAGTGAAAAAGGTAGGCAAGCTAGCATAGAGTTTTTGAAAGATGCCAGTAAGATAACACAAAGTACTAACAAGTTACAACCATAATAGTGGAAGATTGTTGAAACCTAATGCTGTAAGCCAGGAAGCGCTTACAACGATGCGTTGTAGGAGTAAGACATAGAAAACACACAAAAGTGAAATTAGTTTGATGTTGAAATGTACCTTCTTTTTAAATATTTGTTCTTCCATTGTGGTTGCAGTCGTTGCAGCAACTTGCCATATCTCTGATGATTGGACCACATGATTACTCGAATTGGTGGATAGAAACTCACTGCGTTTGAGCATGCCTAGAACAGTCCAAACCCAAACTATATAAATCAATGTCGTCTTGCACCACCACCTATAGGCTCAAATCTGGTCCTGTGACGCTTAGGCTGAGACATGCTCCTAAAGTGTCAAAACACATTTGGTTATTCATTTGTTTCTACTGTCATATCTCTCAGTTGTAGTTGTACATAAGGTCCTAAACTATATTAGTGCAAGATGAATCTTGGATCATGAACTTTGTAAAGTTTGGCTAGCATATTTTGAAAAGAGATTGTCGAAGTGAAGACGGAAAATGTTATATTAGGCTACTTTTAGAGACTACATTGTAAAAACCAATCTTAGACAAATGTAAAGATCTGTTTGCAATCACATGCCCCCTGTTTATTCTTCTTTGGGTAATAAATGATTTTGTTCAGAAGTAACTATACTAAATCTGCCTAAGAGATATAACAGTCTACAAAAGTAATGATAACACTACATGGTGATCAGCTAAACAGACTTTTTATGGCCTTGTCGCAGGCTGTGCTGAAATAAACTTAGGCCAGGCCCCAACGTATGTAACGGCTGGATTATCACATCTTTAGAAAAGAGATTATTGAAGGTGGCAAAAGGTTTTATTTGACTTTTTAAGAGCTTTCAAAGATTCACTTACAAGTTACATTCTTAGACTAATATAATAGTTCGTTTAAACTAATGTAGTTCATGGATTAATCCTGATTTGCTCATTATTGATTTATATGATTATGCCCAATTGCTGTGTCCTAAGAAGCATCGATACTACTAGGCATGGTATCAAATATCAGCTGACTTGGGAATTTGCGTACAGATAGTGCCGAATGTCTGATGCTACCGACAAATGGCAGCAAATACCCGATACTGAGTTTTGGAACCATGCTACTACGGGTATGAGAAACTAATATTCAGGGCCAACCCTGAGTTTACCGGGACCCGAGGTGACCTCCCGAAATGGGGCCCCATACAAAATTTATCTTTTAAAAAATTGTTAATTTACTTTTTTTGATTTTTTGATTTTTTTTGCTACAATTCTTAAAAACCGATATATATGAAGAAATAGATGGAGATTTAGGGATTTGAGAAAAAAATCTCCATACAAATCCAAACCCAACAAAAATAAGCTGATCCAAGTACTAATTTTTTTTAAAAAAAAGCCAAAAAAAATTAAATTTGGGGGTCCCTTAAAAAAACTTTACGTGCAAAATACGTATATGTAAATATAAGGAAATTTTTTTGGGAGGCCCCTAAAATTGCGAAAAATTCGGGAGCCTGAGGCGGCCGCCTCCCCGCCGGCCTCCATTGGTGGGGGTGGGGGGGGGGGGGGGGGGGGGGGGGGGGGGGGGGGGGCTGCTAATATCAGATCTTATAGTATAATTAGAATATTAAATTCATTATAGTTATGCATAAATTTAATCTAGAGACATCCAACATATAATTCTAAGTTTCATAATCAAAATAGTAGTTTCACAGTCCATAAAAAACTGTAATTAAGAGAAGCTTCATAGTTTTTGACGGAAGTTAGTAGAATTTACCAATGCAAAAAATTGTGAATAAGTGTTTGAAAATTGTTGATCATGGGGCTGGTAAGTAATGAATGAAGCTAATCCCAACGTAGATCCTAAACTTGATGAAATTAATAAATATAACATAAAATCAATTAGAGATTAATTAGGGTGATTTGGTTGATAAACCTGAGTTAGATTTTCACTAGGCTAATCAAATGATGTAGCAATGATGATTAGGACTGCAATATAGGGTGTGTTCGTTTAGTGGTGACAGTGGTGTATAGCGGTGTGAGTGTAGCATTACTTAAAAAATGGGTAAAATCATCCAAAATTAGAATCTCACCGCCGTTAAATTTCATATAATGCTAGCTATAAATTTGAATTATGTAATTTTCTAACCATTCTATGCATGAGGTAAAAATGTGATTTCTTATAAGGTAGGGGTAATTAAGTAATTATACGGTTAAGATTTAAGTTGAGTGAAATTTAACATTTGGGAGTTTCACGATTTTACCCCCTTTAAAAAAAACCCAGAAGAGGAAGAAGAAGAAATGGTAATTAGGTACCGCGGCAGTGATATCGGTGACAGGGAGACCCTTCCGATACCTAACTTTCTTTCTCTCAAGAAGAGATTTCTCACGAGAAGAACTGACTGCATCAGTGGAGAAAAAACCACCCTTAGCGTCTTTGAGATTCGCGCAGGGGGGCTGCCGTGGCGGCGGAGAAGGGAGGGAGCTGAGGCAGCTGCGGCGGCAGCAGGGTGAGAGTAGCAATGGGCGAACTGAAGCGGGAAATGCCATTTCGTCTTCGCTCAGGATCTCTCGATTTTTGGGCGGGAGGACATGGACGTGATTGGTATTTCACGAGTGTTTCTTCTTCTTCTTCCTGTTTCTTTGTTTGTTCCGTGTTTTTCGGGTTTCGGATCGTGGAACGTGCGGCGTTGGGGGTCGTTTGCGCCGGGGAAGACGGGTTGAGGACTAGGGGAGATTTATTTGGGCCGGGTCGGGCCGAGATGAGATCCAGTTGATTTGTTGACATAAAATTGGGCCTTTGAAGTGCAAAATAGTTAACGAATGGGATTATTAATACCAGTATAATGTATGTGCGATGCACGTCTAAAAAAAGTAATGTCATCAAATTAAATGAATATATATTGAATAAAAAATAGTTTATATTTGAATGTTGTGATTTGGGCTACGCGTGTGGTGCACATTTATATTTGTTGGATATAGTTTGGACGTGTATTATACGTGTTTATATAGTTACAAAGTTAGGATTTGTTTGTTACAAACCCAAACTCTCGCATTAAAATAGTAGAGATTATTATTATTTTTTGGTACAAGAGCAGTTGCCACACATCCACCTCTAAAAGCATCTCAAATCGTTAATTGTTTTGCCATTTTGGCAAAAAAATGGCAAAATGGCGCTGCAATCAATTGCTATTTTGTCAAATTTTAGCAAACGAGGAACAGTAGCTTCTCATATTTGAGAAACGAATTTGGCAATTGTCAAATATAGCAGGCACGAATTTGGAAATTGTCAAATATAGCAGACGAAACAAGATGTTTCGTCTTAAATTTTTTTTTCTTCCATCCATCGAACGCATCATGTTGTTCCATCTTAGATTTCTTTTTAAATAAAAGTGATCGGACGACACATGATGTAACCCCCCCCCCCCCCCCCCCCCCCCGCCCCGATGTTTCGTCTTAAATTTTTTATTTTCCATCGATCGGACGCATCATGTTGTTCCATCTTAGATTTCTTTTTAAATAAAAGTGATTGGACGATACAAGATATAAGCCCCCCCCCCCCCCCCCCCCCCCCCCCCCCCCCCCCCCCCCCCCCCGAAAAAAAAAAAGAAGAGAACACAACATGTTGTCCCGTCTCAAGGATTTTTTGCCTTGGACGGGACAACATGTTCTGTCCAAGGAATAACGACAATGTTTTTGAAACTTTTTTGGGATTATTTTAACCACCAACGGCTCTCATGATTAAATTTATTTCCCCAATGGCTATTTCAACGACTGATACAAATTCTAATGTTCACTCTCTCTATTTATATGTTTGAGTTAACAACGTTGCCTCCAAAAATTTCAGACTTTCCTCCATCTATCATCCGATTGTGTAGTGAAATTATTATCAGAAATAATGGCAAATCGTGGAATCAGGGGGTACATCTTACACAATAGTTGAAGACGTCACTCTTTCTCAATCTTGGATTTCTATACTCAAGATCCTTTGATCGGTGGCGATCAATCAAGGACGCAGTTTTGGGATCACGTTTTTCCACATTTAAGGCTCTTTTAGGAACTCCAACCAACCAAACGGCAACTTTTCTTTCAGGTCGATTCCAGATAATATCAAAAGAAGTCGTTTCTATTTATTGCAAAATTAGTCGGTGTAAATAATAGAGCTGCAAGAGGAACAATTGAGGTTGATAAGGTATGTATAACTAAGGCGATGTTAATTCTGTATTAAAATTTTGATTTAATTATAGCGTATGCATTTTTAGTATTTTTATAGGTACACAAAGCGAGAAGTGAATACATGGGTTTAGATGGGAAAGCCTTTCAATTTGAAGAATGTTATGAATTACTGAAAGGTTTACCGAAATTTTTGTTATGTACAACCAATGTGTTCGAATCGGCCTCGAGGTCGAAATCTGGAGAATGTGCTAGTAGTCAACGTACCCCTATAATAGTTGATTGCGATTCAGATGTACCGCTTGACGTGGATTCTTCTACACCCCTCCCTCGTCCCCCCGGGCGGAAAGCCAAGAAGAGGAAAGGTAAAACAATAGATGAATCATCTCAGTTGGCTGAAATGCTTGAAGAGACTAAAAAATTTAACTCGTTCTATAAAGAGACGCAAGAACAGAGGATTCAGGCGATAGAAATGAAGCCTGCGATTAAAAGAAAAGATCAAGAACTAAAAGAGCGAATGGAGGAAGATCGCATTATGGGTTTGGACCTAACTACATTAGCTCATAATCAACGCTATTATTCCATGTGTAGACAAAACAAAATAATGCAAAAACGTGGTTACAATAGGGGGTAACAAAAATTTGTCAATTATTATTGTAGACGGTATTTACCCATTGTATTAATTATTATTTCGCAATTGTATGCATATCGCTTTATTTTGGGATATGATTCTCCATTGTTGTCTCTATTGTATCCTTTTTATCTTGAATCCATTGTATCCAATCATGATTGTACCAGTGTGCTTTAACAATTCAATATAAAGACAAATTATCCTTGGGTCACTCAAATTTAATTAAAACAATAAATACTCTTTACAAAGTAAGACATACACTGAATGCAAATATGACGATAAACACTCATTTTAATTATACAACATACTGCAATCACTTAATTGTGACATGTTTTACTAATCTTCATCTCCAAATTCATTCCAAATATGGTCCACCAAATCTTGTCATAGTTGATGATGTTTTTGACTGTCATGTAAAACGACATTGCGTGCCAAACGGGCTGTCTGCTCATACGGGGAAGCCTTATTTGGTATAACAGTTGTATTGGAAGAACTTTGGTCGTAATCAAAATTGTCAAATTCTTCTTCGCGTTCGTTCTTAACAATCATATTGTGTAAAATAATGCACATCTTCATGATATAGGATAGATTATTGGCATCCCACAATCTTGCTGGACCTCTTACTATCGCAAATCTAGCCTGTAAAATGCCGAATGCTCGTTCAACATTTTTTTCTAGCGCCTTTTTACATTTGGGCAAATTTCTTTTTCTTTTGAATGTCTGGAGCAATATATGTCTTGACTATAGTAGCCAACGGAGCGTATATAGCATCTGCTAAATAGTACCCCATATTGTAGTTATGATTGTTGATAACAAAATTAGCTGGTGGTGCACAACCATCGAGAATATCATTAAATAGGGTTGACCGGTTCAGTACATTCAAATCATTATTGCATCCCGACATTCCAAATAATGAATGCCAAAATCATAGATCATACGAAGCCACCGCTTCAAGAATAATTGTAGGCTCCCGGGCATGACCGGCATGCCTGCTGCAGGACAATTTTTTCATGCACAATGCATACAATCTACACTACCCAACATACCAGGAAAGCCCCGAGATTTATTTGTTCGAGAAGTTTATGAACATCATATGCATTTGGTTTTCTTGTGTATTGTGGCCCAAATATGTTCACAACTGCAATACAAAATCGATGTACCGTTTTCAATACTGTACTTTGTCTGATTCTGATATATTCGTCAACTGCATCCGGTGAAGATCCGTATGCTAAACATCCTATTGCAACAGTTATTTTTTGATGCGGAGATAAGCTTATAGTGCCTGTTGCATCTTGTCAGTGTTGAAAGTCACGATCATAACCAACTATTGCATCCAGTATCCGATTGAATAAAACCCTACTCATACAAAATCTCCGACGGAAAATATTTTCTCCGTAAGTGGGATTATCATAAAAATACTCCCTCCACAAACGAGAGTGACCATCTTCTCTTTCACGACGAATATAACATCGGTGAGCAACATGTTGGCTATGTTGAACCCCCAAGGCCAATAACTGCATACAGTTATTAATAATTCTTGGTACATCATTCTGGTGCTCGGATTCTTCGTCTGATGAGGTTGAGGTAGAAGACGAAGAAAAATTTGTCATCGGGATTATTAGAGAGAATTGTCGAGAAGATGTCAATTGGAGAGAAGGTAGAGTGAATAAGATGTGAATGAAACTCAGACCAAATCCCATGAATAAATAATCAACATAAAGCTTCTCTGTTAGATTCTCTTTCAAACACTACCCAAAAAAATAACAAAAGATTCACATCAATCAACTTTAACAAAAGATTTCACGTGATATGGTTTCTCAATTCACGGATGCTTGCTTTATGCTTGCCATGATGTCATCTCAAGATAATCTTATTACATAACTTCACTAATCATATTACATAACTTCCCATTCACTAATCATATTACATAACTTCTACAATTTATGAATTACTCATGGCTACAAATAATCTTGTGTACATGGCACATATGATGGTCCACCAGTAGATGGTGTCCCACTATCATCAAGGTTTGCCCTCATCTCGAATTTCCAAGAAGTAGACGACCGATTTCTCGATACCAATCTTCTACTGGAGACTCCAGTCAGGGGAATTGATTCTTTCAACACCATTTCATCTAGTATGAATCTTCGTAATAAAGATTCTTTGTTAGAAAATTCCTGGCAACGTCGATACAATTTCTCATACGAGAAGAAGCGTTAATACACACACCTTTAATTAATACACAGTTGAATAAATAAACAAAAAATAGTCGTTCTACTCACATAGGAGGGTACACCACGAGGCTCAAATTGGAAAGATCTCTATCCCAAAGATCTAATCACTATACTGCATGTGAAAAGCGGTGCTTCGACAATAGGCTCGCCATGCATATATAGTAGGCTAATCAAGTTCGGTTTGTGTAGGATATTGCGACGACAACCAGAATGGATGAGACTGTAACGCCCCTGCCCCTAGCTCAGACAATTTATACAATTTATAAGATAAATTAGATGCTATGTAGTATAACTGCCCACCACAGGCTTCTTCTCAAAAGGTGGTTACTCGATTAGGTGACTCTTGATCATAGGCAATTATATTTATATATTATTTAATTCATATTTAATCCTGATATGGGACTATTCACTTACCATCTCTTCCATTCTCTCTTCGTGAGCTTTCTCACGTGCAGACCCCCACCCCGGGGGGCCCCACACGCCAGCTCAGATGGAGACACAGCGGAAGCAACATGTTCACTCGGGTGGGCCCCCTGCATCAATGCCACGTCATCCATATTATGACGAACTCAACACAGCAATGCTGTTTCTTTCAAACCAAGTTGCCCCCCCCCCCATACATATATGCATCAAGTCATATATATATTATTATTATTATTATTATTATTATTATTATTATTATTATTATTATTATTATTATTATTATTATTATTATTATTATTATACTCTTTTTGAAATTACGGGATGTTACAGACACCCCCCTTCAAAAATCAGCATCCTCGCTGAGCACGGGCATGTACAATCTAGTGCAGGATCTCCTTTCTAGCCGATTGCTCCCTCTCAGGCATACCCGTACATCTTCTAGCTCCATCTTAGGCATACGTCTCGTCCACTCTTACCCACACTCGATGTCAAAAGTTGGCTTTGATACCATTTGTAACGCCTCTGCCCCGAGCTCAGACAATTTATACAATTTAGAAGACAAATTACATACTATGTAGTACAACTTCCCACCACAGGCTGCCTCTCAAAAGATGGTTAACCGATTAGGTGACTCTTGATCATAAGCAATCATATTTATATATTATTTAATTCATATTTAATCCCGATATGGAACTATTCACTTACCATCTCTTCCATTCTCTCTCCGTGAGCTTTCTCACGTGCAGACCCCCACCCCGGGGGGCCCACATGCCAGCTCAGATGGAGACATAGCGGAAGCAACATGTTCACTCGGGTGGGCCCCCTGCATCAAAGCCACGTCATCCATAGTATGACGATGTCAACACAGCAATGATGTTTCTTTCAAACCAAGTGGGCCCCCCATTTCCAAATCCATACACATTTTAATACATATATGCCTCCAGTCATATATATCTCATATATATATCTATATATATTATTATACTCTTTTTGAAATTACGGGATGTTACAGAGACAGAAAGAGCAATTGGGCAGAATGATCACTGATGATAGCACCCCATATGTAATCCACATTTGCATGTGAGAGAGTCGGCAAAACATGACGTACTGATACCTTTGCACAGTACTGATCATATACACTTTGATGTACATGATGAACAAGTTGAGAAGCTTGAATAGGCTGACAGTAATCTTCAGGCCTCATTCGATACATAACATTAGCTAGATGGCTCTTTTGGGATAACAATAATCCCAGTTAGTTGCCGATAACAACGATCACCGATATACCATACCCCTATATTAGTATTTTACATCAACACATGTTATAAATATTGCAACTAACCTGGCCATAGTGGTTTAAGATCACACGGTGACAAACCAAAATTTTTGCAACCCGAACATCGTGCTTGCCCTCATATGACGATCCATGATATGGTTGCCATATAATATAGGTTGTGGACCTCATCTCCAACTGATCCCGGGTCATAGAAATATTGTATCGAATCTTATATGCTCTACTCTGGTCCAATTTATTGCAATTCCATCTGCAAATTTTAAGTTGTACATCGGCATTTTGCATATGAGTAGAAATTCAAGTGTTCTATCACACATTGGAACATAAACACTTGTATATTCATAAGCCCAATACTGATAAAAATAAAACATGGATTAGTCTTCAATAATTTTTTTATTATTGTCCCAATTATATTCAAGTAGCCACAAAAATAATATAAAAATTATGTTCAAATATCACCTCAAGTACTTGCCATGGCCCATTAAAAGAATTCAATTTCAGTCTACTACAGCTATCAAGAGAGAAATACAACAGTGCCAAGCGGTATTTCCCCAATCATACGTACCCACTAAATTAAGATCTTCAAATGCAGCAAACCAGCCACATCTGACTACCGAAGCTGCATTAGCCAAAAGAAACTCCCCGATGAAATATATAAAGAATGCTCGTGCTACTTTAACTGCAACCACGACGTCTGCCTTAGCTGCTTCGATCCAACTGTTAACAAAATACTTCTTAAAGAACGAGCAACGTACGCCATGAGACTTCCAATCATCTTCTGTAATCTCATCAAAGAACAGATTCTGCACAACTTCGAATGGATACTCTTCATCGTTACAAGGAGGTGCATCATCAATTCCAATAGATAAACCCGTTAGCATTGCCTAATCTAACAGTGTGAATCCCAACTCGCTGCACGGAAGATGGAAAGTATGTATCGTGTCCCACCATCTCTCAACCATAGCCTCGACTAGCCGCATTGACGACTTCTTAGTATCAATAGCCAGAAAACGGTGCCACCTTGCCTGCTTGATCAATTGACTATTTAGTGGGACAGTGCACAATTTTTATAAGCCTTGATCGGACCCTTCCAATTTTTCCTAAATGCAACAAATCCCCCAGTAGGATGATTGATAATATGTTAATGTACGTTTTGGCGATCATCGACAACTCTTTTCCACTTATATGGATCGCTATAATTCACAGCGGTAGTCTTCGATTCTGCTTTGCTTCTTGTACTGGTTTGTTCAGACCCAGTATGGCACGTTGATTTTAATCTGCCTAGGAATCGCTTGATTGTAGACGACATGATCGTAATCAATGATAGAGAAGAGAAAGAATTAGTGTAAGTAGTGAGATGTTTGAGAGGTTATAATCACAGAGGGCCACTTTCATTTGGATTTATAATGAGGAGACAAAGGACAAAGGGGTAAAATAGAGATTCATGTTAGTAATAAGTGGAGACAACACCAGAATTTGTCGTCTCGCCAATTACGTGCTAAATTTCCTCCAAAAGTAAGCTAGTACTAGACGAAAAATTTGCCGTAGTGACCCACTTTTTTGAAAATATTTGGCGCTCCGACCCACTTCCGAAAACAATTAGCAATCTGCCTCTGTTTAGGACCCGTCAGCATAAACCGTTATTGAAAATAATGGCATAGGTTATTTACATGCCGTTATTGGAAATAACGACATCTATATTTAAAAAAAGTGTCATGCCGTTATTTGGAATAACGGCATATGTTGTTTTGTTTTTCGACAGCTTGTAATCTCCACTTACAGAAAAAATTGCAAGTGTGAAAACTTTATAACATATGCCGTAATTTCAAATAACGGCATCTCGGCATTCTCTAAAATAACGGCATCAGTGCAACATCGATATCATATCAAAGGAAGTATCATGCAAGTCACGTGAAGTGGGGAGTGGGGGATGACAGACAGGCATGCATGCATGATAAATACATCCCCCTTAATTAGCTCCACTCATGTTCTTCATTTTTTATTTTTATTACCTCCATTCACGTGATGTAATGCCCTGATTTTTCATTTAATGAAAAATGACCTTATTTTGCACGTAGTGTGCACATGCAATATTTTTGTAAATATTTTCATCAAGATGAGTAAAGATATTTAATATGTGCCTTTAATTATTTTTCTATAAAGCCTTCTTTCAATTAGACAAAAAGCCTTTTTCCTAAAGCCCAAAAATTTAGTTTATTTATTATTTTTATAATAATTATTTTGGCCCATAAACTAAAGCCCATGGACTAATTTTTTATACAACTTGTCATGTAGAACACAATTTAAAGACTATTTTATTTTTATACAAAAATTTAATGTACAATTTTTGGACCAAGTGGCATGCACGTGCATTGCACGTACATGTGCAATGTGCATTCCTACACTAGGCCGGTTTTGATCTTTTGGGAGGGAAAACCAAAATTTTTAATGGAGATCATGGTGTGGTGGTTGCTTGGTTGTGGGTAGTTAATGCAACTCCTACTTTCATCCTAGCCCTCCATCTTATAACCAACCACTTGATCCTAGCCATCCATTCTCCTTGATTTTTAGTATAAATACCCCCCCATGGCTAGTTATTCTTGCGCAAATTATTCTCTTCCAAACCTATAGTTCAAATACCTTATCTAGTAGTGATTGTGTGAGTTAAAAGATTGAGAGTGTGAGGGATTATGCTTGCAACACCAAGGAGAAGAAAGGCTGGCTCGGTGGGCTTGTGTGGTGCTCGGTTTGGTGCTTTTGGAGGCTCGAGTGCGCGCTTCTAGGGGGAGGATCGTTCGTGTGCAAGGACTTTTGTTTAGAAAGTTGCTAATTGTGTTTGTCTCTCCATTTGAGGTGGGTAGATTCTCCATATTTCTAAATTAGAAATGCATGTTAGATATGAATGAATGAAGCATGAAAGAAATTAAGAAGAGTACACTTTAATTAGGAAAAAAATAACCCATTGAATGATTGAATGTGGATATGCAATTTTATATGTGGTTCTATTATTTAAGTTGTATGTGAATTGATTAGAATCATGGATTGATTGAAGAAAACACATTTATTACCATCAAGAATTACATACAAAAGTTAGTAGATTGATAATGCTATTTCATGTGTTAAATAGATCTTTTTTTGTGTTAATATGAGCATGAATAATTTAAAATATGAGTTGTATGTTGAGTAAATGATTAAAGACAGAGAATCAATGTGAAATTTGTTGATAAATAGATTAGGATGCTAATTGCTAAGAAATGTCGAAAAAAAAAAGAAATGTGGTAGTGATAGTTCATATTTCGAATTAATTATATGAAAAATATGTTTTATTTGTTACAAAAAATTATTTTTTCATACTGGATATAGTTTATGATGATATTAGTCAATCTAGACATTATACAGTAATTTTTATGAAAGCAAAATGAAATGAAGGCTAGTTGAACATCGAAACGTTTAACAACAGTGAAAATTGGTTCAAAAAGAATTTGAGTTGCACTTAGACAACCTGAGCACGTAGCTCAAGTGGTCAGAGGGTGCGGTTGGGTTCTCTCAAGTCACTGGTTCGACTCTTGAGAATACCATCTTTTATGTGTGTTTATTTTAAATCCGATCAGTTCTGAACCGAGAGCATTAAATACTCTCCGCTCCTTTTTTATACCGCTGGCACAAATTGGCCTAGTGGTCTGTGCTTTCAGCTGTGTTCTCTGGAGTGCTGGGTTCGAATCTTGCCCTCGGCAAGATTGAAAAACATTTTTTTGGGGATTTTTAATTTTTAAAAAAATTATGAGAAAAATATGACTATTCTTCTAAAAATATATGGGACTTTATAAAAATAATTTGAGAACTATTTGCATGAAATAAACTATAATTTGAGAATAAAATGCATAAATAGAACTATGGTTCTATATGTATATTTTGTGAAAGTTGTATCTTGCAAAAAGAACATGGAATGAAGGATTAGAAAATTAATTTGGCAAAAAAAAATTATATTGTTGTGATGTGATGCAAATTATTCTCATTTGAGAATAGTGTGAAAAATGTGAAATGTGAATATTCGTTAGTGATGTGAATTTCAAAGTGAAAGTGATAATTGATAAAGCATATGAATTTCATGTATAGTTATGGACTATTTGAACGAATTAGAAATCATAATTTGAAAAGAAAATTACTTTTGAGTATGATGACTCAATATGGAAATTTATGAGTTGGAAATGCTCAAATTGGAAATTATGAATTGAAAATTGAAACAAAAAGAGTAGCTAAGTCTCCCCCGGCATTTGAAAATAAATGAAATGAAAATTGAAAAGAAAGACCAAGGTTGGTCATGTTTGAATGAATGAATAAGTCCGGTTTAGTGGAGAAGCTAACTCTAGAGCTTTGATTTTTGTTCATGATTTTGATAAAAACTAAGGAATAGTGCATAGTGGAGACATGATGAAAGTAGGAGAAAAACACGAGTATGAGGGCCATCGGAGTGGCGGTGTGCGAGTGATCCACAGGCTGCCTGCTTGATGCGTCAAGACATGGCGTGGGCACTACTCCAGAATTATCGTTCCGGCGGCGACGCTTGTGGGATGTTTGAGTGGCTATGAGTGGTGCCATTGTTCCATGGCAGAGGCTGAATTGTCCATAGGTTGCCTGCTCGATGCGTCGTATCAGTGCGTGGGATTTCCCTCCAGGCTGCCTGGACATGGGCTTGTAGATCATAGAACATCTAAGATACCTACCGTAATTACAGTTGTAATACCCTGATTTTTCAATTAATGAGAAATTATTTATTTTGCACGTGTTGTGCACGTGCAATATTTTTGTTGGATTATTTTATCATGATGTGTATATTTAAATATAATTTTCTCAAATTATTTTTAGTCCAAAAAGCCTTCTTTAAAAGCCTTATTTGATTTAATTAAAGAGCCTTTCTTAAAAAGCCCAAAAAGCATTTTATTTTATTTATTTTTATAAAATATTTTAGCCCAAAAAGAAAGCCCATGAATTAATTTATTTTAATTAAACTTGTCATGTAGAAGACTTTTTTTTTAACAAATCTATTTTTATACAAATTAAAAGTGTACAAATTTGGCCTAGTTGCATGCACGTGCACTACACGTACACATGCATTGCACACTTTATTTTTGAGGCCGGTAGCATTCTTTTTGGAGGGAATTTTTGAGTTTGGGTGTGGAGAACATGGGAGTAGTTTCAAGGAGGTGGGTAGTTCTTCTAACTCCTACTTTGATCTAAACCCTTCATCCAACAACCACCAAGACAATCTTGGCCCTCCATTCCCCTCATTTTTAGTATAAATACCCCCCTTCTCATGGCTAATTTTTCATATGCAAAGTATAATCTCTAAGTTATAGTATTATCATTGTGTGAGTTATAAAAGATAAGAGATTGTATGGGTGTTGTTACTTGGAGTGGCCGGCATCACCAAGGAAGCATTCGGTTTGGAGCTTAAGGAAGCATTCGGTAATGGTTGGAGGCTTGGAGCTTGAGCACTTTTGGCTAGGAGGTGGTGCTTTCATCTACAAGGACTTGATTGCTTTTGTTTGTGTTTCTCTCCAATTGAGGTGGGTAAAACATTTTATATTTTTAAAGTAGATCCATGCTAATTTTACACCATTAAAGATGCATGAAAAACATTATAAAGAGCCCACTTAAATTGAGTAGTTAGCATGTGAATTGATTGAAATGTATTGATTAACTTATATGGCTCTAATGTTAAGATTAAATTGTGTGTAGATTGCCCCATGTTTATTAGTGTGAAGTTGTGATAGTGATTAAATTAAATTAAGAGTGTTGTTATTATGATTAGAGACATAATGTACACTTGTTAATTGTGATAGATGGACCTTCATGTTGATATGAATGTGGACTATGGAAATCATATGTGATGGTTGAATTAAGAACTAATATCAGTAAATCATCTCCATGAAATTATTTAATAAAAAGACTAGTAGATTGAGTATATGGCAATGTCGAAAAATGCAATAATGTATTTTAATAAATAATTTTTGGGTTTTGTATGTGAAATTACATTTCATTAGTACCAAAAAATTATATTATTTTACTGGTATGAACTTATATGATTGAGAATCTAATCTGGAAGTTTTTAGAAAATTTTATCAAAGCAATAAGCAACTATGGCTATTTGAATGTCGAGTTATTATCAAAACAGTACGAATAAAACATATAAGAATTTTTATTGGGTTTGTGACAACCCGAGCCAGTGGCTCAGGTGGTCTTGGACGCCGGTTGGCTTCTCTGTGTTGCTCAGTTCGAATCCGAGCAGAACACTTTTTTTTGGTTAAATTCCCTAAAAAACTATAACAGCGAACTTAGGGTATAAATAGACCCCAGTCGCTCTTATGACGTGTTCGGCGAACGGCCTAGCGGTCGGGCTCTGTGCTGTCTTGGTGCGGCGCCTGGTTCGATTCTTGCCTTCGGCATATAAGGAAAAATAATTTTTTTGGGTGTTTTTGAAGTCCAAAAATTATGAAATAAATATGGTAATTCTCATAAAAATACAAGGAATTTTCTAAGAGTGATTTGGGTATTTTTAGAATGAAATACAATATGGTTTGTGAATAAAAGGCATAAATGGAGCTTTGGTTATGAGATATACACTTGTGGATTTATAACTTATAAAGATAGGCTATTATAAAGTAATTGGCATAAGTGCTTGTGGCGTGACATGATTTTATTTATTTTCATTATGAGTATTATGCAAGATATGAAGTATGAAGGTTGAAATGTGATATTATGAAGTCGTATAAATTCATGTATGGTTATGAAATTAAAACCCTGATTTATGAAAAGAAATTGTTGGCTATAAATATGAATTGTTTTCGTTATGAACTCGTGAATTAAAAGTATTCATTGTGGACTTATGAATAAAGTGTAATCATGAATTGAAAAAGAATGAGTATGAAACTCGACATGGAAATTGTCAGGAGTTAAAGATTGTGAAATGAAATTTGAAATAGAGTAGCTAAGTCTCCCCGGCATTGAGAAAAATGAATTGAATTGAGATTAGACCAAGGTTGGTCATGTTGAAACAAATGAATAAGTCCGGTTGATGGAGAGGCTAACTCTAGTGATTATTTTGTTCATGATTTTTAAATAAAACTAAGGACTAGTACATAGTGGAGATGTGATGAAAGTAGAAGAAAAACATGAGTATGAGGGCCAACGGATAGCGGTGTGAGAGCGATTCACAGGTTGCCTGCTTGATGCGTCAAGACATGGCGTGGGCGCTACTCCGGAATTATCGTCCCGGTGGCGACGCTCGTGGGATGTTCGAGTGGCTATGGGTGGTGCCATTGTTCCATGGCGGAGGCTGAATTGTCCATAGGTTGCCTGCTCGATGCGTCGTGACAGTGCGTGGGATTCCCCTCCAGGCTGTCTGGACATGGGCTCATAGATCATAGGACATCTAAGACACTACCGTAGTTACAGTAGTAGTTAGGACATAACGGGGGATTGAACCCTATCAAGATGAAGAACGAACAAGGGCTTGCCCTCGGACCTATGTAGTATGGGATGCATAGAATCCGAACAAGTGCGCATTAGTGTTATGTAACATAATAAACTGCATTAAGGACTAAGTGCACAATCACAACACGACATCAATAGGGTAGTCCCTTTAGTTTGAATGTGACAAGTTTGTGTTTGCTAAATATGAAATGTTAAGTTATACTATTTCCGGCAAAGCGAGGACGGCCGTGTATAATGTTCGTCGGTTGAATAAACTGACGTACCCACAGTCTTATATGCAGGTAAATATCATGTTAAAGGTTAAAGAGGATGGATGCTTAAAGATTATATTATGCTGTTGTACTTGTATCAAATTGTTGTATTTTACTTCCGCTGTGCAAAAGAAAGATGTAATTATGATGTAAACTCTGATATATGATGAAAAGTTTTTATTTCCCTGTAAAAGTGTACTAAAGAAAGTGAAAAGATCCTGTAGAACATCTCGAATTCAGTGTATTTGGGATTCGGGGCGTTACAACAGTAGTAGATTAAGTCATAACGAGGGATTGAACCCTACAAAGATGAAGAACGGTTAAGGGCTTGCCCTCGGACCTATGTAGTATGGGATGCATAGAATCCGAACAAGTGCGCATTAGTGTCATGTAACATAAATAACTGCATTAAGGACTAAGTGCACAATCACAACACGACATCAATAAGGTAGTCCCTTTAGTTTGATATGTGACAAGTTTGTGTTTGCTAAATATGAAAAATAAGTTATACTATTTCCGGCATAAAGAGGATGACCGTGTATAATGATCGTCGGTTGAATAAACTGACGTACCCACAGTCTTATATGTAGGTAAATGACATGATAAAGATTAAAGAGGAACAGATGCTTAAAGATTATACAATGTTGTTGTACATTTATTTAATTGTTGTAAAATTTACTTCCGCTGTGCAATGTAAAATGTAAAGTTTTATGTAAACTCTGATGTAAAGTAAAAAGTTCAAATTTCCTTGTAAAATTGTACTAAATGAAGTGGAAAGATCCTGTAGAACATTTCGAATTCAGTGTATTTGGGATTCGGGGCGTTACACGTGAAGTGGGAATGCATGGCAGGAATGCAATCAAAGTTATTTTTTTATAGAAATTTTTTATAATTGATGCCGAATAACGGCATCAGTTATAATTTTTTTTAAAAAAAATTAACTTATTATTCATTCTCTCTGTTTCCAAACAACGGCAAAAGTTCATTTATATATAACTGATGTCGTTATCTCCAATAACGGCATCCGTCATTCGAATGCCGTTATTGGGGATAACGGCATTATTTATAAGTTTTTTCAAACTTAGAATTTTTTAAAGTTAGAAGATTCACACTTGTAAGAGAAATATACTGATGCCGTTATTCCAAATAACGGCATGAAAAAAAAATGTAAAATAGATGTCGTTTTTGGAAATAACGGTATGTAAATAACCTATGCCGTTATTTTCAATAACGGTTTATGCTGACGTGTCCTAAACAGGGGCAGATCGCTAATTGTTTTCGGAAGTGGGTCGGAGCGCCAAATATTTTCAAAGAGTGGGTCAGTACGGCAAAATTTTCGTACAAGCTTAAATTCCAAAGAAAATAAAGCCAAAACCTAGGGATTGAACATGTCCCATTCATTTGAAAAAAAATCGATCTTGGACGGTACATGATCTCAAATTTTTTTTTTCCAAATGTCTGAGATGGTACACGTTCTGTCTCATATTTTAATAATTTTTTTAAAATTACAATCAAACACAAGAGGATGTACGATCATTTTTTATTATTGTTCCTCAAATGAAAGCAAACGGCAATTGCATTGAAATACTCGATTTGCCATTTGCTATTTTGCCAAATTGCCAAAATTGTAAAAACGATTGGAGATGCTTTAAGCACACACTCGTTCCATTATTGGAGAATTGTGCATGTAGGGGTTTGAACCTCTAGGCTCTTGGTCACTAGCGCAAAGATTCACTGCTACTACTAGACTACTAGGACACTTGTGACATTGTTAGATATTGTTCCTAACCTTGTGAAGATGGTGATAAAGGAAAGAGATGATATTTAAGATTGCAAATATTACAAAGTCTGTTAAATTTGGAATGCAAGAGAATCGCAAGTAATTAAACATAAGTGGGTGAATGGATTTCAGAAAGAGCTGCTGGTTATTCTAAAAATCATGATAAATTAAAGAAAAAAATAAGCTGGTGGTGATAGTGAAAGTGGTATAACAGAACAATCTATATCTATATAAACAAATATAAAGAAAGCTATCAAGTGGCCCTCCATCAATCCCTCCCAAAATCAAAGGTCCAGATCTAACCTTACAAAACACATTTTTCTTCCAAAAGTTTTTCCCCAAAACTAAAATTCAAATTCTCTCTCTCCCCCTCCCCCCCCCCCCCCCCCCCCCCCCCCCCCCCAAAAAAAAAAAAAAAAACAACTAATTTATTTATTTAATTAGTTCTCTCTCTCTCTCTCTATATATCTCTCTCTAATCTCTAATCTCTAATCTCTAATATTATAATGGGAGAAGGCCTTAGTGTTATTTGTCATTTTGTCATTCTGCCAACATGTGCAACGTACGTACATAATTAATATAAAGGAGATTTATGGTTCAAATCCTTCCTATGTGAGTTTTTATTTTTATTTTTTGAAATTATTAAAACGTGCATCACACGTGTAAATTACTAATATATATGGATAAAAAGGATATGAGCAACTTGCTCATTTAGTAAATGAGCAATTAAATTTGTGGCATGCATGTGATACATTGGACAACTAAACCTTTTAAGAATTTTCCAATCACATATATGCCACATAATCAATTGTTTATTTACTAAATGAGCAAGTTGCTCATACCTCTCTCTCTCTCTCTCTCTCTCTCTCTCTCTATATATATATATATATATATATATATATGAAAATATGGACTTTTATGTCCTAATTTATAATTATTTTTTACCATATACTAATGAAAATATGGACTTTTATTTACAACTAATTATTGTCATCCATTCAAATTTCAACTACATAATTATTGATTTACTGTTTTTATATGCTGTATCGTTCTGAACGGCACGTGACCACGGGCAAATCTAGTCAATGGATATGCTTCAAATCAAATTTAGGAAGAAGCGAGGAATTGAAGTTTGATTTTGGCTGGTGTTTAGAGAATGAAAGAAGGACAAGAAGAAAAAGCCAAATGATATAACTTTTTTTTAAGAAAGAGAAATGAACTAACTTGAAGTGGGAAGGGTACAATGGCCATTTTTCAATACAAATTTAACAGTATGGCTAAAATTAATGGCAAGATGAATATAATGTGTTCCAGCAAACCATTTATGCACATTTTGTACAAGGCAAAATGTTGAGAGAGTATTGTGGTTTTGCCCTAAATTTTATACAATATATTATGCTAAGAGAATTTTTGGTCCAAAAATTCTTCTTCCATCCAAAATTTAAACTGAAATTATATCACTTAATCAAACCTAAAAAACCGTGTAATATTGTATTGATGTTATTAGATATTTTTTTTCACAAAATTGCTTTGTTATTTTCTCAGTTCTAAACAAATTCTGTACAATATTACACAGAGTAATACTAGTTTTTTTTTAATAGAAAGATCAAATTCACTTGTATCACCCAACAAATATCACCCTTCCAAAAAAACCCAGAATGTGTATCCGAATGAAACTCAACGCTGCTAAGTCCAATCAGTTGGTTAGATTTAGATTCAACTCACTACCCAAAAAAAGGTTAGATTTAGATTCAACTCGCTACCCATAAAAAAAAAACAAAAACAAAAACAAAAACAACAAAACAAAACGGAGAGACATACAACTCAAAATTAAATCCCAAACCACAACACCAAGTTATTCAAATTCCACCATCCTTCTTCTACATTATCCCATGGACAAAACCCTCCTCCTCCAAATACTCCTCGCCTTCTTCATGGCCATTGCCGTCCTCCTAGGTGGCGCCCTCTACTGGCTCCTCTGCTGCGGTGACAAGTTCATCAACTGGACCGGCCTCTCGTCATCCGATCTCCTCCACATCCCTACCTTCACCCATCCCGGCCCAAATAGAAGATCCGGGCCGGAAGCGAGCTGCCCGATATGCTTAGAAGATTTTAGGAGGGGTGAGGTGTGCCGAGCAATGCCGGAGTGCGAGCACCCGTTCCATGCACGGTGCGTGGATCAGTGGTTGGTGGAGTCACGTACGTGCCCAACATGCAGGGCCATCATCATCGTTTGATCCGGGACGTAATCTAGGTATTGTTGTTTACTTGTTCCAGACCCTCCGTTCCAGACCCTCCTTTTTAGGGGTTGTTACGGGGTGATGAGTCTGTAAGGAAGGGCTTGGGTATTTGGGCATTGACATGTGAGATATGTTGAAGTTTGTTGTAAATAATGGTGTAATTACTAGATGTGGGGTTAAGGTGTTGATGAATGAAATTTAATTCATTATTACAAGTAAACAGGGAGTTTGGAATAAAGATATTTTCGTATTTGTATGAATACATGATATAGGAGTAATAAGGTAATTCCGATTTTTATTATTTACACATTAAACAAGATGATGGCAATGTATTAACAATAAAATTTCATGTTAAACTTTGAAAATCTTGTTTGTTCATGGTATAAAGTAGAAAACTTAAACAAAAATTCCAGCTTAAAAATTATTATAGAATTTACTCAATTAATAAAGACGCCAATATGAACATTGCCAGACCACATTTTTAGTACCTAAGAGCATCTGTGTCCTCGTTTCCCAAATTTGACAAAATGACATTTGGCAAATGTCAGTTTGGAGATGGAGATGTAGTCGTCAATTGACATAATTTGACAAATATGTGTCGGACGGAATAACTTCTTCAGTCCGATAAATTTACTGTGGAATAAAGTGAAAATATAAAGCGGGATGGGACGGAAGATGAATCTTTTGTCCTGCTTTTTAATATTTTTATAAAAAAGTTTAAGCAGGACGGAAGAACTTCTTCCGTCCGATGATTTTTTTTAAAAAATTTTTTAAAAGAAATATGTATCAGACGGAAGAACTTCTTCTGTCTGACACCAAAGTTTATTAAATAATTAATTAAGTCTTAATTAAATCTTAATAAAATCAAATTCTTCCGCCCGTTCAGTAATTTAAGAAAAACTATGGTCAGAAGAAACTTCATGGTTTAATGTCACAGAGATATGCACGATTTCAGAGATTTTATCGATACCCTATCATTAATTGATCTGCCCCTAGCAGCCAGAAAGTTTACATGGTCTAATCTTGATAGATTTCTTATATCACAAGAGTGGGATGCTCATTTCGTAGATCCATCCAAGTATCCCTCTCTAAAATTGCGTATGATCACTGTCCCATTGCTCTAGATACTCAGGCAGCAAAGAATAGACCACATTATTTTAGGCCTTAAAAGGCTTGGCTAACTCACCCCCATTTCCAAATGGTTGTGGCTAGGGCTGCAAACGAATCGAGCTATCGCGAGCTATTCGGCTCGAGCTCGATCAAAGCTCGGCTCGAACCGAGCTCGAGCTCAAAACCGAGCTCGTTTCGTAAACGAGCTGAGCTCGAGCTTTATTATTATTTTTTTAGGCTAAGCTCGTGAGCTATTCGGCTCGAATATGGTCAAAGCTCGGCTCGAACTGAGCTCGAGCTCAAAATTGAGCTCGTATAGTAAACGAGCCGAGCTCGAGCCTGAAGGTATTCGGCTCGGCTCGGCTCGATTGCAGCCATAGTTGTGGCACATTGGTGGTAGTATTTCAAACATCAACATGATATGGTTGATAGGTTTTTTGGCAATATGAACTTGCTTAAGAGAAGTCTCAAGGTTTGGAGTAAGTCCCATTTTGAGAACCTTACAGAGAAGAAATAAGCCATGCTGTGCAAAATTCAGGTTTTAGATGTTATTCTGGATTCTAGAGACTGGAGTCTGACAGAAAAGGAGGAGAGAGAGAGATGCTCAGCAAAGAATATACTAATATAGTTAGGGTAAAAAATATTTATTGGAGGTAGAGAACAAGAATCACCTGTAAGAAGGAAGAGGATGCTAATACTAGGTTCTTCCACTGTATAGCTAATGGTAGAAGGATAATGAACTTTATTTTTTCACTAATGTAAGGGGATGATCACTGATCAGGCATCTATTAGGAGGAAGTTTGAGAAACACCTTAAGAGTGTTTGTGGGTTCAAATGAGATTTCTTTTATAGTTAATTGGCACGACTTATATCCCTACAGAATTGATCTATTTGCTCTAGATGTACCTTTCTCATGGAAGAAATTAGTACTGCAGTGTTTTGGTATGAGTGGAGACAAGACATATGGACGTGATGAATTTTCTCTGTGCTTCTCCCATAGCTCATGGGAGGTGATACAATATGGTTTACTTACTTTGTTTAATAATAATTTATTTATGTATTTTATTTGGGGTGGGGTTGGGGGGGGGGGGGGGTTCAGTTGATAGGCTAAACTACTATGATATTATGCTCATTCCTAAGTGTGGCAGATTTTAGGCTCATCAACTTGTTGAACTGTTCTTTCAAAAATATTCACCCAAGTTCTTGCTAAGAGATTGGTTCCTTTTCTACATAATCTTGTCTCCTCCTCTCAGACTGCATTTTTGAAAGACAAAACCACTCTGGATTGTTTCCTAGTAGCAAACGAAATTGTTAACCTCTGCCACAAGAAGAAGTTTGACATCTACATGCTAAAGATTGATTTCAAGAAGGCTTTTGAATCTTTGATTGGAATTTCCTACAAGAGCTTCTTCAGGCTAAGGGATATGAAATTAAGTGGTTTCACTGGATTCATATGATCATTCATTCTGCTAAGCTATCTATTCTCATCAATAATGAATGAGGCAAGTATATCCCTTCCAAGAGAGTTCTCAAGCAGAGAGGCCCACTTTCTCCGATGCTATTTATATTAGCTGTCACGCCCCGCTTCCCAAAATATGGAATACGAGTGCATGACGAAGCCCAGCGAATGATCTTAACATCATTCATAAGCTGTAGGATCGACTCAGCATCACAACAAGAATACTACAAGAGAGATATATATGTAACCAAGCATGCATGAATAATTTATTAGCAACAGAACAACTGAAATGAAATGAAACATCCAAATAGTTTCAAGTCTGGATCAAGTTAAAATTCGGGAACATCAGCCCGTTACAAGTTCTTAATGAGCAAGAAGTAATAATTCAAGAAAACAAATAATTCAAGAGAACAAGTAGTCTAATCAAGTCCTTTCTCCACTTGGAAGCTAGAACCTTTGTTCATCAATTCCAGCGGGTAACTCGTCTCCAAAGTCTGCTTAATAAATATAAAAAAGAAAAACAGGAAAAAACAAGAGAGAATGCCCTTAGTGCAAGCTAGGGCCACAAATAGTAAAAACGAGTACAAGTAATGTGAAACAAGAATTGGAATCAAGAATATAATATGGTTTACAACAAGTAATAGGGATTCAAGAACTAACTAGTAGGAAGGACAACTCAAGAGACTAGATTGGGTAAACAAACACTAATGGTGAAGCAAGTGACAAGTGTACATGTAGGGGTGTTTAACCTCAAGTGACAAGTATCTAGTAAGTGTCGGGTGTCAAGTTGTCAAGTCTAGTATCAAAATTTTATTTCAAGTGTCAAGTTTCAAGTAACAAGTTGTCAAGTATCAGGCAACAAGTTGTCAAGTTTAAGTTTCACGTTTCAATTCTCATGTATCATGTTTCAAGTATCATATCATCAAGTATCAGGTAACAGGTGTCATATTCAAGTTTCATGTTCAAGTCTTGTAATTATTACTATCTAGGTAGCACTTCATGCATCCATACTTTTACTACATGGTTGCTACAGTCAAAACAATTTCATTTAGGCCTAGTAATGGAGTCTATAGGGCGATGTACTCAGGTATCAAGTATCAAGCAAGTCATGCTCATGAATCGGATAATCATATAACTAGTTCATGTGTCGAGTCATAGTAAGACAAGTCATGAATCATACATATACTAGTTCATGGATCAATAATATACTAGTCTATGAATCGATTTATAATATACTAGTTCATGAATCAAATAATATACTAGTTCATGAATCGAATAATAATATACTAGTTCATGAGATATGTATCAAGTGGGAAACACGGGCCCCCTTCCGAGTACACTTACCTATATTGTCCACTACTATGGTCTTTCCCTTAACTCCGGCTTATTACATTTATTAATTCTTATCAAGCAAGCATACAAGTGTGTGAAATGTTGCAAATTAATTCTAAGAAAATTTGGGGATGTCCTATAGAGTGTCCAGCAGCTACATATAAAATTTCGTGTCAAACGCTCGCTGTTTACACAGCTAAATTAATTTGCAAAGTAAATGTATACAGCAGTTTTGCAAAACTGCGTCTACTGACACAACTACAGTATAACTGCCATAACTCCTAGACAGTAACTCCGAATTCAAAATTTTCGGAAGCTATCGATATCTACACTTCCAGATCTACAATTCCTATTTAGGGCTTGGGCCCAGATTCAAATGATAAATGGGTCGAAACAGTAAAAGAAGATTCAGGACAGCAACATGAGGGGATAACTTACTAGTTTAGATTTCAGGGAAATTTGTTATTAGGCGTCTAAATTATTGTGTGATATAAATACATGATATTGGTGGTCCAAACAGCAAATAAATATTTTTCAAGTTATAGGGTTGCAAGTTCGTCATATATTAAATGTAACATGTGTCTACGAATTTAGGGCTCCTAAATTCATAAGTCTATGTGTTCATGTGCTCAAGGGGTAAAAGAGTCCAATAAATATAAATTAATTACATGTGACTCTTAGAATTGTCAATTTGGAGGTTCAATATAGATCTGCAATGATATTCAAGGAGGAGTCACAGTCTAACTATTTGTAGTATTTTCAAGGGTGCTTGTACTAGAACAATAAAATTGTACAAGGATACTTGCCTTAATTTGACGATGATTAGATCCACTTATTGTAGAAAATTGGGTTGAAAAATCCCGGAAGAAGTCCTCCAAAAGTACGTGCGAAAATCACCGTAGATCGAGTTTTCCCCACACCGGATCCAAGCCCAAACAGCAAACAGCGAGCGGGATCAGGCATGCCAAAACACGGGACAGCAAATCCCACCAATCAGATTTATTCCGCACACCGGATCGGGGCCGAACAGCGTACAGCGGTTCTAGGATTCTCTATGGGCGAACACCGAACAACGATCACGGACGCGGATCTTGGTGCAATCCTACGACTGAGATCGAATCCCGCCAATCCTCCGCCTTCTTCTTCTTCGTTCTCTTCCGGTTCGTTCGATGGCAACTGAAGGCAGCGACAGCTTGGTCGGGGTTCGACTGGGAAGCAGTTGAAGACGGTGACGACGGTAGGCGGTGGCGGAGGCGACGACGTCGAGAGGGACACTCGTCGCACGGCGGCTCTGCTCTGGGTTCGAAATAGGGGAGGAGCGAAGGGGGTGGGTTTGGGGCGTTGGTGGCGCGAACGGAGGTTGGAGGGGAGGTCGAGGTGATGAGGAAATTGACGGAGAAGCGGTGGCGGACGGGGGTCGATGATGGAGGTGGTTGGTGATGGTAATGGCGTCGAGGTGGTCGGATGGTGGAGGTCGAGAGTTTGGGTAATGGAGGAGTTGGGTTCGAGAGGGTGATGGCGGTGGTGGTTACAGGGTTGGCGAGGCACAGGCGACTAGGTGGGGATGTTGAAGGCGATGGTGGTGATTGGAGGCCGTGGGTGATCGGAGGGCGAGGAGGTGAGCGGGGTTCGATTCAGAATGATGGTGGAGGTGAATGCTGATTTTGTTTCGACTGATGCGAAGGAGAAGGAGAGGGATACGGGAAGGAGCGGCGGGTTTGTTAGGGTATAACAGTAAGGGTTAGGGTTAGGGTATAGGGTTAGGGGTTTATATAGTGAGGGTATCGGGTTTTGGGTTTTGGGTATCCGAAATAGAACCCAACAGGAGAAATGGTCAAAATGCACTAAAATGTGGATTAAAGAGATGGTGAGAAGAATTGGTCCATTTTTCATGAAGAACGATACAAATGGCACACAAATGAATTTGATAAAAGAACCCAAAATTTGAGTTGAGACAAAAATAATGATTTTATTCGAACTGAAATAAAATACAGGATCTCAAATAGATGAAAGAGTACAATTGAGCAAAATACAGTATAAAAGTACAAATACAGGGAAACAGGAGTTACATTAGCTGTTAATGTCTTGGCTTAGAAGCTAAAACATGGAAGGGAAGAAGAAGTATTCACAATATAAATAGCCAACTCCGTTAGAAAATGGGTGCTTTAACACCATTTTACGAACCAATTTTGAAACAATTTTTTGACTAAGATCCACTATGAATTAGTGAGAGATCTTTTATGGACGTGTTTGAAAGCCACCTCCCAATGAGGTATTTGGGCACCTGCTTCGTGAGTACATTAAAATTATATATTGACTTGCTCAAAATAGTTATGGGGTGAATGAGAAATTATCTCCCAAAGTGAGACACTTGATGTCTGAAAATGGGTTAAGGGACTTTAGTTCCATATCAGAAAAATCATAAGAATTAGAAGAGTATACATAATAAACACTTTCTTGGTATTGTAAGAAAGCAAGCCGCGGGGGGGGGGGGGGGGGGGAGGGGGGGCAAATCTCAGACTGGATTACATGCGTCTTGTGTGTGCCCACACATCCTGCAGACACGAATGCCGGACCAACTGAACCCCACCCCGTGCGGGGATTTTTTTTGGCACCAGTTTTGATTTTTCTGATCTGTAACGACCGAAATAAATGCAGAAACGATTTTTTTTACTGTTACAACCCGGTTTTAAATCGAAAAATGGTTTTGTCTACCGTTACAACCCACTTTAAACTGAGAAATGGTTTGTCTACGATTACAGTTTGGGCATTCACTCACATGTTTGCAATTACAGTGAGTGCATTCAACCACCTGTCTACTGTTACGGTATGTGCATTCACTCACTTGTTTTTTCCCGGCCCTATATATAGAGGTCCCTTCTCCCCTCATTCCACTCACCAGAAACTCTCTTCCTCCCTGTCCTCCTCTGTTTTTGTGTCAGTGATAGATTTCAGCACATCAATCAGTTCGGGAGTGTAGCGTTGTTCTGCCGTTGACACTCGATGACCATATCATCCTGCGAGACAAACGCCATAACATTCTTCCAACACCAGTGAGATGGCGAATCTGTTTTAAGGACTCTTTGTGATACACATGACTCGGTTACTACTCGGCTCGGTTTAATTTTCTGTTTTTTTTATTTTCGTTACATTTGTACGGTTTTTTTATTCTCCTTTTCTCTTTCTCTAGTTTTGTGCCTCTCAATCAAAAGTTGGTTTCTTGCAAACCTTGTACAACAAACTTAAAACATATATATATATATATATATATATATATATATATATATATATATATATATATATATTTTCATTTTACTTCTCTGATTTTGAGGCACTCTTTTTATTTTCTTTTCAATCTGAAAATTTACACTTGTGCTGTGTGTTTTCAAACTCGAAATGGCAACTGCATCGAAGAATATTTTTGTGGATGAAATGACACGAGTGCTGACTATTGTTATGGCATGAGTGCCACTGCCTGCTGCTGTACCCATCTCAGTCTCCCATAGGGAGAAACCTGAGAAGTACAATAGGCAGAATTTCAAGAGGTGGCAATAGAATATGATGTTCTACTTGACCACTTTGAATCTCGCAAGATTCTTGAACAAAGAAGCTTCAAATCTTAAAGAAGATGTGCAAGATTACCAAGTCATCGTCGCTGTGGATGCTTAGAAAAGTACTGATTACTTGTGTAGGAACTACATAATGAACGGATTAGTCGATTCTTTGTATAGTGTTTATGTTGGCAAAAGAACAGCTAAATAACTTTGAGAATCCCTAGACCATAAATATAAACTAAGGATGCCGGTTCCAAGAAATTCATTGTGGGATGCTTTCTAAATTTCAAAATAGTGGAGTCCAAAATAGTGATCAGTCAAGTTCAAGAATTTCAACTGATCTTGCATGAGATACATGTTGTAGGTATGAACTTAAGGAAAAGTTTTCAAGTTTCTTGTATTATTGAAAAATTATCAGCAGGTTGGAAATACTTCAAAAATTATCTGAAGCACAATCAAAAGGAAATGGGCATTGAGGATCAGAATGTCCTGCTTTGTATTGAAAAAGACAACAGAGGATGTGAAAAGTTCGGAGGCAACAATCATGCGGCCAAGGAAAATATGGTGGAACATACATAGTCAACGTTCCAAGAAGTAAAACAACAAAGACAAGGGGTCGAAGTTGGGGCCTAAGGGAGGAATCTCCAAGAAGCCGAAGTTAAAGGCAAATGCTTCAACTGTGATATGTTAGGTCACAAGTCTACTGATTGTAGACTACCTAAAAAGAACAGGAACAGAAAAGCAAATATATTTGAAAGCATTGCTCAAGACGTTTTTGATATCAGTCACTCAGCTGTGGTCTCGAAGGTGAACTTGATGAGTTCAAACCCCATAGAATGGTGGATTGACACTAGAGGTACCCGCCACGTGTGCTCCAACAGAAGTATGTTCTACACTTTCGAACCATTAGAGAATGGAGAGGAGATGTTTATAGGGAACTCGGCTAATTCATAAATCAAGGGCCAAGGTAAGGTGATTTTGAAGATGACTTCTGGAAGAAAAAAAACTAACTCTGAACAATGTTGCATGTGTTCTTGAAATCCGTAAGAACTTTGTATCTGGTTCTTTGCTTAATAATTATAGATTTCACTTAGTGTTTGAGTGAAATATATTTATTTTTTCAAAGAGTGAAATGTATGTTAGTAGATGATACATAAGTTGGGGAATGTTCAAACTAAATGTAATGACCATGGTCAAGAATATCAATAAAGCTAGCTCTTCTATTTATATGCTTGAATCTTCCAATTTATGGCATGGTAAACTATGAAATGTTAATTATGATACTTTGCGTATACTAATTAACTTGAATCATATTCCAACATTACAAATTGATTTCAAACATAAGTGTGAAACTTGTGTTGAGGCAAAACTAACAGGATCATCATTTAAAAGTGTTGAAAGAAATACGGAATCCCTTGATTTAATTCACAGTGATATTTTTTATTTAAAAATGATATAACAAGAGGTGGTTATAAGAATTTAATTATCTTTGTTGATAACAACATAAAATGCTGTTATGTGTATTTTCTTAAAAGCAAGGGCAAAGCTATAGAGAAATGTATTCTCTATAAAAATAAAGTTGAGAATCAACTCAACAAGAAAATTAAGATGCTAAGAAGTGACCGAGGTAGAGAGTATGAATCATCATTTGCTGACACTTGTACTAAGTATGAGATTATACATGAAACTACATCACTTTATTTTTCTCAGTCCAACGATGTTGCCGAGAGAAAGAATCATACATTGAAGAATTTGATGAATGAAATGTTAATAAAATCTGGTTTGCCACCAAACTTATGAGGAGAAACTATTCTTTCAGCTAATTACCTTTTGAATAAGGCACCCAAAAACAAAGAAGATAGAACTGCATATGAACAATGGAAATGAAGAAAGCCATCCTACAATAACTTGCAAATGTAGAGATGTCTTGCCAATGTGGCAGTACCTCCACCTAAGAAAATGAAAATTGGACAAAAAACAATTGATTGCATTTTTATTGGTTATGCAAATAATAGTAGTGCTTATCGGTTCTTGGTATACAAATCTGATATCCTCGATATACCAAAGAACACGATAATGGAGTCTAGAAATGCATCATTTTTGGAAGATGTATTTACATGTAAGTTTAAGAAAGAACCAAGTTCATCCAAACGAACACATGAGACTATCAGTGAAGATAGTGAAACCAAGATGAAGAAGTTGAGCAGGAATCTAGACGTAGTAAAAGAACAAGAATGAAAAATCTTTTGGTTTAGATTTCTTGAGTTTTATGCTTGTAGGTGAACCTTAAATTTTCAAAGAAGCGGTGAGCTCTAGTGATGGTCCTCTGTTGAAAGAAGTCATTAAGAGTGAAATTGATTCAATCTTACAAAATTATACTTGGAAACTAGTGGATCTTCCTCCAGGAAGTAAACATTTAGGTTCTAAGTGGATCTTCAATAGAAAAATGAAAGCTGATGGATCAATTGATAAATACAAGGTAAGGCTTGTAATCAAATGTTATAGACAAAAAGAATGTCTAGGTTACTGTGATATATATTCTCCTATGATGATAATTAATTCCATTAGGATGATACTTGCAATAGCAGCTTTGCGCAATCTTAAAGTACATTAAATAGATATGAAAATAGCTTTTCTTAATGGAGATTTAGATGAAGAAATTTATGTAACCTAAGGGTTTTTAGCTCCAGGACAAGAAAAGAAATATGTAAACTGATGAAATCATTATATAGCTTGAAACAAGCTCTAAAGCCTGACATGAAAAATTTGACAACGTCATGATGATAAATGGTTTCAAAATCAATGAATGTGTCACGCTCCGCTTCCCAAAATACGGAATACGAGTACGTAACGTAGACCAGTGAATGATGTAAACACCATCCATAAGCTGAACTAGACTAACTCAACAATATAAATAACCATCACAACCATGCAAGAAGATATAATCACATAAATAAGATCAACTTCAATAATAAATGAAATAATCCAAATGATAATATCCAACATCTGGGATAAAAATAAACTCCGGGTCATAAAAGCCCAAAACAAAGTATAATATCAAGACAATGTTTAAAAGAAATAAATCTAGCAATATAGTAAACTAAGCAGCACAATCTTTGGTTCAATCTCCTAGAATCGTTGCTCACCAATTCCTGCTGGTATTGATCCTTCAGTACCTGTAAATTCTTGATCTAAAAAGAGAGAAAATAATATCCTTAGAGCAAGTCATGGACAGCAAGTAGAGAAAACAAGGAATAATAGGAACATGGTATATCAAAAGAAAAGGGACGAGATCAAAGTCAATAACAAAATCAAAGATTGGCAATAGTGTCAAGGAACTATGTTTAATCATGCATTTAATTAATAGTTTCAATTCAAGTCCAATATTGGTGACATTATATGTGATCAAATATGAAATGTCAAATACAGGTTATTAATCATTTTATTAACCTATCTGGTGCACGTACTACTGTGTCCCATTCCACAGGTTTGGCGCAAGCACACAACGAACACTTTAGACTGATGGTGAATTCACGGTTCGTGTACTCGGCCCCAGTAATCAGTGTTTAATGTTCAATGACAGTAATTATCAAGCAGTATTTTATGGCCATCGGTCAGTACAAGTCAAGCAGTAGGGCCCGACCGATTACAGTTTTCGATTGTTCACTACCAAGTCGTTCCATAATACATCGGCTTGTTAACATTTTATTTCATCCTATGTGAGCATGCAAGAATGTGTAAATATTGTATGATGCTAAGTGTGACTAATTCTACTCGTTACAGACAACATAAGAGGCAAACATATTAAATTAACACAAATCACACAATCTGGACAGCATCACATTGCTGTACAAAAACACAGATTAATACTACTACAGAAAAGAAAATCTAGATTCGTCAGAAATTATAGAAACTTGACTCTGTGCCGGTTCCAGTGAATATATATACGACATATAAAGTTACAAAAACTAGGGTTAAAATCCTATTCTTTTCAGATTTTATATTTAGGCAGCAGATTGTAAATTGTGTTCAAACATATGATTTAGGTAAGAAAACTCATCAATTAAATCTACAAAAATTCAGGGTTGTTCCTAGACATGTATAGTCTCAACAAAATTAATTTCATATTTTTATTTTATTGTTATCATGTTCTATTTAATTATGAAACAACAAGATACGCATGAATTTGGGAATCAGGAATTTCAGACCTAGCTGTACTAAAATACTGATATCTAACAGATTATACATTTGAATTCAAATTCGTCAAAAGTTCTGGAAAATAAATTCATGGGGCTACAAATCATATTGCAAAAGTTATTTCAAATTACAACATCAACATGGTCGAAAATCTGATACAAAAAGGAACAAACAACATGCAAGAATTTAATTTGATATGAATAGGCAACAACTTAATCATACAACCATATAGTTCATGCTAATTAACAATCAAAGTGATGCTAGATGTTTAACATGCATAATATCATTTTAAAGATGCAATTTCAAAGGCATGGTAATCAATTCATTAATTCAACTCCAATCTAACATATTCAATTCGTCAACCAATTATATAACATGGATCTAGTTATTTTTCATGTAACTTGCATATGCAATGTACAAGGGGACTAAGTTTTAGATCAAAGATATAGGCACGATGTTAAGCATATATTGGGTTAGCTCATGTAAACCCTCAATATACTTAACAGAATTCAAATAGCAGTACGATAAAAGGATTTGGATCTACTTGCACTGATCAAAGAATCTTGAACAAAAATAATAAACTAATCCAAGAAGAGACTTGCCTTTTAGATTTTAATTTTGAATATTTAGAATAACGGGATGAGAATACCGGGCGACGAACCACGATCATGAAACACGTGCAAACACACACATGCAGAGCAAACAGCAACCACAACTTCCTTCCTCTTCACAAAACACCAAACATGGATCCACGATCTCTTCTACTGCCGAACACCAAACATAATCCCAACTCCTTCTTCTCAACAACAATGGAGAGAGAGAGAGAGAGAGAGAGAGAGAGAGAGAGAGAGACGGTGGGAGGGAAAGGATGACTGGCGACAGTAGCAACGAGAGCGAGGGGTGGCGAGGGTGCTCGGGGTGACTGGCGGCGGCGCTGCGGTCGAGGAGCGACGCAATGACGGGACTCGACGGCTCGATGCTCTGTTTCACACTGAAACAGAGGAGGACGGGAAGGCGGGGTTTTAGATGTTGGCGATGATGATGAGGGGGTCTTCATTGGCAGTGGGGACAGTGGAGTGGATCGAGGTGGACAGAAGGCGACGAAGGATCGACGGTGGATGGGTTCAGCAGAGACGCGGGATAAAGGGGTGAACTTTGGTGGTTGGGTGAGAGGGCAAAGACGACGGCTAGGGGAGCAGTGCGGGGGGGGGGGGGGTGGGTCGACGAGTGGGATGAAGGTGGTGGTGGTCGGAGCGATCGGAAGGCGAGGACTGAGAGGTGATGGGTTTGAAAACGAAAAGAAACAGAGAGAGGGAAAGGGGTGAGCAGCAGAAGATAGAGGAAATAGGTTTAGAATATAATATTAGGGTCGGGAGCTCGACGACGGAGTAGACGAGATGAGGGGATCTCTGCAAAATTGAGTTGGCGAGTTGGAGTCAAGGGAGCTCAACTAAATTAGTGGTGGAGCTCAACTCAGTGAGGTCGACGACTGAGGAGGAGAGGAGCTCGATGGCTTGGTGAGCTTGACAGTGGAGGGGAGGAGTTCGGCAGTGAAGGGAGGTTGGCGAGGAGTTCGAAGCCAATGGGGGAAGTGTTAGAGCTCGACGACGGGTCGAGCTTAGAGTTGGGTTGGAGGTGAGCTCGACAGGGGGGCTCGAGATGGAGGAGCCTGGAGCTCGGAGATGGTGGAGGTGATCTCGCAGTTGAAGGGAGGTTGGCGAGGAGTTCGACGCCAATGGTGGAAGTGTTGGAGCTCGACGACGGGTCGAGCTCGGAGTTGGGTTGGAGGTGAGCTCAATGTGGGGGCTCGAGATGGAGGATCCTGGAGCTCGAAGATGGTGGAGGTGAGCTCGCAGTTGAAGGATCTTAACGATAGTGGAGAGGAGCTCGATGGCGGTGGTGGCCTTCGGCAGGTTGACGGTGGAGATGTTGGTTTTTTATTTTTATTTTTATTTTTATTTTTTGGCGCCCATTCTCGAAGAAGAAGGAAAGGAGAACGGGTGGGTTGCGGGTCTTTAACGGGTCCAAACCCGACCCGTTAACCCCTTGAGAGATTTTTCTCTCTCTCCTTTGTTTTTGAGAATTTGTACAAATCTGAGCCGTTGATTAAGATTGAGCACGAATCTTGAAGCAGAGTGTTTTTCTCCATTTTCTAGTTCGATGGCAAGAATGCTCGGATCGAGTTTCCAACTCAGGAGAGCCTTCGGCAGCTTGACACGTGGCAGTCAATGGTTGACCGTTGACTCGGTCAACGTTGACCGTTGACTTTCTCTTTTTTGCTTTAATCACATCCGTTGATCTTGATTTGAGCGCATATCTTGAGGCAGAGTTTTTCTCACATTTCAGGGTTGGTGGAAAGAATGCTCGGATCGAGTTTCCGAACCCAGGAGAGGCTTCGGCTGCTTGACACGTGGTGGTCAATGGTTGATCGTTTACTTTCTTTTTTTGCTTTAATCACATCCGTTGATCACGATCGAGCGCACATCGAGAGGTAGAGTTTTTTTCTCATTTTGACGTCGGTACAAGAATGCTCGGAACCACTTTCCGAAGTCGGGAGACATTTCGAGATAGCGACACATGGCGAATTTGACAGTTGACCAATCAACGCTGTTTTCTCTCATTTCGACGTCGGTGGTAAGAACGCTCGGTGAGAGCTGCCGAGGGCCATGGAGGATTCGGCGCAGTTATATTGTAGCTGATGTTCCCGGTGCTACGGAGGTAGGATTGGGACGCGTGACCCCTCGTTTCGAAGCTGACTCGAAGATCTACAATTTCTCTTTAGAAGTTAGTCGAATAATCACCCTCCTTCATGGTCAAAATAGTCCCGCAACATCTTTACCTTCATGAAGTTGAGAAAGGCTTTGTATGACTCTAGGGGAGGTCTGTTCTTGGAAGCGAGTTTAGGGAGCGTCTGTAGACGAGTTAGGCTCCGAACTCTCTTAGAAGAAGGCCGCTCAGGAGGTGAGTGCGACGGAGAACATCATCAGGCTCTAAGAGAGAGAGCCGTTCGAGAGACGAGTATGAGGAGTAACTCTAGGGGAGAGTTTTAGCTCCGAACTCGCTTGAAAGAAGGCCACTCGGGAGGCGAGTCGGGAGAAGAACAACATCAGGATCTAGGAGAGAGCCGTTTGGGAGACAAGTTTGAGGAGCAACTCTCTAGGGGAGAGTTGAGCTCCGAACTTGCTTGTCGCGAAATTTAACCAGTAATGGGAGTAGTATAAATGTTCGTTTTGATCCCTGAAACCACATACTTGCAAGTTGTGAGGGCAATTTTGAACTATGATTGTGAACTTCGATCTAGTTGTTACGGATCTATTAACGAGTTGTAGGAGCAATTCCGAATGGAGAGCTGCTCCGCACTTGCTTGTTTGCAAGCGGCTAAAGCGGTGTCGAACCAAGTGTTAAACTCCGAACTTGTAGTTTTTAAGAACTTCAACGAGTTATAAGAGCAATTCCGAATGGTGAGTTACTTCGCATTTGTTTGTTTACAAGCGGCTAAAGCGGCATCGAACTAAGTGTTGGACTCCAAACTTGTTGTTTGAGGGTTTTTAACGATATGTAGGAGCAATTCCGAATGGTGAGCTACTTCGCACTTGTTTGTTTACAAGCTGCTAAAGCGGCGTCGAACCAAGTGTTGGATTCCAAACTTGTTGTTTGAGGGTTTTCAATGAGTTGTAGGAGCAATTCCGAATGGTGAGCTGCTCCGTACTTGTTTGTTTACAAGCAGCTAAAGCTGCATCGAACCAAATGTTGGACTCCAAACTCGTCTTTTGAGCTTAGTAAGTTGTTGGAGTAACACTGTAGGACAAGCTGGACTTCGAACTTGCCGTTTAACGAGTCGTAGATGTGACTCAAAGAGATAGAAATAAGGCAAATGCAATACTTTTCAATAGAAAAAAGATAAGTTTTATTGAAACAAACTAAGTGGCCGCTTTAATGGGGCGAGCCATTATTACATGCTTTTGGCCATGTTACAAGCATCGGCTTTATTGAAAACTGAAAACCTACCTCTATGATAGGGTGAAGGCCTCTTGGGAGGAGTTTGGCTATTCCCCCATTGGACCTCTATAGATAAGGTGGAGGATGACCCCAGGTTCGGAGTGTTGGAACTCGTTGGGCCTCTCGTTCGATTGTTGGCTCTTCGGGGTGGAGGATCGGCCCCGTCCTTTCTGACGAACTTGGCCAGGTGCCTCCGCTGTATGAGTTCTTCGATCTCCTCTTTGAAAGTCCGACAATCATCCGTATCGTGGTCATGGTTCCTATGAAAGCAACCCCACTTATTCCTGTTTCTTTTCTTGCCAGGGGTATTCATTCTAGGGGGACCGCGGAGTATTCCTTCCTTGTCCACCATCATAAGGACTACTGATATACTGGCATTGAGGGGGGTGAACTTCTCAAAATGGGGACCTGGGCGGCGCTGACCATTGTCGTCCTTCTGGAATTTATGGGAGCCTTCTTCGCTTGTATTCCTCCGTTTGTTACTGGAAGACGGTTCCTCAAGACTGGGGGGGTTGAGAGCCTCTTCCACTTGGATGTACTTCTTGCTCTTGAGCAGAAGTTTCGAAAAGTCCCGAGGAGACTTCTTGGCAAGGGAAGCCCTGAGGTCGGCGTTAGTGACGTTGTGCCTGAATGCCGCAGAGGCTACCGATTGGTTAAGGGAGGCGATAGACCGGGCTTCGGCAGTGAAGTGCCGAACGTAATCCCTTAGGCGTTCACCCTTTCTTTGATCGAGGGATAGCAAAGATGCACTCATTTTCTCGGATCGGCGACTGCCCACAAAGTGGGTGAGGAAGAGCTCCTCAAACCGTTCTAATGAGAAGATGGAGGCTGGGGATAGACAAGAGTACCACTCTCGTGCTGATCCCCTCAACATTGCTGGGAAGGCCTTGCAGAGGAGCGCGTCCGAGGCTTGATGAATCATCATGAGAGTTTTAAAACTCTCGATATGATCGGCAGTGTCCGACTCCCCATTGTAGGATTCAAAGCGAGGCGGCCTAAGGGCTTCGGGGACCGAAGCTTCCATGATGGCCCTAGAGAAGAGGCATCTGCTTGGCCAGAACTTATTGGCCCGTTGTTCTTCTTTGGAATTTATCTTGTTGAGGCGCCTCTCCATCTCGTGGAGACAGCGGCGAACCGAGTCATCCCTTCGGTCGGATCTAGTCGACCCTAGGGAGTCTCCTTCATGAGTGGCGGTATGGTGAGGGTTAGGGGCACGCTGATCCTGAATCGTGGTAATATTAAAAGCTCGCATGATATATTGTTTGAAGTTCTGGAGCTCTACCTGAGTGACTGGTGCCCCTCTAGCTTGGCGATCCCTAGGTGTGGCTCGACTTACTGGAGTATGACTTCTCCGCCGATGACGTGGAGGGGACTCTCTTCGCCTCCTTGGGGGAGGGGATCTTCTGGTCCTCGGTCTATGGGGGGTTCGGACTCTCGAGACCCTTAGGTGCTCAGGTTGAGGGACTTCCTCAGGGGATCACCATTTAGTCAAGCGAGTTCGGAGTTCGACCCCCTGTTGAAGGTTAAGAATTACCTGACGAAGATCCGGCCCTGGTGGACTTTGAGAAGCCATAGAGTCAGTTGAGGGATTGTGGACCAAAACATTGTCATGATGAGGGTGTTGCTTTGGACGTCTTTGACGAGAGCCCCCGGGGCAGCCCCCCGAGACCCTTGATGGGCCTGTTGAGGAGGAGGCTGTTTGAGGAAGAGGCTGTTCAAGCTGTGGTTGCTGAACTTGCTGATTGAGTTGATGAATGACATCTTGGACTAGAGGAGGAGGAGGAAGAGGAATGAATCTTCGGCTGGATCCCGCTGCCTTCCCCTTCTCTTTCGGAGGCATGGTTGCTGCCTTTCACTGATGAAGGTTGGATTGGTTTTTTGTTTCCCACAGACGGTGCCAATCTGTTGCTGCTAATTTTGGTGTGGGAGCAAACAGATGAATTTATGGATTCTTTTTGGAAACAATAAAGGAAAACCTGCTGACATTCACCGGCGTTTGACTGGTTTCTTGCCGCTGCCGTTGACCTGCAAAAAAGTTCGATGCACCGGGATGGATCCCAACGACGTACCCTCCGACGTTCTTGTCAGTAATCAGGAAGATTATGAAAGAGATTTATGTGGAAAAAGATTGATTACCTTGTTATGGTGGGAGGAGAGGAATTTTTATAGTCGCCTTAAGAGACAATTTAGAGATAATCATTTATCTCTATGTCCCGGTATTTTTGGATAAGATGTAGAGTTTAAACTCGTTTCAGGATAAGAGAAGTCATTTAAACCGCCTCTTAGAGATAACCATGAATTTGAATTACTCTTTAAATATCTGAATTGGTTTGTAACGGGTTACTACCCATACCCATTTTGGGTTATTGGGTTTTGAAGAAAGACCCAATTCCTAATTCGGACCTGTTTGTAAGTAAAATTACCGTTTTATCCCTGAGAGGTTTAAGATTCATGCCCAATTTGAACGATCTCGATTTAGTTCTATTTTTAGTCGTATCAGATATAAATAGTGAATTAACCCGTACTATACACAAAATTAATCACTAATCTTGTGCTACACACGAACTACCATGAATTATTACTTAATTGCAATCCAAATATTTTATCCCTCTCTCTTAATTCTAACTATTTTTATACATTATGTACACCATGAGATAGTAATTTTAAAATGAAAAATGAATAGAAAATTCAAAAATCTACATATAACTATTTTTTATCTCTTTGTATAACTATTCTTTAAATCATTAAGTCCAACTATATTTATCTCTTAATTACATATGCATACTACATAAGATATGATATTATTAGAATTTCATGTACAAAGAAAATTCAAAAATGTAGATTTAATTACCCTGAATTTACTATTTTAAATTTAACTATACAAACGACTGGATCTCGTCACATGTCATTCTCTTGTGCAAATATTTATGCCACTGGTGCATCTCCAAATGCACCGTTGCCATTCCTGTTACTTTCGCAGCTTTGTTAGTCATTTGAGAACTCAAGGATATAGAATTGAAGATGAGAAGAGATAGATGAGAACTTAGGGGTTGAGAAGAGTAGGGGTGGGCATCGGTCGGTATCCGACCTAATATGGACCATCCACCACCGATCCAAAGAAGATTGGCTTTTTAATTTTCTCATCCGCAACCAATCCGAACCTTAATTGGATCGGTTTCCATCCAAGCCGATTAAGCTCGGTTCGGATTGGATTGGATGGTCGGTTTGGCGTGCTACTTTTCACCTTCAACATCATTCATAATTTTGTTGAAATTTAAAAGATCAACTTCAATCAAACTTAAGAAAAAACCTGCTATTTGTTATTCAGAAATGAATTTAAAATAAAGATTCATAAAACCACAAGTTGTTAATGAATTTTGCACTAATTGTTTGAGACGATGACGTTTAAATGAGTGAGATAAACTTTTTTTTTCACTTGCATACTTCTGTAATCTTAGTTTATTATCATAAAAGAAACATCAATACCATAGCTAATTGAATTTCAGGTACAATAAAAAAAGATTTAGAAAACAAGTTATGCTTGACTTGATTAAAGTAACTATTAAATATTACATCAACTTTATGATTCTATTAAGTTGGGTCACACTGTAAATGAAGCATTTCTCAACAACATAACACATAGGATTATGGAGAATCAAAACATAGGTAGAATAACTGCTCGGTTTGTATTAAAGAAATTAAAGAAGACTGTTTGTATCTCCAAGAAAATGAGAAATGACTATTTTTATATTTAAGAAATTAAAGGAGAACTACATTTTTTATGGACTTATGCATAGAGGTACGGTCAGTTCGGTTTCATCGGTTATTTGAAAGCCTCATCCAACAACCGAACCGGTCCAATTGGTTATTGAAGATCAAGAACCGAGCCAATCCAAACCCCCAATTGGTTCGGTTAAAAACCGGTCGGTTCGGGTTGGATTGGTTCGGATTGGTCGGTTTGGATAATAGTTGTCCACCCCTAGAGAAGAGACCCGAAACTCTAATAGAATCAAGAACATAGATGAAGAGGAATTTCCCAAATCAGTGCATCCTAGAGCATCCACAAGTGGTTTTTTATAATTGGCAAATTGCCATATTATAAGAAACGATCGCTGCAATAGTTTTTCATTTTGCCATTTTTAGCAAATTCGCTATACTTGTTTCTCATATTTGAGAAACGAAATACCCATTCTCAAATTATAAAAGACGGGATATCATATACCGTCGCTCCGATTTTAAGATATTTTAATCATGTCAGACGGGAAAACATATACCGTCTCAAATTTTTATTTTTATTTTTTTAAAAAAAGGGTCGGACGGTATAACATATACCGTCCGGTATATGATATCCCATCCTTCACCTCTTTTGTTTTTTTATTAATTTTTTTAAGGGACGGGGAATGTTTCCCCGTCTCTCCCTTATTTAAAAAAATAATTTTACGAGACGGGATATGTTATCCCGTCTTTAACTTTTAATTTTTGCCGCGCAAGCGAATGAGAAAAATTTAGCAAACTACCACTGCACGATCGTCCCCCATATACTATTACTGTAGCTGCCATATAATAGAATATGAGAAATACCACTGTGGATGCTCATCGGATTGCTTCTCCTATTTATAGAATTCAACTGTCCTTGTACAACTTGTATATTATAGGTAGTTAGGTAGTTATAACATATCAAAAACAACAACTAACTTGCATCCCATTGTAATTCCTCAGTTCAGCTCTTCTGATGAGTATCAACTCCCCCCATTTTTGAGACCTTGCCTCAGGGTCGAAGAGTGGAAATTTCTTCACCAATTCTCAATGTCTTGGTTTTATCATTTGATTAGCACTTTGGATACGAGCCTCTCCCCCTAGATCAAAGATGAAGTGCTTTGCAAAGATGAAGTGCCCATCAATGGAACCAATGAGAGTCATGCCATCAACTGCACTAAGATCACCTCCCTATTTGGCATTAATTGTCTCAACAATTGAATTGATTTGTTCACCAATCTTTAGCATTTTCCGCTCAGTGGCTTCCGTATGTTCATATATTGCATCTTTTGAGAAAGCAACCTCATCTTTGAAAAGTAACCCTCGTTCATCCTCAAATACAAGCTCAACCTCTTCTTCCATGCTTTGCAATTCCTCTTGAAGCTTCTGTTCAGCTTTTTCGTGAAGAGACTGTTGGAAAATAATCTATGTGGGCTCACATATGTGACTATGTATAATTGCTATTTTAAAGTCAAACCCAAATTAAAGTGATCTAATTAAGATTAAGTAATGGGTTAAAAGTATATAATTTAAAGTGTGATATAATACGTGTAGAGACAGTAAAGTAGATTTCTTATTTTGTGATGGGCAAAATTGGAAATCAATAATTATCAATTAGGGTTATGGTCCCCTATATATACGCATCTCTTATTCCATCTGTCATCCCATCAACAGAGGAATAGAGAGACGGCATCTCATAGAAGTGCGTATCATATAGGAAGATCCAAACCCTCTGCGCAATCTCCATCAATGGTTTCAGGTTAGTGCTTCCGCTTTTAATGTTCTTCTTCTTTTGATTTAGCAAAGATCTATAGTTTCATGATTTAGGATTTTATATTAAAGCACTTTTGCAACATGATTAAGTTGTAGATTCATATAAACATGTTTTACGTTGTTATTAATGTTTTATGCATGTTCATAAGTGT
This sequence comes from Hemerocallis citrina, assembly GCA_017893485.1. NCBI lineage: Eukaryota > Viridiplantae > Streptophyta > Magnoliopsida > Asparagales > Asphodelaceae > Hemerocallis > Hemerocallis citrina. Next base: position 355,297 of record JACEHZ010000304.1, read on the forward strand.
ATATAAAATCTCAACAATTGGTATCAGAGCCATCTTTGCTGAATTAATTGAAGAAATTTAGGATTTTCTTTTGATCTTCCTTTTATGGTATTTGTCTTTTAAGATTCAGATTCAATAATTAAATTAATTGAATTTAGATTTGTAAAGGCTAATGAATTTGTTAATCTTTTGGAGCCATTAAATTTTCATCGTTCTGTTGCATTTGTTCTGTTTCATTTTCTGGATTGAATAGTGTATTAATCTATATGATGTACTTTGGTTGATAATATATTAAGATCCATGTTAAGATCATATTCAGATTTTTTTAAAAAAAAAAAAAAATCAAAACCGTCAGTGCTCTTTTGTAATGATTTAGATTTTGATGAAGTTTCTTTTTTTGTTTTGTTTAAAGATATGGTTTTGATATGTTTCTGTTGTAGATAATTAATATTAAAATCAGTTGTTGCCCATAGAAATTTGTATGGGGTAGTTGTGCTTGGATTACAGATAATTCTGGTTTAAAGTTTTGGTTTTTTTTAAAAATCTCCCTGGTTCCTTTTGATATGGTTTTGGTTTTTGATTACAAATTTTCAAATAAGATATAATCTGATGTCAATGGTACCCACGGGAAAGCAATGTATATGGTTATATACTGCTTATATGGCTTCAGTAATTGAACCAAGAGGATTGCATTGCTGTTTGGCAGCATGTGGGGCCCCCACGGGGACCCATGGGAAGAACTAGAAGAATATCTGGTAAAGGACTTTGCTGCTTCTGTCACCGGTTGTGCCTGGTATCGATAATTTTAATTGAAAATACCTTGGGATTTTATTTTAACAAGCATTATCGATAATTATTTTTTTTTACTTCTGTCAGCGGTTGTTGTGGACTTTGCTACTTCTGTTGGCGTGTGATGACATGGCGAGGGGCCCACCTGAGGGGCTATCTTGGCTGACGTCTCACACGTAAAGAGAATAGAAGGATATGGGATTAACTAATTTTTTAATTATGTTATCAATTCCTGTTATGGTTCAGTTATAGTTGTGTTATTATTTCAGATAGATATTCATCACATTTTCTGTTATGGTTTTGTTATCTTTTTAAATAGATATTATCTTGACATTATCCATCTACAAATAAAGTAAAATTATGGTATTAAGAAAAAGATAAAACTTTGGAAAATAATTAAATTCAAATTTTGGTTTTGGTTTTTTCTTATGAATGTCTAATATATTTAATAGTTTAATTGAAACAAAATGTCGCCAAAGTGACCTCTTTTGTGTAGATTAATTTATTTAAAATATCAAGATGATTGTGTGTTTGTAATTCATGCGTTTATTAACTGACCCAAAGGAAAGTTGATATTTGGCCGAATTTCATGCACATCTGTGGTAATAAATATGTGACAATTATAAGGTATTCTATGTAAACAATAAGTTAGTCCAAAGAATGACTTATTATTTGACAGGATTTATTGTCAATATTTGATTACTACAATATGAGTACCGCTTACAGTTAATGTTACTGTCCAATGACTTGATATTAACGTTGTGCCTCGTATCTTGAGATGGAATTAACCATTATTTGAATTTATTGTTTTATATGGATTCTCATGTGAGCTTATTTTATTTGTTTTGTTGTTCTATATTCAGCTAGTTTACCATCTGCTGCCTCAATAACTACTAACATCAATTCTATTCCCATGCTTAATGGGACAAATTTCAAGGATTAGAAAATGACTCTTAAGGATATGGTAAGGAGTATGATTGCTATTTCCACCTTACCTGAGTCCCTCTGGGGAGAAGCATTAAAGACTGCAGCTTACATTCTCAATAGAGTACCAACTAAAGCAGCCGCAAAAACACCTTATGAGCTTTGGACTGGTCGAAAGCCTAGTCTAAAGCACTTTTACATTTGGGGATGTCCAGCTGAGGCAAGGCCTTACAGGCCATATGAAAAGAAATTGGACTCCAAAACAGTGAGCAGCTACTTTATTGGTTCTGAACGATCTAGGGGCTATAAGTTTTATGATCCCACACTTAGGAATATTTTTTTTAGACAAGAACTGCAACATTTTTTGAGGAAGTTGAGTTTGGGGGAGAAATAATGTTAGGGACATTGCTTTTGAGGAGGAATTAGATTCAATTACAAACCCAATTCCTACTATCACTTTTGACATATTCAGGTTCTCACACCTATTATTGATCAAGAAGTGAATCCGGAACCTCAATAAGACAATGTTGAACAACCCCCATTCAAAATAAGGTAATTGTTCTAGAATAACAAACTCAACAACCTCAAGAACCAGTGCCATTAAGGAGATCCACGAGAGAAAGGAAGAATGCTATTCCAAAAGGTGCAAAACCAATTGGTTCTAAATGGATATTTAAGACCAAGAGGGATGCAAATGGTAATGTGGAGAGGTATAAGGCACGTCTTGTAGCTAAAGGCTATACTCAGAAAGAAGACATTGATTTACAGAGTCTTTCTCTCCAGTTTCATCGAAAGACTCGTTTAGGGTAATTATGGCAATTGTTGCTCATCTTGATCTTGAGCTACATCAGATGGATGTCAAGAAGGTGTTTCTCAATGGCAACATTGACGAGACAATTTATATGGTGCAACTAGAAAACTTTGTGTCGGGAGATCCAAAGAATATGGTTTGCAAATTGACAAAATCCATCTATGGACTCAAGCAAGCTTCTCGTCAATGGTACCAAAAGTTTCATCAAGTAATTATCTCATTTGGTTTTGATTTGAATGTAGTTGATGATTGTGTGTATCACAAGTTCAGTGGGAATAAGCATATATTCCTAGTTTTATATGTCGATGACATATTGCTTGCCGCTAATGATATAGATTTATTACATGAAACTGAAAGGTTTCTGTCCAAGCATTTTGAGATGAAGGATCTTGGGGATGCCTCTTTTGTATTAGGAATCCAGATACACAGAAATCGTTCTCGAGGTGCTCTTGGATTATCACAAAAGGGATACATCAATAAAGTATTCAAAAGGTTTGGTATGCAAGATTGTAGATCAGGGGATACCCCTGTTGCTAAAGGAGACAAATTTAGTCTCAATCACTGTCCTAAAAGTAACCTTGAAATTCAGGAAATACAAAAGATCCCCTATGCATGAGCTATTGGGAGTCTAATGTATGCTCAAGTATGTACGCATCCGGATATTGCGTACATTGTTGAGATGTTAGGCATGTATTTAAGAAAATCTGGTATGGACCATTGGATAGCAGCCAAGAGGGTCATGAGGTATCTTCAGAGAACAAAAGACTACATGCTCACATATAGGAAATCAGATCATTTGGAGGTCGTAAGGTATTCTGATTCTGATTTCACCAGGGTGCCAAGATAGCAAAAGTCTACATCAGGCTATATTTACCTGCTAACTGGAGGAGCTATATTCTGGAAAAGTGACAAACAGACACTTATAGCTTCTTCCAGTATGGCGTAGAGTATGTAGCATGCTATGAGGTATCGAATTATGGAATATGGCTGCGAAATGATTGTGACTGGGCTGCGCAATTTGAAAAATATAGAAAGACCACTCAAGTTATTTTTTGACAATAAGTCAGCAGTGATGTATTCCAACAACAACAGGAGTTCGACAAAGTCAAAACATATTGACATAAAGTTCCTAGTTGTGAAAGAAAGAGTGTAAAGTGGACAGATGTCCATAGAGCACATTGGGACAAACTCCATGATAGCGGATCCGCTCACAAAGGGATTACCACCCAAGGTCTTTTATGAGCATACTGCTCATATGGGTGTTGTAATATTTGAGGATATCATGATTTAGTGGGAATTTGTATTTTATTTGCATTATGTTTGTGTGAGACATTTATACATTTGGTTATTTTCTGATTAGAAATAAAGAATTCAGTTTTCTCACTCATTTTTCATATTTTTGGTTCTGACCTCACTTAAGTTTTAAAGAGAACCAGTTGGAAATAGGCATGTGTATTGATCACATTGCATGAAATTTCCATGCTATACATTCACACTTGATCTATGTCGTTTGATTATGCCGATATATGTGACCATTGATGAATTTAGTTACGATAAATGTAACGAAAATTACTTTGATCCTATATTTACATGATTAATGGACGAGATTGTTTGGCTATGCTTTTGGTTATGATAGCAAAATTTTGAGCTCATAAAGTATGTACATTTATAAGGAGTAACATATGTGGCCCAAGTGGGAGATTGTTGGAAAATAATCTATGTGGGCTCACATATGTGACTAAATGTATAATTGCTATTTTAAAGTCTAACCCAAATTAAAGTGATCTAATTAAGATTAAGTAATGGGTTAAAAGCATATAATTTAAAGTGTAATATAATACGTGTAGAGACCGTAAAGTAGATTTCTTATTTTGTGATGGGCAAAATTGGAAATCAATAATTATTAATTAGGGTTATGGTCCCCTATATATACGCATCTTCTTATTCCATCTGTCATCCCATCAACAGAAGAATAGAGAGACGACATCTCATAGAAGTGCGTATCATATAGGAAGATCCAAATCCTCTGCGCAATCTCCATCAATGGCTTCAGGTTAGTGCTTCCGCTTTTAATGTTCTTTTTCTTTTGATTTAGCAAAGATCTATAGTTTCATGATTTAGGATTTTATATTAAAGCACTTTTGCAATATGATTAAGATCTAGATTCATATAAATATGTTTTAGGTTGTTATTAATGTTTTATGCATGTTCTTAAGTGTACATAAAAAATCCAACAGTGACTTGATTGCAGCTACTGCCTTCACCTTTTCTTTGTTCAACTCTTTATCAAGAATTGCTGCTTCCTTGGCATACACAAGCTCCCTTTCCCTTGCAAGCTTCAGCTCCTTCTTATATTTCTCCTTCAATATTGGTTTTTCTTCAACAAAGATGTATGCCTCTGTTTCAGCCTGCTTGTTTCCTTCAAGATGAGTTCTGATACCAATACCCAAATAGGGATTGCTTTCAACCAATTTGGCTCTAACTTGAACAGCGGAATCGGCTCAGTTGGATCAAGATTCTCCGTACTAGACTTCAATGTCGCAACATAACTACCCACTTGATGTGATAAGTGTTGTAATTGAGAATGAACAGTTGAGAACTACGACGATAAGGCTTGAGCATTGCTCTCGATCCCAACCCCTCTTTCTTCCAATAATAGTTGTCATTGTCGCAGCTCCAACTTCGGCGCTCCCCCAGAACTCTGTCGAACGCAGGCAGCCCCTTTATCTTTATCCCGCTGATCACCGATCGCAGCGCATTTCGAGAAATCAAACTGCTTTGATAATATTTGGTGCGTCTACAAATGCACCGCCGCCATTCTTGCTACTTTCGTAGCTTAGTTCATTTGAGAACTCAAGAATAGAGAATTGAAGATGAGAATAGATAGAAGAGAACTTAGGAGTTGAGAAGAGACCTTAAGCTTTTTAACAGAATCAAAAATAAAGAAGAAGAGGAATTTCCCAAATCAGCGCATCTTAACATCAGATTGCTTATTTATAGCATTCAATTGTCTGTGCACAACACGTATATTACAGGTAGTTAGGTAGTTACAACATATAAAAAAACAATAGCTAACTTGCATCCACACTCTGACTCCTCAGTTCAACTCTTTTGATGTGTATCAGCCACATGTCATTTTTGGCCTACAAAACTTTGCCGCCGTTCAATTCGGAAGTGTGTGAGGGGGCCAGCAGCATGGGCCTGGGCCTGCCCAGGCTTCTCTTGGGCCTGGAAAATGAAGCTGCTCATGGGGTCTGCGCGAACGTCAATTTGGGAGGACAGTATATCGGGACGGTGCCGGCAACGAAACAAGTGGAGGCGCCCAACGAGGAGGGGGACACACAGACGGAAGACCTCCTAAATCAGGAAGTCGAAAAAAGAGTACAACGCGAACTCCAAAAGAGGATGAAGACTATGCTGGGAAATTGGACTGCGAGTAGTACACACAATGCAGTTTCATCATCAGACTCAGACTCAGACTCCAACAAATCTGAAGAGCCGGAATCGGGGGACGACAGAGAATCAATTCCCATGAATGAAGCAACAGTGGTGGTGGACACCGGAAAGAAGAAGTTAAAAATCCTAAGGGTGAAGGAGGGCTTCAGACGTAGTGTCAGGCAGCGGAGCAAATGGGAAAATCCAATGACAGTTAAAGAAATCTACCAAAGGGTCGGCAAACGCAAAGCCTATGAAAACATCACAGGTATTAAATCGAATATTTCTATTTTTGGCTCTATTCCAGATCATTTGTTAATTCATCTAGCCAATGTATACGGTTTAAATTTGCATCACATCACAAGCATCAGTTGTATTGATGAAATTCGGGGTAGGGAACTGGCCAATGTTGCGAATGTTCAAACGGGTCCTCAGGAAGGGAAGGACTCCGATTGCGTGTTCCGTAACCTGGTTGAGCTGGTTTCAATTACATAGGAACAAGGGGGGGTCGCTCCTTTTAATGTGTAACATCCTATTTTGGAATGTTCGCGGCCTTGGCAAGTCGGCCAAGCGTACAATGGTAGGGAAAGTTATTAGAAATAATCATATAGATATTGTTTGTTTGGAAGAGACTAAATTATCTCAACCAATGAACATGGTACTCAGGAGTCTTAAGATAGACCACATACAGGATTGGAAGGTTAGGGACGCCATAGGGGCGTCGGGGGGGATCATGGTAGGGATCAATCGCGGTACATTCGATTTACTGGACGAATGGGTAGGGGTTTTCACGATCTCGATTGTGGTCCAAAGAAGGCAAGACGGGTGGCGACAAACGATCACGGCAGTCTATGGTCCAAATGATAGAAGTCTCAGACCTCAGCTTTGGGATGAGCTGCAACACATAAGGGAAAGGTGGAATCTACCTAGGGTAGTGGGGGGGGGGATTTCAACATCGTCAGGCACACTTACGAGAGGAGTGGAGGGACAGGCAATGGTCATGATATGAGAAAATTCAACCTGGTCATATCCACGTTGAGGTTGATGGAAATCTTGATTAATGATCGGCAGTTTACGTGGTCCAACCGACGTAGGGAGCCGAGTCTTGCTAAACTAGACATGATCCTTATCTCTACAGACTGGGAGTCCAAGTTTACTTTGGAGATGGCCAGGTCTTGTGTTCGTAATACCTCGGATCATGTTCCTATCATGATCGTTACGGGAGAAGAAGGAAGAAGAAGACAAAGCTTTTTCAGGTTCGAGAAGATGTGGCTACCCAACAAGGAGTGTCAAGACATTGTCAAGAAGTGTTGGGAGGAGGTTATTGGGCAGGATGAGCCAACAGCAAGACTGCACAGAAAACTGGTCATTCTAAGAAGGAGATTAAGAAGGTGGAATAAGGTCACGTTTGGGAATATATTGAAAAAGAAACAAGATACAATTCTCGAGATTGAGGATCTAGAAAGAAAGGAGGAATTAGGAGCCCTGGATGATAGCCAGTTCCACAGATTAACGACATGCAGAGAAGAAGTCCAGCAAACTTACATCAACGAGGAAATTATGTGGCGGCAACGCTCCAGAGTCAGGTGGCTCAAAGAAGGAGATGCGATCACTAAATACTTCCACAAGGTCGCAAGTATGTGACGTAGATCCAATTTCATCCACTCATTGGACATTGACGGCATTCCGGTGGACGAGGAGGGTCAAATTAGGCAACATGTGGATGCTAAGTTCAAAGATCTCCTGGGTCAGCACAGGGATAGTCTTTGCGTATCCAATGAGGATTTATGGGAGGTTCTGCCAGAGGAGATCCTCCTCAGAGTTGAGGCTTTGCAAGACCCCTTCACCATGGATGAGGTGGAGGCTGCAGTGTGGGGGGTGGGTCAAGACAGCGCACCAGCGCCAGACGGTTTTCCCATTTTCTTCTACAGAAGATTCTGGGATATTGTGAAGGATGATGTTATTGCTATCATGCATGCTTTCTATGACGGTTCTCTGAACTTGGAGAGACTCAACTACACTAATGTTTGCCTTATCCCCAAAAAGCAAGCGGCTAGAGATGTAAATGATTTCAGACCGATCAGCTTGATTAACTGCTCGGTCAAAATCATCACAAAAGTCCTCGCTATCAGGATGGGTAAGATCATCGGGGACCTTATTGAGGACTATCAGACTGGTTTTATTGCGGGTAGGGACATTCTTGAAGGAGTGGCGCTAGTTCATGAAGTCATTCAGGACACGAAGAGACGTAAGAAGGCGGGCTTCATGTTAAAACTAAATTTCGAGAAGGCGTATGACAAGGTCGAATGGAAATGCTTGTTGGAGATCCTTCAGAGAAGAGGCTTCGGTAACAGATGGATAGGCTGGATTCAAAAGTGGCTATCTACCTCCAAGTTCAATGTGCTGGTTAATAGGGAGCCGGACAAGGAAATCAGATGTAAAAGGGGTCTGAGACAAGGGGATCCCTTGTCACCCCTATTGTTCACACTGGCAGGGGATGGATTGCATAGTATGCTGCGAGCCTATCGCCATCATGGTTTAATCAATGGTCTTGGTATGAGGAGGGGCATCTCTGCAGTTATGAATGTCCAATATGCGGATGATATAGTCATTTTTGGAGAATGTGATATTACGCAAGCAGCGCTCCTAAAATGGGGCCTGTACTTATTCGAAGATTGGTCGGGATTAAAAGTGAACTATAACAAAAGCTCCATTACTCTCTTAGGGGAATCGGGGGAAACGGGGATCAGTATTGCAAATCTTCTTAACTGCACGATCCAGACACTTTCGATTAAATACCTGGGGTTGCCGATCGGAACCGGGAACCTTAGGAGGGGGGATTGGCACGACATCATTGCCAAAATCGCGAATAGGCCGGAGGGGTGGCAAGGCAAAATGTTGTCAATTGGTGGAAGACTCATCTTGCTTAATTCAGTGGTCAGCTCCATACCCTTATTCTATATGTCCTTCTACCATATCCCGGTATGGATGGTCAAAAAAATTGACAGACTTAGGCACCGGTTCTTATGGCATGGGGCGGGGGAGGGGAAAGGATATGCTTTAATCAAATGGGGCATAGTCTGTAGATAAAAAGAGTTTGGAGGTTTGGAGGTTTAGGGGTAGCCAATATTCGTCAAATGAACCAAGCTTTGTTATGCAAATGGTGGTGGAAACTCAGAACTAAAACGAAGACTAAATGGGGTACAATGATAAGGGCATCTTATTTGAAGAATGACTGCATGCACCAGAAACAAAAAACAAGGACTCAGCATCCGGGTATTGGAGAGGGGTGACCAACTCTAGAGACATCTTCATCTCTGGGGTAACTTTTTCAATTGGGAATGGAAATTCGACATGCTTCTGGAAGAAAAAATGGTGTGGCACAATTACCCTCAAGAGGAGATTCCCGCATGCATACGGGTTTGCTACAGATAAATATGATCGGGTGGCTACAAATTGGAGGAATGAAGAATGGAAACCAAGACTCACAGGCAGACTGACAAACGAGGCGAGAAAACAAAAACAGGAGATCATTTCCTTCTTGGAAGATTGGAAGCCTACAAGTAACGAGCAGGAGGATAAACTTAAATGGGAACAGGAAAAAGGGGGTATTTTCCCTGTTAAATCGACGTATAAAAGGTTAAACGATGGGGGAGTGAGAGTCTTTGATCCAGTGTGGAAGTCTTATGCACCACTTAAAGTGAAGACCTTTAACTGGCTGGCATGTAGGAACGCAATCCTAACACGGGATAACTTGGTTAGGAGAAGTTGGCAAGGTCCGATTGATTGTGTCATGTGCAATCAGGATAATGAAACGGTTAACCATCTACTCGTCAAGTGCAGCTTTGCGAGGCCCATTTGGAGAGACATCCTTAACAGATTCGGTATCCACAGGGAAGGTCTGGAAACAGTTCTTGAAGCTTGGGGGGGGGGGGGGGGGGGGGGGGGGGGGGGGGGGAGGGGGGGAGGGTAGGTGGAAAGAGGGGCACTTACAAAACAACCAGTTCTATTTTTGGGACACAGGAGTGGCGGCTATATGTTGGGGAATATGGCTAGAAAGGAACAATAGAATCTTTAGAAGCACACATAGTCACATGATGTATCACCAATTGATCCTGAAGATTATTGCTAATATTTTGTTCTGGACTAAAACGGCAGGTGATGAACAGTCAAAGAAGATCAAGGACATCTACAAGGACATTGCCAACGCCCAGGTTGTTTCACAAGAAGGGGGAGGCACAGCAGAGGATGGTTGATTCCATGGTGCGAGGTGGGTGGTACGCGCATCCGGAAGTCTCTTGGGGTTGTGTGTGGCTAAACGTCTAATCATGGAACTTTTGTGATGTATTTTGGGTGTTTTTTTTTCTTGTATGTATTTTGGGGGGTTGCATGGGGTCCGGAGTGACCAATGTAGGGGAATCATTTTTTGGTAGGACAATGAATATCATGGCCCGAATGTGGGTCTCATGAATATCATTGTCCGACGCTGGTATGTCTGTTTTATTAAAAACTTTTTAATGAAACTAGGTGGGGCGTTAGCTAGCCAACCCTTACGATAAAAAAAAATAAAACTTTGCCGCATGTCATCTCCCGCCGAAAAAGTACATGATTAATAATTAATGATAATAATAATAACTAGCATTGAACTCATGCGATACAGGAATAATACCGTCAAGATCTACTATATTTTATTAGCAAATTTTTTTTTTCTGATATGTAAATTAATGGTAAATTAACTCGTGGTATACACATGATATGCACTAATCTCGTGCTATACACGAATTATCTTAAACTATAACTTACTTTTTCCCTCTTAATTCCAACTATTATTTTTATCTATTATGTATGACGATGATATTTTTAAAATGACAAACGTACGGAATTTTTTAAAAAAAACTAAATAAAACTATTTTTTTATCTCTTAGTGTAAGTATTTTTTTAAAAAACTCTAAATCTAATTATTTTTTATCTGTTAATTATGCATATAAGATATTTTTTATCTAATTTAAAAATCTAAACATAACTATTTTTATCTCTTATTTTAAATATTTTAACAAAATTTTAAATCTAATTATTTTTATCTCTTAATTATGTAAATGAAAAATTCAAAAATATCTTATCTATATAATTACTTTGTCATTTGACTGGACATCGCCACATGTCATCCTCATTTTGCCACATGTCATGTCCATGAATAAAAAAATTCTCACATGTGTTGTCCCAGGCTGAAAAAGTTCCATTATTAATAAACTAATAATTTGCATTTGCTTTGTGCGGTCCTAAAAAATATATTTTTAAAAATAAGCACTAAGACGTAATCTGACATCGAACCCGAGACCTCCCTTTACTTATCACATACCTTTCACAAATTATCCCTAGTGGCACCAACTTTTATATAAATGACACTTTTGTAAATAATTATGTCATAAATAAATTTGAACTTTGAGGGTATTATGATAACTAACAACAGTTGAGTAAATAAATAGTTAATATAACCCACACTTAAAAATAAATGGTTGAGATTAGATAGTTGATCAATTTGTCTATAAATTACATAACTCCAACTCTCATAGTATTAGAGTTTAGAGATAAATAAATAAGATAAATAGGATAAGATAATAGATGGATTATTCAATTTGTAGATATATATAAATAGCAAAAAGTATAATTATTCAATAATTTGCATCATTTTAATAAGTAACAAAACAAATACTATGTAGCTTCTATTCTAAACTATATACATAATAATAATAATAATAATAAAATTTAAAGTTTATAATTAGAAATTAAAACAACGAAGCATCCAATAGAATATTCAATAAGCAAGTAAAGTAGTAAACACCTAAAGGGTATTCCTGTACTTTCACATTATCACATTCTTTGCTGTTATATAGAGAACAGGATGCTTCAGAACATAATATATATGAGTAGTACATAGGCGGGTGTACCCAGAAAAAGAAAACCCGTCAACCTAATTAAGAACAGAGCAGCTTCTAGGGTTTAAATTCCTCTCTCTTTAGTTTATCAAAGAGAAAAAGAAAACCACTCTTTAGATCTTCTTCAGTTAATCACAGACTCAATTCGGACCTTCCTCGTTCACTCAATCTCGGTATATATGTCAAACTCTTAATTTCTCTTTTACATGATTTCCTTGAAATTTGAATGATAATTTGGTTTCGACTGCTGATTATGATTTAAGTATGATCTGTAATAGTCGTAAGTGATAATTGATTGTCTCCGTTTTGAACTTTTTCTTTAGTCATGTTTCAAATTTTTTCTTCTTTCATGGGAAAGCACATTTGGTTGAGTTAGTATTATTAATTATTTCATATTTTCTATTCTTATTATTAATTATTTCATATTTTCTTTTCCTATATATTATTTACTGAAATCTAGATGAATTTGATGCTAAATAAGGGAGACCTGACTTAATGTTAACAATTGGGTGCCAAAAGTTATATGTTTCTTAATATTGATGGGAAAAGGCTTAGATGATATTGATGATTGGAAGTTTTTTTTACCCTTTGTTCCTAGTATTTTTGTTGCTACGAAGATATCCAACTTTTACTTTTATTTTTACTAGTAATTTATACGTGTATTGCACGTCTTAATAAATATAGTTTTTTAAAGATAAAAAATCTGAAATGGTCTGGGCTTGAACCTGAGATCTCCTTTATAATAATTATGCACAGGCGATGTACAAATTTGTTTGTTTACAAATGACAACTCCAACTTTCCCATTACAATATTAGAGATTATATATTATTATTTTTTTGAATTGTTATTTATTATGAAGAAAATTGAACTGACAATGTGGTTATTGTTCATACAGATTCCTGTTTAAATTTTCAGAAAAATAAAAAAATTTCCTCGGTTTTGCCCTCGATTCTCTTACTTACATGTTTGGTTAGTAATATTCTGTTAAAATTTAGTCATTATATATTGCCTTTTTGAAACATGCATATTTAGTTAGTAATATTCTGTTAAAATTTATTCATTATATATTGCCTTTTTTTTTGGGTGTTATGCATATGTGATTTTTTTTTTTTGAATTCTTGAATTTAGTTAGATCAATAATTAATTTTTTTTGTTTCAGTTTTTTGTTATTTTATAACTTTTTATTTTATATATAATTTGTTTGGAATTTCTTTGTCCTTTAATAGTGAAATTTTAAAAGTATTTACAATTCACCTGGTTTTATCAGAAAGATTACATAGAAATCTAGCCACATACCTTGACACAATTCATCAGATAGGTCGTCAGAATTGCAGTGCCTACAGTTTACTCTGCTCGTTATAATCTTGTATGATCACACTAAAAAAATTATATCCAGTTTCAGAACTTCCGTTTAATTTATTAATTGATTTGAAAAGAGGAAGAGGAAATTTCCACTGTATTTTGGCATACTTTTTTGAAATATTAGCTGTTTGAAATATTAGCTGAAAACTTGTAATTTAATATATATATATATATATATATATATATATATATATATATATATAATCTGAGCCGTTGGATCACTTTTGATCGTGATCAGCAGCTCAGATCGCCTCCGCCCATCACCCAATATCACTTAAGTGGCGGAGGATTATTTTGAAAATTTTGTCCCAAATAACTCTTCGTCTGATTCACTCTGAAAAAATGAATATAACCTAGACCGTTGTTGGGAACAACGACCTAGGTTACAAAACAACGGCCTAGGTTACAAAACAACGGCCTATAATTCAATTTTTTTGTAACCTAGGTCGTTGTTCCCAACAACGGTCTAGGTTATATCAATTTTTTTAGAATCTGTTCTGCGAAGAGTTATTTGGGACGAAATTTTCAAAATAACCCTCCGCTGATCAATTGAAACGGGTTATAGGGAGCTCGATCTGAGCCGCTGATCACGATCATGAGCGATCCAACGGCTCAGATTGCTGTTTTCCAATCCGTGAAAACTAGACCCGTTTTCAATGGAGTATTTCCCATATATATATATATATATATAGGGCCATCTTCCGTTGCAAACGCAAATACCGTGCAAACGCCTTAACCCGTCATTGGGGATGACGGATTAAGGCAAAACACATAACCCATATGTGTTTTGCCTTAACCCGTCATCCCCAATGACGGGTTAAGACGTTTGCAAGTTTGCAAGCACTACAGTAGCGTTTGCAACTGAAGAAGGACTATATATATATATATATATATATATATATATATATATATATATATGGAAAGCTTCGGTTGAGCACTACTCTAGTGCTCATCGCGTGAACACTAGGCCTTCAGGCGTTCATATCGAAAATCTGAACCGTTCGCATTGATCTACACATCTAAATTAGTCTAAATATGTAAAATCAAATCATTTGAAATTCATTTGCCCATCATTTGCCCATCCATCATGTGACTATAAAAACAATGATTTTCAGCCATACAATTTTGTAACACTTCAATGAATGGGCAAATGAATTTCAAATGATTTGATTTTACATATTTAGACTAACTTAGATGTGTAGATCAATGCGAACGGTTCGGATTTTCGATATGAACGCCCGAAGGCCTAGTGTTCAGGCGGTGAGCACTAGAGTAGTGCTCAACCGAAACTTTCCCATATATATATATATACACATATATATATGAGTAATGTTCCATTGTGCACTAGGCCTTCAAATGCACTTGGCCTTCCCGCCTTCGTATCGACGATCCGAACCGTTTATATTGATCTATACATCTAAATTAGTCTAAATATGTAAAATCAAATCTTTTGAAATTTATTTGCCATCCATTGAAGTGTTACAAAATTGTATGGCTAAAAATCGTTGTTTTTTATAATCACATGATGGATGGGCAAATAAATTTCAAATAATTTGATTTTACATATTTAGACTAATTTAGACGTGTAGATCAATGTGAACGGTTCGGATCGTCGATATGAAGGCGGGAAGGCCGAGTGCACACAAGTGCACACGGAGGCCTAGTGCACAACGGAACATTTCTTTCTCTCTCTCTCTCTCTATATATATATATACTAGTAATTTACATGTGCGATGCACATCTTAATAAATGTATATTTTTTAAAGTAAAATTTTCGACGTAGTCTGGCCTCGAAGCTAAGACATCTTTTATATTAGTTATGTACGAACAATGCACATCTTAATATTTAAAAAATAAAAAATAAAAACTCAACGTAGTGAGAACTTGAACCTGAAACTTCCTTCATAATATTAGTTATGTACGTGCGTCATACGCGTTGATAGATTGACAAATGACACTAAGGCCTTCTCCCATTATAATATTAGAGATTAGAGATTAGAGATATGAATCTAGACATATGAGTTTATACAAGTTCTTTAATCTGTACTCCGTTTTTTTTCTGGCTATGTCAATCTCCCACTACTTTAGGAATTAGGTGATGATATCTTAGTGCTATTGCTATTTATTCTGCATTGCTTTCTGATATAATCTAAAATTTTCTTTCTGAAACCTCTAGCCCAATTTGAAGGCAAACAGCAGGGAATGCTGGAAGATGTGCTAAATTCTCGTCAAGGTAAATGAGTTTGTAGATCCATGCAAGCTGCAAGTGTATATCGTCGAAGAGATTGGTCAGCTGAATCTTAGCCTGCCCATGCACTGTGCATCAGTTCAGTATAGAGCTTCAAATGCAAGGAAACCAATCTGAGTTAGATCAAGATATCGGTGAAGATAGTTGAAATCTTATTCTTTGAGAACCCTCTTCTGTGACAAGTATAATTCTTCTGTGCAGTAGATATTGCCAAATGGGGTCCGATGTAGAAGGGAGTATTTTGATGCAGAGGTATGAATTAGGGAGATTGCTTGGGCAAGGAACTTTCGCAAAGGTTTACCAAGCAAGAAGCCTGAAAACTTCTCAAGTTGTTGCTATAAAGGCGATGGACAAAGCAAAGGTTTTGAGGGCTGGGCTTATAGATCAAATCAAACGGGAAATTTCAGTCATGAGAATAGTGCAGCACCCACATATTGTGCATCTCTACGAAGTCTTGGCTAGCAAAACCAAGATTTATTTAATTCTTGAGTATGTCAAAGGAGGCGAGCTCTTTAAAAAAATCACAAAGGGAAAGCTCAAGGAGGAAGTTGCTCGTAAGTACTTTCAGCAACTCATTAGTGCGCTAGACTTCTGCCATAGCAGAGGTGCTTACCACCGTGATCTCAAACCTGAAAACCTCCTTTTGGACGATGAAGAGAATCTCAAAATTTCAGATTTTGGTTTGAGTGCACTGGTTGAGTCCAAAAGGCAGGATGGACTACTCCACACAATGTGTGGAACTCCAACGTATGTTGCCCCAGAGATAATCAAAAGAAAAGGATACGATGGTGATAAAGCTGATATTTGGTCTTGTGGAGTCATTCTGTTTGTTTTGATGGCTGGTTACCTCCCATTTCATGGTCTGAACTTGATAGAGATGTATAGAAAGATTGACAAGTCAGAATTCAAATGCCCTAATTGGTTTTCTTCGGATGTTAAGAGACTTTTGTCAAGAATCCTTGACCCAAATCCAGCTACTAGAATCTCAATTGAAAAAATCAAGGAGAGTCCGTGGTTCAGAAAAGGTTTCAGTAACAAAAGGATGGGGAATGAAGAAACAAAAGAGATGATCATGAAACATATCAAAACTGATACTGTACATGATTCCTCTGAAATTGTAGCGGAGGGAAAGCAGGAAGTTTTGAAGCGTGTAAATTTGAATGCCTTTGACATCATAGCCCTTTCATCTGGTTTTGATCTCTCGGGTTTATTTGATGACTATATTAGGAAAAAAGAAGTGAGATTCATTTCTACGAAGCCTGCTACTACCATTACCTCGAAGATAGAGGAGATTGCCAAGCAACTGAAGCTCAAGGTGAAGAAGAAGAATGACGTAGTGTTGAAAATGGAAGGAGTAAAGGAAGGACGGAAGGGTGTTTTGGCTATTGATGCTCAGGTCTTTGAGGTGACTCCTTCGTTCCATGTCGTTGAGATAAAGAAAACAGATGGGGATACTTTGGAGTATCAGAAGATATGGAAAAATGATATGAGACCGGCACTCAAGGACATTATTTGGGCGCATCAATAGTCGTGAAATTTCCAAGATGAAGTAATATCCTAATGTTTCAATTTTTTTATTTTTTTTTGGTTTTGTTTTCGTAATGCAAGAGTTTCTGCTACTAAGTGTTTTTGTTGTTGTGTCTAGTTCTGTAGCAACTGCTATTAAATTTTGAACTGATTTTTGTGCAATCAAGTTTTTCATTTTGGTTACTACTCCATTTTTTTTTTTTTTTTTTTTTTTTTTTGTTTTGATAATAGAAGTAGAGTCCGCAGACTCCAACCAATCTATATAATAAAACACAAAGCAAGCTATCAAGTGGCTCACATTCAGTCCCCTTAAAATTAAAGGCCCAGATCTAACATCACAAAACACATTTTCCCTCTCAAAATTTTAAACCCAAAAACCAAATTCCCCCACTATCTCTCTTTTCTCTCTTCACTTTTTCATATTTCTCTCTTTCTCTCTCTCCCTATCTCTCTCTCCCATTTTCTTTTTTATTTATTTGGAAATTTAGATTTTAAGATTTCAGATTTGTATATTTTAAAAATTTTTATGTTTTTTTATTGCACATGTTATACTGAAAATATCAAATATCTCTTTAACAATTATATTTCACCATTTTCCACACAGCTCTAAGAAATTAGATTTTACACCCCTATTTATAATTATTTTTAACATATACTAATGGAAACATGGACTTTTATTTACAACTAATTATTGTCACACTATTCAAACTTGAGCTACATAATTGTTGTTTTACTGTTTACAGGGCTTTTCGTGTTTTGTACCGTTTCGAATACGTACCGTAGGCACGTGCCCACGGGCAAATCTAGTATATATATAAAACCAAAAAGTCTTACAGAAACAAGAAGTACAAGCAGTCAGTACAAGATCTAGACAGAGAAACATAATATCCCCAGCATAAAAGAGGAGACATAAGCAAAAAATATAGAAGCAAAGAGTCTCCAAAATACTAAGAAACTAAAATAAAGAGTTTTAAACATCAGCATTGGATTGATTAGCTTCATATGCAGCCTGCATGTGCGGGACTAGAAGAGTCCCAGTGATGTACTCTTGTTGATGGACCGACATAGCAGAGATGGTAGCAATTGTGTTGATAACTGGATTTACATCAGGATCCAGAGAAGGTATCTGTTCAAAAGCATCAGAAATGGGGTCAATCTGATCAGTGTGATGTTAATCATCAATAACAATAGTGTTGATAACAGGAACAACACCCACATTAAAGGTTACTACTCCATTGATTGGATTTACTTTTAACTCTTCAAATTCTTTCCTAATTAACTGTGTCACATCTGGAAATTGAGAACAATGGAATCCTTATTCAGTCCTGCTATCTATAAACCAAAAAAGAAAGAGTTAATTGTAGGATGACAATTTGCAATAAATGGACTGATTTATTGTATTTAGGTACTTAATATTTTGGTTCACTAATCATCATGATTTGTTATACTGTAAAATGAGAGGTTGTCAGATATATCAGTTCGTCCGATTTATTCAATTATCAGAACAGAACAATGGATAAGAAATACTCTAGGTTTGACTTGCTTCTCAAAATCTTTATCTATAGGTATGCTTATATTAGTGGTTCTCAGTTTAATGACTATTGTCTCTTAGATCTAATAAATAATAAAAAAACTCTTAGTTGAATCAGAAAATTTCTGCTGGAAGTACTGTTTTGAGTTGTGAAATTGGAGACTTAGCCTTGTTGCATATACATCCTCATAATATACAGCCTTATTCGCAGCTACAAAGAAGCGGCGTCGCCGAGCTGGGAAATCTCTATAGATGGATCCCACGAAGTGGAGCGAGCCCATCGTGAGGGGATCAAGGCGGCCAGAGAACTGGAGACTCAGCGGGAGGCAGCAGCGAGGGGATCAGTAAGGGGCGGATCTGGGAGGGGCGCCGGTGATCGAATTCAAAACTAGATCAACGGGCCCAACGGCCGTGATGGCACAAACCCAGAACTGCAACACTGCTCTCCTTTGGGGGTTGGTCATGAAAAGGTGAAGAAACAGGTTACCCAAAGTGGTTTTCAGCTGTTGCAAGGTGGTCAAGCGCGGCATGCAGCCAAGGAGGGAGTCGCTGAGGGGCGGAGGGGGGGTCAGAGCTGGTAGGCCCCAAAAATGGCACAGACCAACCCAGGTCGACTTTGGGTCAGGAGTTGGTGGAGGACTTTGGCAGCGAGGGGCAGAAGCCAGATCAGAGATCTCATTCGACCAAGGAGTGGGTAGAGAGAGTCTGGAAAGCACCAGTAAAGCAAAAGGTTCCGCCTTTGGAGCTAGCACACTAGATCTCTGCCACCGCAGGGCCAACACCAGTAAAAGAAAAGGAAAAGGGCTTGGAGCAAAAGACGAGCGATCTGGGGCGACAGGAACCAGAACCAGAGGTTACTCTGGCTTTGGATCTGCCCAACAACAGTGGACAGACCACAGGAGAGCCACAGACTGAAGGCGAGGGAGTAGGTGATAAAGCTCCCTCTTTGAAGTTGGGTGATTTTAGGGAAGAAGACAATGGCAAGTTTGGGGAAAGAGTTAAAGGCAAGGAGAGTTACGGTAACGCTTCGAATTTCAGAGGGATTTCACACACATCGTTGATATCGAAGCGCTTCTCGGGAGTCGAAGCGTCTGGCGCTGCCGTGACCCCCACCTACCACATTGCGACAGCTGGCAAGGGGGGTATGCTCACCCCCACAGTGCAGCACTTAGGTGGTATTTCTTTGGCGTCTTGCGGTTTGATGGAGCGCGGGGATAGTGTAAAGGTTTTAAGCGGGTCCAGCGAAAGTGGAGTGTTGAGTTCTACACTGTGCTATGCTAATGGGCCCATCGAGGGGCCCACAGCGAACCCTATTGCTCTTAGAACTTGTTTCTCTACAATCTCGAATATTCCAAAAAATTGTCGGGCGGATAGCGGGCCTAATGAGGGGAATGCAACGGGAGACAGCGATATTTCTATTATTGAGTCAGCTGTTGGTGGGCCCAATGAGGAGTCCATAGGTAGAGAGGCCTCTCCTCATTTGCAAAAACAGCATGCTATTAGTGAGGAGGACCTAGAAGAGCGTCTGAACCTGGACGTTGACTTCTCAGACGACGATTCAGGGGACTCAGATTTTATTGCTGATTCACAATAGGATTTATCGCCAGAGATGGTGCTATCCACCATCCCAGAGTCGGCCCCACGATTCAGCTCGGGATCGTCTCAAAGGACGGTTGGTTTTAGGGTGCAGCGGTCACCTAAGAGGGCTCATGCGGAGTCTTTGGATGACTTTTTGGAGAGAGCTGCAGCCGCAAAAGCGGCTAAACACGTCAATGGAGGTACAAAAATTTTTCTTGCTAATATTTTAAATTTCATGTCAGACTCTGAAATTTTTTTATTAGCTATGACCTGTGGTTTGGAAGTCTGTGATAAAGAACGCAACGCGTTTCTTCTTAACAAAATGAGGGGTTTGGAAAATGAGAGAGCTAAAACTAGTGTCCTTAAGGAAATAGGATCTAACTCTAGGGGGATAACGGTCTCTGAGGGCGAATCCAGCCCGAGTCCCCCGCTCACCGTCATCTCAGACATTGTTCCCCAATAAATACGCTATTCTGGAACGTCCAGGGTCTGGGGGATAAAGGTAAAAGAGATATGGTTAGAGACGTTATTACGAAGTCTAAAGCGGAAGTGGTTGGGTTTCAGGAGACCAAACTCATACATGGGACCAAACTCAAGAGAATAGGGGGGAAAAGAATCAAGGATTGGGTCTTGCGCCCATCCGCGGAAGCCTCTGGGGGAATTGCCATTGGCTTCAACTCGGACCTGCTCACTTGCTCAGATGTTTATCATGGTACTTTCTCCCTGTCTACTCAACTGGAACGACGATCGGATAAGTTTATGCAGACTATCACAGTTGTTTATGGGCCGAACGTGGCTTCTGAGCGTGACGCCTTTTGGCAAGAACTGGTCAATATTCGTCTCCGTTGGCCGGGGGCTTGGATTGTCGGGGGGGACTTCAATATTACCCGATTTGCTTTCGAACACAAGGGCAGAGGTTCCAGTGACAGGCACAGAGCAGAGTTCAATAGGGTGATAGCGGATCTTGAGTTGATAGATATCCCTATTAACGATAGACTACGTGGTCTAACATGTAGACTTCTCCGATTATGGCAAAATTGGATAGGGTCCTCGTTTTCATTGGACTGGGAGACTAAGTTTCCCCTTGCAACTGCTAGATTGATCCCTAGACCAATGTCAGATCATACTCCAATCCTTCTTGACATTGGGCTTCAAGGAGCCAAAAGACATAGGAAATTTAGATTTGAGAAGGTCTGGCTGGAGATTCAGGGATTCCACCACCTGGTTATGGAAAACTGGGCGCTCCCAGTGTGGCACAGATGCTGCGGGCCGATGGTGTGAAAAAATCCGCAGATTAAGAAAGCGGCTACGTATATGGAACCGATCTAGGTTCTCGTCCATCTGGCATGCAAAAGATTCCCTGTTGGAAGGAATAGATGAACTTGAAAGAGTGGAGGAATCGAGAGACCTGTCTCAGGAGAAAAGAAATAGACTTCTGAAGCTCCGTGAGAATATTGCCAATCTCTATAAGATGGAAGAAATTAAATGGCAGCAAAGATCTAGAATTTCGTGGCTCAAAGAGGGAGACGCGAACACGACCTTCTTCCACCGAGTGGCAAGTGCAAGGCGCAGGTCCAATTTTATTTTATCCTTAGAAACAAGCTCGGGGGCAGTTCAAGATGAACAAGAGATTTCTGCAGCCTTCCAAGAATACTACAAGGACCTCTTGGGGAAGAAGAATGACTTCCGAGTCCCACTCAGAAATGATTTCTGGCAGGCTTACCAGAACGAGTCAGCGCCTTCGCTATCCTGGCTGGAGTCGCCATACTCAGAGGAGGAAGTAAAAAAGGCTATCAATAATATGGGAGCAGACAAGTCTCCAGGGCCAGACGGCTTCCCAATGATGTTCTTCCAAATTTTATGGGAAGAAATTAAAGGGGACTATCTGGCATTGCTGGATGACTTTTTAACAACAAACTCAGATTGGGTATGTTTAATTTTACGGAGGTAGTCCTGATTCCCAAACGAGAAGAGGCATCGAAGGTGGGCGACTATAGGCCAATCAGCCTCATAAATTGCTCGGCGAAGATTATTACAAAAATTCTAGCTATCCGCCTGGGGAGTATTATGGATGGCCTTATCAACAAAGCTCAATCGGGCTTTATTAAGGGCAGAAATATCCTAGATTATGTGGCAACGGCAGAACAAGTTATCCACTGCTGCCATACGACCAACTCTAAGAGCTTTCTACTTAAGCTGGACTTTGAGAAAGCTTATGACTCGGTTGATTGGGAGTGCTTGCTGGAGGCTCTCAGGGGTAGGGGTTTCGGGAATAAATGGATCGGCTGGATCAGGCAGTGCTTACAGTCTAGCAAAACGGCCATTTCAGTGAATGGGAGGTCGGGGCATCCGTTCCCTTGCAGGAAGGGCCTCAGACAAGGGGACCCACTTTCACCACTCCTGTTTACTATCGTGGCGGATGTGTTGAGGGTCATGCTGGAGAATTGCCAGGAAAAAGGGTGGATCACGCCAGTGGCAAATTCCGTATCTACTAAAGGGTGTACGATCCTACAATACGCAGATGACACCCTACTCCTTGGTAATGGGTCTAGACGAGAAACTGTCTGTTTTAAAGGAACCCTATACTGTTTTGAGGCCTGGTCAGGCCTTAAGATTAATTTTCACAAGAGTGCGCTGACTCCAATTTTCCTAGCCGATGATGAAGCAGGGGAACACGCTTTTATTTTGAACTGTACGACAAGTGGCTTCCCTATCAAATACTAGGGCTACCACTCAGACCAGGGAAATTATCTAAAGCAGATTGGTTGCTTATCATCGACAGGGTGGAGGACAGACTGTCTGGTTGGAAAGGTAAATCGTTGTCTCTCAGGGGCAGAGTGGTACTCATCAACTTGGTGTTATCTAACCTGCCAATCTACTACATGTCATTTTTCGAGCTTCCAAGATGGGTAATCCAGAGGATTGACCAAATTCGAAAACGATTCCTGTGGAAGGGGGCAGACCCGGATAAAAGAGGTTACCACCTCATTAAATGGTGCATCGCTTGCATGAAGAAGAAGCATGGAGGGCTCGGCATCATCGACCTCAGAGATATGAACCTTGTCCTACTGGAAAAATGGTGGTGGAAGGTGTTCCACAACAGCGGGGAAGGCTGGCAGGAATTCATTCAACCTTATCTAAAGGGAAAAGGCACGAGAAACCTTGGCTTTCGAGTAGGGGCTAAAGCTTCGCGACTCTGGAAAGGAATTGCCAAGGCTAGCGGCCCCTTCAATTCGGCAGTTATGTCGACGGTCGGCAATGGCCAGTCCTCCAGATTCTGGTGGGATAGGTGGTGTGGTGCCCATACCTTGAAAGAATTGTTCCCAGAGCTGTATGAGAAGTCGAGTCGACCGAATATGTCCGTGGCTGAAGGTTGGAAAAGGGGAGGGTGGAGACCGGCGTTCCGAGGAACGCTCACCCCAATTTTACAACAGCAATTGCTGGACATGCAGGCACACATCACACGGGAGGGCATCAGATGCACACAAGGCCCAGATCAGAAGCGATGGGGACTCGAGAGCAAGGGAGCTTTCTCGGTGAGATCTATGTATCATCGGATCCACTTTCGAGGATGCAGACCCAACTGGGCATAGGTGTTGTGGAAGGCGAAAACTCTCCTTAAAGTCAGAGTTTTCTTATGGCTAGTACTCAATAATGCTATCCTCACTAGGCAAAACCTGGCCAAAAGACAACCACAGGTGCTGACCAACTGTGCTTTCTGCGACGCTCATGTGGAAGATTTAAATCACCTTTTCATTCACTGCTCAAGAAGTAAGGCTACTATGGTTGAGGTTCTCCGAGCCTTAGGAACAGGCGTCTACCCCTGCGTATATGAGGATTTGTGGATTGGCTCCAAATTTGCAACGGTCCGCCATGATATGAAGGAGGCGTGGTACATTGCAATTGCAGCCACAATATGGGTGTTATGGCTTGACAGAAATAATTTTTATTTTCGTGCTTCATGTAATAGTATTTCTGGTAATCTGACTCACATCATGCATCTTATCCCTTTTTGGGCTACAGCTGTGGCAACGGGGGCAAGAGGAAGGATAGCTAGAGTATTCCAGGTAGAGGAGTTTGATGATAAGGAGGTAGAGATCGGGCCGACACTGGACTAAGGGACTGGCTCCACCAGTCATGACAGTGCCTACGCCAGCTTCTGTTTTTGCTTCAACCTACTGTGCTCTCTGGTTGTTTGATGTCTGAGTAGTTAGACCCACCCCCCAGGGTTTGTTGGGGGTAGATGTTTTTGTTTTCTTGCATTTTCTTCCTGCATTGTACTTTGTTTTGTATTTTCCCCGGTACGCCGGGCATGTTTTATTAACTTCTTATTAATGAAACAGGGTGGCCTTATTCCACCTTTTACCTCAAAAAAAAAAATATACAACCTTATTCAGGGACGAAGTCACCAAAAATGTGTCGGGTGGGCCAACTAACAATAACAAGTATTTTTTTCAGTAAATAAAACACACAAATCTATATAATAAATTACAAAGAAAGCTATCAAGTGGCTCTCATTCAATCTCCCCTAAAACCAATGGCCTATATTGAGTCTCACAAAACATATTTTTCCGCGTAAAATTTCAAACCCCAAAATTAAAATTTTTTCCCCCCAAAACTAAAAAACTCATTACTTTATTACTATCTCTCCTCTCTCCACTTTTTTATATTTCTCTCTTTCTCTCTCTTCCTCTCTCTCTCTCCCATTCTTTCTTAACTTAGAAATTTAGATTTTAAGATTTTAGGTTTGTAAAATTTTCAGAATTTTTATGTTTTTTTATTGTACATGTTATATTAAAAATAGTAAATATCTCTTCAACAGTTAAATTTCATCATTTTTCACCTTTAAAGTTCTAAGAAGTTGGATTTTATATCCTCATATATAATTATTTTTCAACATATACTAATAGAAACATAGACTTTTATTTACAACTAATTATTGTCATACTATTCGAACTTGAACTTCATAATTATTGTTTTACTGTTTACAGAGCTTTTCGTATATTGTATCGTTCCGAAGACGTGCCGTAGGCACGGGCAAATCTAGTTCACATATACAACCCCCCCCCCCCCCCCCCCCCCCCCCCCCCCCCCCCAAACAAAAAATAAGTCATTTTAAATGATAAATTCATACCATAACCATTAAAAAAAAATACACGGAGATTTATTTTGAAAAAAGGGTGTTCAATTTGCTTTTACAGTAGAAGGACTTGAGTAAAAATATTTTGGAAGGTGGGTAATATGAAATGTATAACTAATAATCAAGAAGGATATGAGTACTACTATAGTTTAATAATATGCCTTGATTTTTTGCTTGTAAGAAAAAAGGCTGGATTTCCGAGTTCCGCTTACACCATTCTCTTCTAAAATGAGCGTTCAGTGAAAATCTCTAATCTCTATCTCTAATATTATAATGGGAGAAGGCCTTAGTGTCATTTGTCATTTTGTCATTCTACCAACATGTGCACCACACGTATATAACTAA
The DNA here is from genome assembly GCA_017893485.1 of Hemerocallis citrina. NCBI lineage: Eukaryota > Viridiplantae > Streptophyta > Magnoliopsida > Asparagales > Asphodelaceae > Hemerocallis > Hemerocallis citrina. The sequence goes on from JACEHZ010000304.1 coordinate 380,903, forward strand.
TATAAAGAAGGTTTTCGGTTCAAATCCTCTCTACGTTAGAGTTTTTATTTTTATTTTTTGAAATTATTAAAACGTGCATCGTATGTGTATATTCATTTAATTTGATGACTTTACTTTTTGTAGACGTGCATCGCACGTACATTATACTAGTAGTAAGAATCAAGGAGGCTCATGGAAAGTCAAAGTGAAAAGAGGGACTCTTTATTGATGTTTTGTAAGATGAAGCCATGCATAAGAGGCTAAAATTAAAATTTAATTTTGTGTGTGCGCGCGTGTCAGTGTGTGGGAGGGGGGACCAAATAAAATTAGTTCATAATGCGCACTCTATATTTGTTTTATCTTCTTGCATCATATTTGTGGAATGCAAAAAATGAACAAATAGGGTGTACGCATCTCGGAGCAAGGGATCCATGGTTATCGGAGAAAGGAATAAATCCCGAATGGTAGAAACTAGAAAGAGTTGAATTTCCGCAGATGGTCTCATTGACCATCTCTGAAGGATATGAAGTCTAGTCGGATACATAGCTCCATAAGTTGTTTGTTCACATCCAAAACAAAATAGTATATGCCACTACGACAGAAACGGTGAGTGAAAGAATGCAGGAAGTTATGTTAGAAAGAGAGATTGAGTACATAAATCAAGGGCAGAGGTGGAGGAAGGTACGAAATTAAGATTTGGCACCACCTCTTCTGGTACACAACTTAAGAAGAGCTTTGTTATATAGATAAGATGAGATTTTCTTTGTGATCTATTTGTGGTTGTGATTGCCTCGACAACTCTGTATGTCCACACACATATTTTACCCCAAAATTATATTAATTGAAATTTTTTGGTGCAAACGGGATTTAAACTCCCGATCTCTTACTCATCAGCGAAGTGGCTTACCAATGGACCACACTGACACTTGCGCTTATTGCATATTATTAATGTTGTCGGGTGTATGCCTTGCATACTAGGTACGATGTGAACAGAATAGGGCGAAGCGAGAAGGGGTTCGAAGCGAGGAAGGGAGATGAAGGTTGCTGCTAGTGGACTGTCTGAAGGAGACAGTCGACTGCTGAAAAGAGAAGTTCACTACGATAGCCTATGGTGCATTGTAGTTGACTGCTCTTTTGAGTAGTCGATCACAAGTAGCAACAATGGCAGTTTGGGTCGAGTTAGGTGATCTGTTTGAGATCAATTTATTCTTCAATTGAGATCATACGATTCATATCGTGTGACTTGTTCTTTAGTGTATATCAGATGGTA